>RSEF01000001.1:26062793-26080869 GCA_003993805.1 Himantopus leucocephalus
GTGCGAGGAGGGGAGGGAAGGAGAGGTCAGGGAATGGGCTGCGGAGGCGGGTGAGGACAGCGAGGGGCTGTGCAGGGAGGGCAGGCGAGGGCAGCCTGCGGGGCCAGGGGTGGAGAAGGCCACGCAGCCGGGGGTCTGCCTGAGGGGGTGGCTGGAGGGAAGGAGCTGGTTGAGGAATGAGGGGTGCAAAAGCGGTGGGAGACAGCAGGAGTGAGCACCGCAGGCAGAAGGGCGGCGGGAGAGACGGGGGAAGCCCAGACGTGCTGTGGTGCATTGTTTTTAATGGGCTCTGTGGCAATTGGAGCTGTTCCTGCAGCGTGGGACTGCAGCTCGGTACGAGCCAACGCATCTGGCTGACAGGCTGTCCTCGGGAGCCGTGACTGAAATAGCCACTGTCCCAGGGCCGGCCCTGCCCCCCGCCCGAGGACAAGGTTGTGCAGCCCTCTCTCTTTGCTTGCCTGGAGTTTTCCCTGCGCTTGCCAGTGTGGAAGTAACATTTAAACTGTGGGCTTTGCCCTGCAGCATTGAGTACCACCCCTCAGAATCACAGGATCACAGGATGGTCAGGTTTGGACGGGACCTTTGGAGATCATCTAGTCCAACCCCACTACCAAAGCAGGTTCACCTGGAGCAGGTTGGACAGGAATGCATCCAGGTGGGTTTTGAATGTCTCCAGAGAAGGAGACTCCACAGCCTCTCTGGGCAGCCTGTTCCAGTGCTCCATCACCCTCAAAGTAAAGAAGTTTTTCCTCATGTTGAGATGGAACCAGTTTGGAACACAGGGGTTGCTTGCGTCCTTCCAGCCATTATGCCAATGTGCCCAAAGTGTAGAAACATGTGAGGAGAAGAACAAAGTTTCCTAGTGTGCTGCTTGAAATAGTTAATTGCTTGGAAAGGAAAAAAACATTCTGAAGTGTTTCTTCTTTTAAAACCAAGAAAACAGATCAGCTGGGCTAGGAAAGACTGAAAGTCCTGTCTGCAATCTAGCTGCCGCTGAGTGGGCTCCGTCCCACTCGAAGCTGGGAACCGTGGTGCCAAGTACCTGCAACGGTGGAGTGAATTCTGCTCCTGTTAAATGGGTGCTCCCGGTTCTCATTTTCTCTCTACTTAGTCCAGGTCCTGAAGGGAACAAACCTTTTAATAATTCTGTTGATTGAGTGATGAATTTCCATGGCGTGTACGTGAAACGGTTTATTCCCTGCACTCTGGAGTTCAGCAGGGTGTTGTGGGGGTGAGTTTGGGTTTTCTGTGAGGAGGTGGCGAAGCACTTTGGAGGACTCATCCTAAACAGTGGTCAGTGCAGCCAGTATAAACCTGCCCTCGCGTACTACATATGGCTCGCGCTCTGCCCTCCTGCCTTCTGTGATGGAAGGAAGTTCACTGTGCCACCTCACTAGCACAAGGTCTCTTCCTAAGCTGTTTATAATAGTTTGATTGAGCACATAGCATAGGACGTATGGCAAGATAAAAGCTGGAGAGGGACTTTTTCAGGGGCGTGTAGTGATAGGACGAGGGGGAATGGCTTCAAACTGGAAGAGGGTAGATTTAGATTAGATATTAGGAAGATTCATGCTGCTGCTAAGGACTGGACTAAATCTTCCTTTGGAATATTGTTTTAAAAGTGAGTAATGCGTGCTGCTTTTTGAAGCTCCTTTGAATTATACATAGAAAATTTTTAAGAGACAATTTGGGTATCTGTATGTTCGTACTTTGTATTATGGACTCTCAGCCCAGGAAAATTCAGAGACTTACAAATTTTGTTGTATCTGAGGAAAAAAGGAAAAGCCGAAAGCTCAGAATTTGTATATTTGAATAAGTTTCCTTTTTAACAGCATGTTTTTGCTTTTAATATTGTACATATCGATGCTGTACATGTCAACATTGTACTAATAAAATATAGCACATTTCTAAAAGCATTTCAATTTCAATCAGCATTTTCCAACAGAAAATCTGTCCAGTGCAAATTTTCTGACCAGCTCCATCCAAAAATGTTTGCAACAACATGTTGACTGCAAAAATGCACCCAAGAAAGGTAATTTTATTGTGCTGCTTCTCTGGCTAACTCCAATGATAACGAAGTGAGCCATTCTCCTAGACATACTGAAGACATAAAATAGCTTGGAGTTCTGCTATATACATTTAATTAATGCCAATGTCAGCATTCACAATGCAAAGTTAAAGAAAAAAGGTACTTATTTTTTTTGCCTGCTGTTTCACATTTTACAGAATTTGGCCTAAGCATCATTTCTGCAAGTGCAGCTGAAAGAGTGAACAGAACTTCTACTGACCCGCTGACTTGTGTAGACACACGTGACCCATCACAGTATCTGATACCACGAAGGTAACACTCTTAGCTCCATAAGCCAAACTTTTTTTGCATCTTCTTCCTTTTTATTTTACACCAAGACTTGGTCAATGTAAGTGACCTGCAAATATTTATTTTATTTTAAGATGCACAATATTCTTTAGACTGCTTTATTAATATATTTCGTGTGTTAGGGAAGACTAAGCTTGCAAGCTTTCATCCCACTTCTTGAGCAAGCCAAACTGCGTGAAATTCATATAGAAAAATGATCAAAGGAAAAATGTAATTTCTTATCAAATCTGTTTATGAAAATCATGCTCAGTCTCCTCTCTCCATTGCCAGTAAAGCAATATGCATAATAATAAAACTAAATGAGAAATTTGGCTAAACATCATACAGCATTTCAGGTGTCCAATCTATACCATCCAAAAAAAGATGATGCTGGACAAGATACTTCAAATATTTTCCCTTACATTTCCATTAAATACTGACTTGACTGTCTAAAAATAAACCCATCATGTGTTACCATTTAATAAGGTTAATATATGTTGTTGTTACAGATGCGCTCCTACTTCCCCATACTAAAACCAACCTTTTCTCTGTCTTTCTCTCTTCCTCTCCCTCTCTCTCTCAGCACAGGTTTGCAGATATTGCTGGCCTGAACATTTCAGAAAACATTGGTAGTTCACCATCATTCACTGCTAATGGAGAAGAGAAAAAAACAGTGTGAATTTTAACCTTTCATTGTGTAGTTTCTTACATTGGAAGATACCTGTCTATAAAAATAATATCAGGATAATGTCATTTATTAGTGGGCATGATAATGTAGATATACAGGTAAAATTAAGAACTGAAGGGCACTCTCCAGCTGCACATCAGTCAGCTACAGCAAGCAATGGCCATTAACTAAAATAGCCACTAGAGGCCTTCATTTGCTAGGGGCTGCCAGAAGTGATGAAGACGGAGCCCCGCTGCCCACCCAGGGCTGGTTCCCCCTCAAGCTCTGCAGGACTCCACTCACTCCCCCAGCAGAGTGCAATTCTCCACGTGAAGAAATAATCCCACAGGAGCGCCATATGGACGTATCAAGCTGATTCTCCCACTGATTACCCTCGGAAAAAAAAAGGGGAAATAATAAATAATCCAGTTGTGTGATTTGTTACAGGCGAGTCGTGACATCGCGGGAGCTGTGCTCCCCACGGGCACTGGCACGGCGACCTCCTCCCCTCGGGCTGCCTTCCCACCGATCCCAACCTCCTGCAAACACCTTGGCGGGATAACAGCGCAGTTCCACTCGAAAACCATGAAAACGAGAGGAAGTCCACCGAACAACAGCGAGGGTGTTTTATTTCCAGCCCCTGTGGCAGCTCAGGATTAAATGGATTTTCATTGTGTTCTTTCTCTACTGCAGTTTGGACATGAAGTCGGTGTAAATGTGCCTGGGGTTTTATTTGCTGCCGCCCCCCCGTCCGCGAGGCTGGTATTCTCCCGCTAGCTGCCTGCTCTAAATATGGCCATGGCCAGTATGTCAATAATCCCCCTCTTTAAGGGACCTGCAAACACTAGTGTTGGGACATTCTTGCTGTTCAGATGTCTAGCTGACGTCTGATGCTTAAAACGGAGCATGCTTTCATCCCTTCGTGCATTGTCGTAAGCCCCTGGTGATTACTCTTAAAAGGGTGCCTCTGCTACACAGGGAAACAGTTGCTGACCAAACGAGACACAGCTTGCTTGCTTCAGCCTTCTTGAATGCCTTGTCACTTCAGGTTCACACCAGCCTGACCAAGCGGGACCATGTCTACCTTTGGCTACAGAAGAGAACTCAGTAAATATGAAGACATTGATGAAGATGAGCTCCTCGCTTCTCTCACTGAAGAGGAGCTGAAGGAGCTGGAGCGGGAGCTGGAGGACATAGAGCCTGACCGAAACCTTCCGGTGGGACAACGGCAGAAGAGCTTAACGGAGAAAACACCGACGGGGACTTTCAGCAGGGAAGCGCTGATGGCCTATTGGGAAAGAGAGACCAGGAAACTTTTAGAAAAAGAGAGATTGGGTGCGTGCGACAAGGTAAGATGCTGAGGCATTTGCTGTTTCCTAGAAATATCTTGGTTTCTTCTTCCCTGGCATAGTCTCACTGACTGTTTTCATTTTCTTTCAGTCTCTTGTAGCATTTTTAAGAACATCGTTAGCCATACTTTTGTGCCTGCTAAAGCACTGCATATTAGCTCAGAGGGTTTTTGCTATCTCTGGAGGTACCTTAAATGCTCAGATGAGAACATAAGAAAAGTCCCGTAAAAACTATCATTAGTGATTAAAATAGGAAAAATTTTAAAGGCCATGATAGAAATTATTGCCAGGTAGTGATGTGGATATTTGGATAACATCAGATTTTGTTTAAAAGCTAAAAGAAGTGCCTTTCCCTTTCCTTCCAAAAAAAAAAAAAAATCACTATTGACTGCTGAGAAGCACGTCAGGAAGATAATTTTGAATACATGTCATGTCAGAAGCTGAGCAAGCGGCCACCAGGCTTTGTGCTCACTGGAAGAAAGCAGCATTGAAGTCAGCAGCTTATGTTGCTTTGTTCCTGCTGAGGATCCCTGCCACGGCTTGGGAGTCTTCTGGCAACGGTTGTCAGAGGGTAGCTGTAAGTTATTTAAAAAGTGGCCTGGGGTAGAGTCATCAGCCAAAGCCATTTGTCTGTATTCCCCAGAAAACAACCAATAGTGCTTTTTAGGCAATTCATCCCCCAAAATAAAAATGTTAATAGTAAAAGCCGGTCCTTGAACTGCAAAGGGACAGTACAGCTGGGCAGCAGCAAAGGGCTCAGTCCGAGCAGGCGATGAGTGCTCTCAGCCTAAGCTAACGTCCGTGTCAGCACCCCCCGGGCCCTTGCTAAAACAATTTGTGAGACTGAGCTTTATGAAAAGGCAACTTCTGTTTTCACATTGGCTCCAGGTACTTTCAAAGGAAAGTGGGGACATGGGGATGTGAGTAGCTTTTTATTTTTAAGCGCTGCTTCATACCAAGCTCTGACTCTGTTTATAAGGATACGTTTTCCCATGTTTAAGTAGAAACTAATGCAACAAAGGCAAAGACAGCAAAACTGGACTCAGAACTTCTAACAGCCTTGATTCAGGAGCTCGATACATTTTCAAGGCAATAATTGCAGTTTGTACACTAGAGAAAATATTCTCCTAGAGAAAAATCACCTGGATCAAAGTAGCCTGCACTAATAATATCCTGGATTTCTTTACACGTAAGTGTTTTCTCCTGCTTGTGAATGGTGGTGTACTGTCTTTGCAGGCAAGCTCACAGACCACTAGCTGTCATCAAACCATTAGTATCAGCTTGCAGACGTTGACTTTGCTCCCTGTTTGTCAAGTCCTAGGGAGGCAATGGCAAGATTAATGTTTATTTCCAGCTGAGCCTGGAACTCGAAACCTGGACAGTTCCAAAAAACCTTCTGAACAAGACTAGTTCAGTGTCTTATATAATGGCAGGATTTATGTTTTTTCTGTTTCCGTGTCTATACAGCATTAACGATGGGTACTGCCTAAACCCCCAAGTGCCAGCAAAAGCCTCTATACTTTTTGATTTGAGAAGAAACTTCCTAAATGCATCTGTAAATATGAAAATGTTGACATGCTGATGTAGAGGGCACAAAAGCTCTCTCTACTGAAGGCAGTAAGAAAGCTCTTTCTGAATTTCTTGAAAGCAATTTTCTTCTTGCCCTCAACTTTCTGAAAGTTAGACACCCTATCTAAGGTGTTTATTTGTTCTCCTTCTACAGTTTGTGGTGAGAGGTCAGCCCCTCCAGAAGGCAAACATCCTGCAGACAGCCTTTTAGGGTGAATGACTTGACCTCTCTGCATCCACTATCTTAGTCCTAACTTTTCATGGAGTAAATACTGCCAAGCAAGATGAAGCCCTGCAGGCTGCCTGCAGCAGTCCTGTACTGAAATGCTGCCACAATAACAGACCGTGCCTCTATGGATCTGCAAAGAGAAGAGTAGGCGATTGCAAAATTATCATGCACGTGGTTGTGATGCCAAACGATGTATGTAACAGGAAACTAAATTCCCCCTTTGATCCCAGAAATGCCACTCAAAAAAAAAATTTTTTTCTTCATTAATCTAGTGCCATCAAGCATATTAGTAGTCCATTTAGAGGCACCAACTTCTGCTCATCTGCAGCTGTGTTGAAAGCTGTAGTATATATTCCTGGGTAGGTAAAAGCACAGCTGTGAAGATAAGTTCCTGGGTAGCTGGTGTTTTCAGCTTTTAAAAGTCTCTGCCCATATATATATAAGCTACAGATATAAATCTTAGTCCCATAACAAACCTGGCTTAAACACAGCCCTGTTTCTGTATGTAGCACAGTGTCTCCCGGTGTAAGGGCCTTCCCACACACGATCCACAGGAGAAGCAACATGGCTGGACCCTACAAGGCCTCCACGTGCAGGGCAATGGGGCCGGACCCTGCAAGTCCTCCAGGCACTCAGCAACGACAGGCTGGAACACCTCCGTGTCCTCTTTCATTAGAGTCACGCTTCTGCAAACATTACAATTACCGTCTGTTTTGTGTGTGTCCCAGCACAGAAATCTGCTTAGGATTGTGAAACAGTACCATGCAATCTGTCATTACTATTATTTTAACCTTTCCCTGCATTTTTAGAGCCAGATAATTAGGCAAACCTAAAACCACACAGGTTTTCTAAAAATAGGCTGTCATCTTAGTAACACTTTTGTTTTACAGAAGCACAACACAGAATCACTGTGTCTCCACAGAGTGTACTTGCTCTGTAAGATACCCTCTAGCATTTTGCAAACACTAAAATATGAATGTTGCTAAAGTAGTGCATACAGAACAATCATATTTTGTCCAAAATTTTATAAACATTTACAAATGTATATAAAAGGGCATACCCTATGGCTTGTCCAGGAGACAAAACAGGACATGAGAGATCCTTCTGAGCAAGAGGTTTAAGGTTGGTCATAGCGTGTGGGTTCAGTCATAGCCCACACAACACTGCCGTGCTCCTGGAGCCCTCCAGATGGAGAGGGAGACTTCCCTGGGGTGCAGACCTTCTGCTGTTCCTGCACAGAGAGTTGTCCTCTGCCACCGTGATTGCTGAGGGCACCAGGCAGACCTTTGAGAAGTAGATCCGAATTGCCAGTTTGGAGCCTACCAAACACACCAAAACAACATCAATGTTTAGAAAAACAGTCAGTTTACTCTATAGGCAATAAGTTATAAGGAGTTACAGTATGGCAGCTGACCTGTGACAGCTGTTGGTGAGCACAGTCTTAGCTCTTGGCAAACATTGGGGATTATTGACTTGTTATCCATGGGGAATCTGCCTGAATCTTTTCTTCACAAATAGCTTCTAAGGGTGTATAGCCCATATGGTGCATCCAGAGTCTTTTTGACATGACTCCTGTAATTCTGTATTATTTTGCATGTCGATATGCATGTTTACATGTGCAAACACTATCTGCATTCTAAATCATGGCAGTCTTTAGCCTTTTTAGATGTACTAACATATGCAAGGGAGTCTGAGCATTGACACAGATGTCTAGTCCTTATGAAATCAAGAAACTTGTTGCTCATAAATCATGTCCATTCTGAAATTGCGGTCTTATGTTTCTGCTGGCAAGGATCCAATAACATCCCCTTGTGGACATGCCAACACATAGAAAGCATGAAGTATGTCCATGTTGCAATATCTTGTATCAAATTTTCTCTTGGCAGAAATCATTGACGTCAGTAAAACTGTTCCAATTTATGCTAAGCATTTGTCTTCCAAAGAATATAAAAGAAATATGGTTAAAAAGGTGTCAGGTGCTGAAACATTTTCTGTTCTCCTAACTGTCTGTGTTTCTGGGGATTTATTTTTAGCTTTCAGTATTAACTTATATTGTTTCAAGACAATTGTTTTTGTGCAAAAAGACAGTAGCTACATTACTGCAATCATGTTTAACACCCACACCTACATTCCTCTTCAGGACTCTGAGCAAGACGACGACAATTCAGAAGACATTCAAGAAGAATATTTCACAGAAAGCAATAGTGAAGTGTCTGAGGAGGCTTATACTGAAGAGGATGATGATGAAGAAGAAGAAGATGAGGAGGAAGATGAAGATGACAGTGATGATGAGAGTGAGGAAAAGCAAAATGCTGCAGCTGGTGAAAGACCTGAGGATGGCAGGAGTTCTGACCACATCAGACGCAAAAAGTGTAATGGCGCAAAGGGCAATGAAAACTTACTGAATGGCCATGATGGAAAAGACACCGACAACCTGAGCTTAAAAAGCAGTGCCATCCACCCTTGTGGAAATCCAACAGTTATTGAGGATGCTTTGGAAAAAGTTAGGAGCAATGACCCTGACACCACAGATGTCAATCTGAACAACATTGAAAACATCACTTCACAGATGCTTATACAATTTTCTCAAGCCCTGAGGGACAACACAGTGGTTAAGTCATTCAGCTTGGCTAACACGCATGCTGATGACAATGTTGCAATAGCTATCGCTGGTATGTTAAAAGTAAACCAGCATATAACTAGTCTGAATATTGAGTCAAATTTTATCACAGGCAAAGGAGTGCTGGCCATCATGAGGGCTTTGCAGAATAACAAGGTTCTAACAGAACTGCGGTTCCACAATCAAAGGCACATCATGGGCAGCCAGGTGGAAATGGACATAGTTAAACTGTTGAAGGAGAACACCACTCTGGTCAAGCTTGGATACCACTTTGACCTTGCTGGCCCAAGAATGAGCATGACGAGTATTCTGACAAGAAATATGGATAAACAAAGGCAAAAGCGTATGCAGGAGCAGCGGCAACAAGAATCTGGTTGTGATGGAGCCATCAATCCAAAGGCCAAAGGCTTGCAGAAGGGGACGCCTCGGTCCTCACCTTATGTGTCACCTAAGAGCTCACCTTGGTCCTCTCCAAAGCTCTCCAAGAAAGCACCGCCAGTGAAAAGTCAGCCTCCAGCTCCTGCACCCCCACCTCCCCCTCCCCCGCCACCTCCTCCTCCTCCTCCTCCCCCGGTTATTCCAGAGAAGAAGGCACCAACCAGGAATATAGCTGAAGTCATCAAACAGCAAGAAAGCTCAAAAAAAGCCTTACAGAATGGACAGAAAAAGAAAAAAGGCAAAAAAGGCAAAAAACATGAGAACAGCATATTGAAAGAAATTAAAGATTCTCTAAAATCTGTCTCGGACAGAAAATCAGAGGAAGGTTCACGACCCTCCACCCGTCCCTCCACCCCGCAAAGGTCTCTCCATGACAACCTTATGGAAGCAATTCGGGCAAGCAGCATAAAGCAATTAAGGCGGGTAAGTAAGATCATATTTCAGTAACTGATTGTGGCTCAGATATAGCACAAGCTCAATTAATTTTAGTACACATATCTTTAATAAAAACATTCTCAGAAATGTGAGCATAAGAAAACATTTGCGGGGGAGGCTTTCCTCTGAATAGGCTTTTCTCAGCACGCTGATTTCTATTCCACTGTGTTTTTGACAGAAAGTGGAGTACTTTCCCAGGTTCAGGCTTGTTACAAGAGTTGCTGCGTAGCACAGGGATCTTGGGAGCATGTCTGCAGCTCCGGTAGGAATTTTGCCATCCAGACTGTATAGCAAATGTAATGAACACCCTCCCCACCCCACCCCTCCTTTCATAGGTGGAGGTACCAGAAGCCCTTCGGTGAAAGCCTGGACAACAGAAGAAGCAGAGCGCTGCAGTGGTCAAGGAGAGGCTACTCGTCCATTCACTGGTGGTAACATAGACTGTGTAGCAAGCTGCGTTCAAAGTACACTCTTAGATTCAAACCATTTCTCTTTTCTTTCAAAGAAATAAACCCTCTATATATGAAACAATGCTTTAAGGATACATTTGCCTTGTAATCTGTAAATATGGAAATAATTTTCTTTTTTATTTAATAAGATTTGTATTGAGGAATTGCTGCTTATTTAGATATTCTTTTCAATGTCTGTTTGCACATCACTGGACAAGTTCTTCACACTGAGATGTAATAGTTTCCCAACCTGTGGTTTCTTCTTTTTTTTCCATGAATTTACAATAAATGTGGTTTGAAGCTTTCAAGCAGACACATAGCCCTGGGTTTCTGTGAGCGAAAACCTGCCAGATGTTTGCGTCAAGTTCATGAGCATTAGGAAAGTCTCCTGGGAAAGAACTTGAGATCTTTCTCAGCTGCACCCATCAAGCCTGCTTGGAGGATAGTTACCTCATCCCATATGTTAGCGCAGTTTAATAATGACACGAGAAAAAGTGGTTCATAAGGGTATATACAACTAAAATTAAGCTGTGGGCTGTATCAGGTGACTGGTGTTGCATACCAGATCCTAAACCTTGATTTAACAGGAGGGGAAGTGGGTGATGAATAGAGCTGCAGTTCATGTTGACTTAAAGGTTAAAAATTAATGTGGATATTTTAAGGATGCAGCAGAATTATTCAACTGAGATCCATTCAGTACAAGTGCACATGGCTGTATCTAGGCAGAACTGCTTCCAGTGCAGACATTCAGACAGAGAAACTTGAAGAGCAGTCTTAGCGTTCAGGTGGAAAAAGACTTTCATATGGTATCAGCTGAACAACAAGTGGGGTGTGAACTGTCAATATGATATGGTGGAAGCAGAGCCAATATAATTTGGAGATGCACAGCTGGAGATATCACATCACAGGCGACAGCGTGAATAGCCCTTCTTCATGTAGTATTAGACATCTCCCTCTCTCAAATCAGTTTTGGTTCTGGGTGCTTCAGCTCGTGTGAAGGTGGCGGTAACATGAAGAAAGCTGAGCAGTGGCCAAAATGTTGAAAGACAAGAGGATGTATATGTTTAGAAGCACTACTAAATATTAATTAGTGTGCTCATTTCAACAATAGCTAACAAAATTAGTATTTCTTTTACATAAAACCACGCCACAGAGAAGTAATTACTTAAGGTCACCCGACGTTACAGTAGCACTGGAAAAATACAGGTAAGCTTGTATCTAGAAATAGTAATGAGACAGATTTCCCCAGAAAGAGGAACAAATTACTGGAGGGAAATAAAGCATAACGGAGGGGGGATCCATTAGTGAACTCTCAGGAATGTTAAGGAAAAAAAAACAGTGAAAATACCTTTTTGCTTTTGTATTTATTGACTAGAACACACCAAAGACAATTTATAACTAATTGAAACACTTCCCAACATTTTTCCTCTTGCCTCAGGATCACAACAACTCACGAGTATTTCTAGACCCAGTATCACAGGAAATATGGTACGTACAATTACTCTTTAGCTGCCTTTGTAATTGCATAGGCTCCCATGGCATAGAAATCAACCTATGGTCAGTCTCCCACCACCAAATGGAAGCTGGAGCTTGGGATCTTCTGAGGATGGAAGCAATGCTGGAATGTAGACGAGAGTCAGGAGGAGACTTGCGACCCCAGACCTTCTCCCCAGCAGCTTTGTGAAGGATGAGAAACAGCAAAATGTTTAATCAAATGCCAGAAGAAGCTAAGCAGTTGCAAGGGAGAACAAAAGATCGGGAGGGAACTTAAGGAAAGCACAATGAAGAGGATTTGGAGGAAGACAAGAAAATGTTAAAACAACACAAACCCAAACCTTTAAAGAAAGAGGGAGAGAGAAGTGAGGAAACTATCTGTATGGAAGGTGAAAATGGATATAGAAAAAGAAGGTGATATAGAAGAAAATGAGGAGAGGAGAGGAGAGGAGAGGAGAGGAGAGGAGAGGAGAGGAGAGGAGAATGCAGAAAACCTAGAAAAAGGAACATAGCAAGGTAAGATTTATCTTTCAGGTTGGTCAGAGATGCTGGAGTTACTCTTTTGTAGAAGGGGAGGGCGGTGGGCACAGCCCTTGTGAAGGCTCGGCCGGAGCTGCTGACGGCGGTTGCTGACAAGTGGCTCATAGGTCCTCTCTGGTGTGAGATCCGTTCTGACGATGCAGATTAGTATTTCAGCTAAAATGTGAAGTCACCGAAGTGCGGCCGCGTGTGGTTATTTAAGCTCCTGCCGCACACTCCCTCACAAAGTGTCAGTCCTGCGCCTTGGCCAAAGTCTAATCTGGGTAATTACCTTCTGCCTACATAAATTTCACGGCGGTTTCACTTGGAGGCATTTCAAGGCCTCTTTCCTATATGCAGAGTCGCGAGGCAGAGCCCCCGAAACCACCTCATTAATGTGCTGATGCCCTGCTGAAGGGAAAGGCAGCCCCCTTCCTGCCCCGGGTGGGTGTCAGCCCAGCTGCCAGCAGCACCAAGCTCCCTCACGGATGCTTCCAGGGAGCAATCTGTTTTCCTTTCAAATAGGCAAGCGAGCTCCGTATGACAACCTCTCTGGGAGGTACTGTGCCACCTTCCCAGACTGGAAGATGGTTTAGCAGGAGCCAGGAGGTGCCAAGGTTCCTGCCCAGGGAACAGAAACACCTCACAACTGGGCATTTCCCCTGGGGCCCAGGTCCTGCCTGTAAGCTGCATTCACTTTCCGTACCCTTCCCTTGAGTCACAGGGAGGCAAATCATCTCCTTTGAAGGCCTGACTGCCTCTTGCTTGACCTGTAAGGAAGGTGGCCCCTGGCCCATCTCCTGCACATCCAGTGCTATTCCCCTCTCAGAGCTGGAGGCAGCGTCAGGACAAGAGAGCCCCGGGCTGCAGGTATACTCCTTGTTTGGACTTGTAGGGCTTTCTGCAGTGGGTGCCTGTCCACTTTCTCTCAAAGACCAGTCAGAGAAACAACTACACCAAAATCTGTCAAAATTAATTCATTAGCAATAAAAGAGCTGCAAAGGATAACCAAGTGCTTGCTGTCACTGAAGAGGTAAAAGGACAGGAGAGGACAATGGGTTATAACATCTTTAGAAACAACTTCTACATCTTTAGAACATTATTTATCTCCTCCTGAGTTGCAAAAAATGATAAGCCCAATGAAAAGCAGAAATACTGTAGCTTCCCAAGGAAGAAAAAAAGCAAAACCTGCCTCCTCTCTTTACACTGAGCCAAATGTCTCCCGTGAGTGTTCCCCCACATTTGGGCTGGGGGTTGGGAGGGGAGGGATGGGTACTGAGCAGACTACACAAGCTTCACATCGTGGTTGAGACTGACACTGGGTCCTGCAGTGTGCCACTGCGGTGCGCCACTGCGGTGCTGCTGCAGTAGTGACCTGCCACCCAGCTGCACCAGGCAATGGCTGCAGCCTTGTGTGGTGGTCAGAGGCTGTGCCACCCTGCAAAGCCCCACGCTCCGAATAGTCCAACAAGGAGGCACTGCTTCCACTGCAGCTTCATTCTTTGGCCCTTCCCCATAACGTGTAGCCGTGTGAGCATCCATGCCATGTAACAAGGTGCAAAAGAGCTGACCTACCAAAGCACCAGAAATATCAGAGCTTGGCTGTTACCTATAATTCCAGTATTTGGCCCTTTAGTTTGTGATTCATCACCTCAGGAAGTGTCTGAGCTTATAGAAAGAAAAGAACCACGTAAAAGTCCAAGAGATATTATTTCCATGTCTTCTGAAAGTTTCCTGCCCTCCTGCTGAGTCCCCCATTGGAAGTTCTGGACAGTGATCCATGTTGCTCTGCAGCTGGGAAATTTGGCTGGGCATAGAGGTGCTGGTCCAACAGCCTGCTCCGTCCATCTCCCTCAGCTCCACAGAGGTGCTTCCTTCCCACCGAACAGGGCAGGTCACCAATGAAACTCCTGCCAGGCAAAGCCACATCCATTTCTGGGGGCTGAGTCTGTGCTGCATGCAGTGGGGAAGCCAGAGGAGCTGGCGCAGCACAGTCCCACCATGGCGTGGTGGGAGGATGGATGTCCTGGGGCCTGGGAGGCTGCGAGGCGGAGGGGAGCAGGAGGTTATGGCCAAGGCCTCCCCCTTGCCCGCACATTAGCACAACACAGGCACAACCCTCCCAGCACAGAAGAGAAGCTGTGAGTATTCAAGACTTCCACCCCACCACTCATACAGTTTCCGACAGAGTAGCTCCTCTGCTAAAATAGAGAGTACTTGTCAGTAGGTTGTTTAGAGAGTGACACAATAACTACCATGAGGTAGCCATGAAGAAGGTACCTGCAATGGCTGCATGTAAGGGGAGAGGCAGCTCCAAGAACTATGCCCAGGTGCAGGCCCAAGTGAAACAGCATCTGGAAGAGTGTGTACAATTCCGGTAACTAACAGCCAGGAAAAATTGTTTTGACTCGGAAGAGGGGAAGCAAATGGCTTGGATAATTGGGGAACTGGAGAGGCTGTCCTATGAGAGAGATGAGAACAGGTGGCGGGATCAGTCTAGCCAAACAAAGGCTCAAAAGGATTTCAGCTCACATCTATAAATACTGCAAAGGGGCAAGAGCTACAGGACATTGTTAGCAGTAGAAAAAAAAAAAAGGACAGAAATTGTGCGTGACTGCATTTGGATCAGAAATTAGAAGAAATTTCCTTACTCTTAGAACAAGAAGGTTCTTGGAACAGCATTCCCATTAAAAAGGAATGGGCAAATTCACCAACTTACTGTAAAAAGAACACAAGAATCTTATGAAAAGGATAGTATGGTATGGTGCTTTCAGCAGCAGAAATTGTTATATTAATGCTCCTAGATGCGATAACTCCACAGGATCTGCAAGCCAGAATGGTATTGAAAGTTGTAAAAATCTCCTACGGTTTGTAGTAAGATGCCTTTTTTTCAAATCCATGAAAGTCAGTTGTAACTTTAGAAAAAGACTATCACATGGAAGCCACACTCTTCTAGATGCCGGCTTAATACCATCTACTCTTGATACCAACAGGAACCAAATACTTACAAGAGGGAGCAGAATTTAGTTCACATATTGACAAGCCCAGCACTGTACATACACTGGCTTGGTCTCCATTTCCAAAACCTCACAGGTAAGACAAAATTCATTTTTAGAGTTACAATACAATTTTACTGTCACTTGCCAGTTCAATGACTTCATTTCGAATTTTAAGTTCTTGAATAGGATAGCGGTGTGTCTTACACACAAAGAGAAAACCTGCACCCACAAGATAAATCCTTGCTCAGAAATTAAATTGTGTGCCTGAGTCACTGAGAAGATGCTCTTTAGAAGCACCTGGTGATTTGGAGTGGCTGCTTTTATTTAAATAGCATGAGATATTTTTCTTTTCAGACATGCAAAATGTCAGCCCACTGATGGCGTTTCAAGCTAGGCCCTTCTAAATGAAGTTTCTGAACCAGACTCTGATTTTTGCAGTATTTTCGTCATTTTATTTTATCTGACAGTCCTCTTGCTCTTGGACGTACAGATGACTCATGTTTTAGAGCTGCTACTTGGAGAAGACCTTCATCATTTGAGGGGAGACATCTCAACATCTCACCTCTCGGCTGGGACTTGGGCTTCCCAGTCCTCAGCCTCAACCTGAGCTGCCAAGACCTGGAGCCATGAAGGAGGTGGATTATGGCCAAGGGGTGCCGTCACAGCTCGGGTAGGCAATGTGAAGGTATGAATCTGGATGAAGTGGGCTACTTGGTAAGGGCTAGCTGCAGTAGGGTAGCTCCCAGCATGGACCGAAAGCTTCCCCGAGGTCCGTGCTGCTCCCTGGCTTGCCAGGGCTGTCTTACGTGGGCTGAAGGTCCATCACAGCTTTGGGTCTGCAGGGTGGATGCAGCCTTGAGCTGAAATTGGGAGGTGAAAGAGCAAACTGCAGGTAGTGTGCAACAATTGAAGGACTTATTTTCTTCTCGTGAAGGTGGTGGAAAAATAGGGCAACCATCACCAACTGGCTGTGGGGTAGCTGGTGTGTTGTCAGACCCAGATGTAACTGTTCTATGTGAAAAGGATGGATCAGTCCAAAAGAAAAATGGAAATATGGAAAAAATCTGCCCTGTTAAAAGAGGACAACAGCCTCCCTGCCAGGTGTATTTATTTTTATTTGTAACATTTGACTTTTTTCAGCTTCAAATGAATACGAATTTTAAAAAGCCTTTTTAATGGCAAAATGAGTTACTTTTTACACAACTCTAACACAGGGAAAGGGACTTCTCTNATTTTTATTTGTAACATTTGACTTTTTTCAGCTTCAAATGAATATGAATTTTAAAAAGCCTTTTTAATGGCAAAATGAGTTAATTTTACACAACTCTAACACAGGGAAAGGGACTTCTCGTTAAAAAAATTTCACAGTAAAAATTCTCAATGGGTTTCTGGTAAAAGCCAGAACATGTAGCCCAGAGCCAAGACTGAGGGTTATGTCCTGGGCTACGCTTCTGCTATTTGCGTACTCTTGGGTATATTGCTTAATTTCTTGAGCCTCTAAATTGCCTTGGAGATAACAGTACTGATTTGCCTCGCAATACTGCAAGGCTACATTCACAGAGACTCAAATGTGCTCCAAGATCCACAGATATCAAGAGTTATTTGATGCATTTTTCAAATGTATTTATTTTTATTTTTATTTAAGCTAACAGTAATGTTTTAACTGGCTGAATAGCCGAGTGAATATGATGAGTGTCAGTGTATTTCTAAGTGGTAAGAGAAGCGCAGCCCATGACCCAGTGTAGGAAATTTTGTAAATTCAGATGGAGCAAGCCACAAGGACAGGAATCCCAAGGTTGACTCAGCCATGCAAGAGTGCCATCAAAAGGAAGACATGCCACTTCTGTCATCTAGTCACCTAAGAAACAAACATATAAGGAGCTGAAAGGACAGGCAGACATGCTTATGCACCCTGAGGAGGATAAACTGGGATTTTCCCAGGAGAGGTCTAGAAGACAACCAAGTATAACCGCTAACCGTCAGACTGTTTTTCTTGTGTGGAAGATGCCTGAAGTTTCAATTCCATAGGTAAGAAATTCATCCCTGCTGCACCCTGTTATGTCTTTCTGCCGAGAGCACTAGGTCAATTTACCCGTAAAGGGCTAAATATTTCCTGGGCTTTTCTTCACAGGGTTTTTTCTGGGGAACGTTTGGAGCTGTAGCTTTATTTTTTTATTAATATACTCATGAATGTTCTTGAGGGCTGTCAATGAGCTACAGTTAAAGCAGCAAATTTCACAGGCACCTGAAGGAAGTGTTTATGTGTACACAGAGTGGGGTCACTCCTTTCGCTTGGTCTCAGCTTACTGCTCTTTAAATCAGTGATACGTGCATGTGTTGTGGTGTTTCACAAACAAGTTGGAAGGCAACAGTGCTCATGTTTCATCTCCTCTTGAACACTTTCGCCGAACTCCAGCTCTTCGTTCTCCTCTTGACCAAGTCTGCCCTGACCACGGCAGGTTAGTCTCAATTGTGTAGGGTGCACAGGTCCAGGCAAACTCTGCCCATGTCGCAAGCCTGTGAGACAGGCACCAGCGCCAGTCCAGAAGGTGTGTGACTGCACAGGCAGCACTCTGATGGGGTAAATATGGGGGGGTCTTTCAAAAGGGTTTAGCCCCCCAAAATGGGGCCTTTCATCCCAGTTTGGCACACAGGTTTGTGTGCCTCACTAGCCCCTGTTACATGACTTTTGACATCCCATGCCAGGCTCATCTTGTGTTTAGTCAGTCAAGGGCCAAACTTTTCAGTCTCTGCTGTAGTTTCGAGTGACCCAAAATAGTCTAAGTGAGATGCAATCACTCCAAACATACTAATAGTTGATTTTAGGTGCAACACCAGTTGGAGCAGCTCCTGGACAATTTTGCAGCTCTAGATGAGCACTGCTGTGGTCCCTGTTGCCCCCTTCATGCAAAAAGGAAAAGGAAAAGGAAAAGGAAAAGGAAAAGGAAAAGG
>RSEF01000001.1:26080969-26154225 GCA_003993805.1 Himantopus leucocephalus
GTGGAGTCTCCTTCTCTGGAGATACTCAAAACCCACCTGGATGAATTCCTGTCCCACCTGCTCCAGGTGAACCTGCTTTGGCAGAGGGGGTGGACTAGATGATGTCTGAAGGTCCCTTCCAACCCCGACCATTCTGTGATTCTGTGACAATTCATTTCTACTTGGCAGAATACACAGTCTCACTAAATGCTCTGCACTGCAGCGTAGCTGAAGGTAAGTCAGTTAGTGAGCTAGCATCCACAGTGCGAGGCAGAAGGAACGCTGCTCATTCCAAATCCAGATATCAGCTCTAGACTGGATGGGAAGCTTGACTGTGGACGCAGATTCCTCACATAAAATAGTGGGATGATGATGATCATACTGACCAGTGGCCATCCTTTGACCAGCCACCCATCTGTCACGTTACTCGTTAGAGCAATCAGAGCAAAGCTTTCTCTATCGGTCATTTAGTACCTCCAACTATTCTTCAGCTAAATACGTAGATAAGACCATTTTTTCCCCAAAGAGGAATCCACATCAGGACTTCTGTTCACTTGGAAATGGCTCATGTGTTACACAACAGCTGCATGCTTGTTAGGCAACTGTGCTAACGGTATTTCTATGATGATGTTTGGAGACCTGTCCAGGCCAGACTGGCCGAGAGCAGTCAGGGCTGCGATGTGATAATGTGACTGTGCGATAATGTGAATCTGTGAGAAAGAGACACTTCAGTTATCTGGGTGGGACATCAGTTTAGCAGGAGTCAGAAGAGTATCCCAGCTCCCATAAGGCCAGCATGGAGGATGTTATAGCAGAAAAGGAATCCTTTAAACATTACAGAATGATTTCATACAGTTGTTCTTTTCTTCATCTTGCTTTAGTGGGCTCTATTGGTCCTTCTGCAGACTTGTTATCAGATCTTTTTTATTTTTTTAAGGCATCTGAACACTCTTGGTATGTATTTATCTCCATTTGGGCCACTAAAAATCCCTAGTGGGGCTGTGCCTTCTTCCCAGGCATCTTGCTGGCCAAGGTCTTACATTTTGTTGGTAGCTTTCCTTTTTTCCTAGTCTGATAAGAATTCTGCTTTATCTGATAGCTTGCATTAGAATTAGGGCAATTCATAAGGAATATACAGTAGGTTTTTAAGAATTATTTTCTTCATAAGGAGTAACCCCACATGTAATGGGTTGCCTGGCTGAGGAGCAGATTAGCAATGTAACGTACCATGTTCAAATACTCTTCTAAGAACACAGAGCCTACAGGGAGACCTCCTGCCAAGAAAACCAGTATTTCCCTCTCCAACTCACAGTATGCCATTCAGACAGAAGTTTTGGAAAAGTCATCTAGAAATGCTCCTAAATATGTATTATTTCTGTTTGGCAAATTGTAGACATGGTGAAGAAATGAAAAGGTCCACGTACCATCTCACTCAGGAATTACATTGACTTACATATGAAAAGGGCAGCACAGAACTTAGGAGCTGGATGGGATGCTGAGACCTAATGAATGGCAATATCACGGTCTGTATCTTCCCTGTCGTGTGCTCTTGGCACCAACTTTGATACAAAGAGCTTGCTATTTGTTTTTGTATCAGATAACCAACAATTACCATAGTCAAAAATATAAAATGCAGGCCTGAGCACTGTTTAACAGAGCTGACCGCAGAGAGGCTTGGTTGCTCTCCAGAACTAATCTTCCTCTTACCTGCCTTCAGCACAGCAGGTCAGTTATCATAGAATTGTTAAGGTTGGAAGGGACCTTTAAGATCATCAAGTCCAACCATCAACCTAATACTGCCAAAACCACCACTAAACCATGTCCCTAAGCACCACGTCCACACGTCTTTTAAATATCTCCAGGGATGGTGATTCCACCACTTCCCTGGGAGTAATACATGCTCTACGGATTAGATAACTAAAGCTACTACTGGTGAAAACTTAATTATTGATGTAGGACCTTGAAAGAGAATGCTACTACCTGGCAGATTTCTGCTTTAGCTACTTGCCTTTCGTGCTTACTCACATTAACCTCAGGAGACTAAGCACAGAAAACATGTTTCATGTTAACTGGGACTAGACCACTTTTTCCATTTCATTTTGAATTTAAAAATAAAAGCAGATTCTCTGCTGACAGTTGAACAGGCATAACCCTGACAAAGGACTATATGCTGAGGATCATTTCTTCCCTTGATGATGAAATCAGCACTGTTTTGGTCCAAAAGACTGTTCTAACCAGAGAAATTCTATAGTAGCATTTAGTTTAAAAAAAAAATAAAAAAAAAAAAATGCAGGTTTCTCAACAGTCTGTGTTCTTGTATCCTGAGCATATAGGAAAGTCCCATCTACCAACAAAGGGCCCCAAATGCAGCTCAACTGCTCCAGCAGTTGCCTGGTTTTTGGCATCAACAACCAGAAGAGCTGATTCCTGATTTTGCATGCCTGCCGATGTCATTTAGGCAAATACTTTGTGTCTGATATATGATACAAGCATTATCGTATTTCTTAAGCTTTAAACTCCTGATCTTATTGTGTCCCCCAGCTGCCACATACAAAAATTTAATACGGGTTATGGCTGTTTTCAAACTTGATCTGTTTTTTAAAACTTCTCTGAAGTTTTTTTCCTCAGAAAACCTTACACCCCCTCATCTAATCCTCAAGTAACAACTTTAAAATTCATACTGCTCAAGTAACAAAACTCAGAAAAGATGATTAAGCATCAGGGAGGGAAAACACACACACATGAAGTAATGGCTTAAGAATTTCACTCCAAAAAGACTCCAAAAACTCTTTTAGAGCAATAACAAAAAGGCCTTTAAGTATGCTTGTCAGGAGTAATAGATAAAAACCACAATATAAAATATCAAGCTTCACAATTTCAGGTGTGTATTAAGCTGTCTGTAGACAGGTGAGCCCTGCAGGTATTACCCAAAACTACATTAAGAGAAAAACTTGAATACCAGATAAATTACTATTCTCGCTCATTTTAGCAAGTTACTCCACAAATACTGTGAAACTCAGCATGAAACAAAATTTGTCAGAAAACAACTCATTATTTATGTTTTGATATTGATGTAATGATTCTACTTCTTAGCATGTATCTGTATTAATTTCAAATCTGTGATTTCACACAAACTAATGCTTTATTTTTTCAAGCTCAAAAGAGCAGATATGCCATAGCTGGTCGGTGATTAAAAAGAAAAAAAAGTCTCTTCCACAACTGTATATAAACATCCTCAAATTTTGGAACACTACCTTAGAGAGAAGCGTCAGGCTTAAACATGGACATTAAACCTCCACAGCTCACGGTCAAGTTCATACTTCCCTACCCTTCCCTCCTTCTCACTCACAAGAAAACTCCGGGCAGTAAACAAATACATAGCAACGGGAGTCCTTCCTGTCAAAGGACACTGGTCCTTTGAGAGACAGAGGTTTAGTATCTTCTAAGCTTCCCTAAACCATTTTCACTTTTCTATAAATAAAGCTGCTTATCAGTGTACTTAAGCTTCAGGAACTTTAATTAGACCAGGAATTCCTCTAATGATTAGATAAAGGCTGTTGCAATGGATTGGGAACAGTCTTAAACAAAAACAAAAGGATCTCTCCTCCTTTTTCCTCTTTACATACATCTTAATTGGGAAAGTAACCATTGTCAGATAAAAAAAATTGAAAGAAAAGCCTCCTTTCAAAAGCATGTTTTAAGCTTCTGTTTACTAAGTGGAGAAGAAATAATTATACACCTCAGCACACCCTGTAAGTAACAATTCCAACTTTGTCTCGCACTTAAAGCCTAAAAAAAAATAAAATCACAGAAGTACTAAACTTCAAAAGAAAATACACACCAGATAAAAACTTGAAGCACTGGACTCTTCAGCTGCTTTAGAGGAGGAAAGCAGACTGCTGAAGCGTCCTGAGCTCAAACACTACAACACGCAAGACAAAGATTCACATCTGCAAAAACCTCCTAAGTTAGAGTGTTCATTGACAAGAGTTAACTATTTAGTACTCCTTCTGGAGTGTTTATTAACGAAGCCATGTTTGTTTGACCTTGAACTGTGGCTGGATTATTGCACTTGCCTGCAGCAGTAGCTGTTTGCAGAGAAGCTGCTGAGCAGCTGTGAGATGTGCCAGGAGGACAGGGTGTCACATTCTTACTCATTGTGTTTATCCACTAGCACAATCCAACTTTCCAGAGACATGAAAACTACTGCGATTTGGCAGCGGCTATTTACTGCTTTGTGAACTTGCTTAGGCGACCAAAGTTACTTTGACAGCGTGTAATCAATACGCAGATCTATTTTAAAAGCTGTGCCACAATTAGCGCTTAAAAACCACACAGTTTTACGCTAGTTGGGTCAAATTAATTTTATTATGCTCCATGATGAATTGCCACCAGTGCAACATCCTATTCACTGTACATTTCAAAAATTCACATACTAAAAATTTCAGTTCGATAAATGGAAAACTGAATGATTGAGAAGTTCTTACGGATTTCATACGTACAAGTGGCTAGCTGATATTGTCTATGCACATAGAGTGTTGAGATACAAAAGCCTCATGCTAGTTTGTTAATTGCTAAGGCTATCTGGACAGTCATTTAACCAGAATATATAAGAGAGGCCTTCATTACAATGTTTAGCAACAACGCACCGGTATCATGAAATGCGATCTTCTGCTCACAGTGCAAGTGGCGGAGTGCTGAAGCATGCAGTTATGACTAACTTAACTGCCATTGCAGTCTTTATGCCTGAAATTTATCATGTACAAACACTACTTTAAAGTAAATATTAACCTGGACACCACAGAATGTGAGTGTACTTTTTGTATGAGGAAAAAGAAATAGAAAAACCAAAAGCTTTCTTTGGCCAGTATCTACAAATCAAAGTTTTATTCAATAAGGTAACTTCAGAGCTCCCAAAACCTGGAATAGAAGTTTGATTAATGAACGGTGATGCTTAATAATTAACTATATTACAGAAATTCCAATTCTGGGAACATAACAGCTAAACATATCTAGTAAGTAGGAGGTTAGGAAAACCTCTAGGCCTCATCTGCTTAACTTTAAAACACCCTATATGCAATAAAAAACAAGGGAGCAGTGCCAGAAGTTCTATGAAAGCCATACAAATATTTCCCGTATACACAAGTTCTTAACTCCACTGCCGTTAGCTACCCCAGGCTGCACTTGCACTTGATCCAACGCTCAAGCCATTACAGCAAAGCTAGTAGGAAGTGTTTCTAGCAGCACAGGGCAATACAAAAGTTACCGCAAGAAAGTGAGACCACTTGGACATTTTTTTCCTCAAGTTATGTGCTTAAATTACTCTTGGAAGGAAGTTAGCATCCTCTGAATAATTTAACTATAACCTTACCTCTCCCACTACTTTTCAGCAACTTTCCTTTCTTCTCATACGACTAAATTAATTCGCTAAAGACTAGGTTATAACTGGGTTAGAAATCCAAGCCGTATCATGCAGGTCCAGCCTGTCAAGATCAGGTCAACACTGGGTTTCAGTCAATACAATTCCGATAACTTAAATTTAGTTCGATAGCTTGACTACAGTCAAAGACCCAGGACACTATGCATTAACTACACTCCAAATATGACTGACTTAACTAAACATTCCGTGTCAGATAATGTGGTTTTTAAGAAGATTTTCTACCTGAAAGTTACAGTAAGTACAGTAATTAACGCTGCAGATATGAAATACCCACGTAGCATAGATTAGTATTTTGTAATAGGCGGATATGCCAATGTTTACTGCACTACAAAGTACAACTTATATAGATGTGCAAGCTGTGAAACGAGAATCCCATTTTCCGTCCACTTATTCAAATACTATTCTTATGAACTGGGTTCTTGATCTTCATCACAACCCTTGGTCTTAAAGCCAACGTATGAAGACAGAATATTGCCATAAAGTTCAGTATTTATTCAAAGTGTATATTCTGAGTTAATGGCTTTCCAACTTTATGGATGTAGGATTGGTGTTTCAGCATTTGTTGTGTACCATAACGCAAAGACTGCAAAGTAATACCACTTATGTTTACTTTATTAGTACACCAATGTCCTACAAATTTTAAAAAGTAATTAAACATTATTGAAGCAAGCATTAAACGCAGCCCTTCAGCCTGAAAACCACATAAAATTGATTTTAAAAATAAATCAAACTGTAGCAATTGCCAGCCTTCAGTATAGCCCCCAGTAATTTACACTTCATTAAGAAAGTAAGAGCTGGGAAGGAAAAAAAAAATAGACTGAACTTGTCTGCATCAAAGATGCCTTTACCACTATTACAAAGTAAAGCCACCCTGTTTAACTTCAGATAAAGAGTTCCCTAATTGAAGGATTTAATTACTACTGCTGTTCAATAGCAGTCAGTATTGCTACAGTTAGGGCAAGGTAATCTTCACAACTAGCTGTGCATTTCTGTACTGAATTTGTTTTATGTAAAGCACACTGCTAAGATTTGAACTGCAACGTGTGATGTACTTGAAACCATGCAATAGTATAAACCAGCCTCAACATTCATGTAGCATTGCATTTGCAATGAAGGGGCTAAATAAACTAAGAGCTGCATCACTTAAAGAACATAGTGCTATACTAGGTTTTAATAAGAAAATTTAGATACAGAAAAAGTAGGGTATGAAAATAGTGTTTTCCTTCTTGCATTATAACTAAATTACATTAAGGTTTTTGTCAGTCTCACATATTACATTTAGACTCCCTTATTGATGGAATGGAAAGTATTCACATGTACATGATCATCCAGGTGTAAACTTGCACACATTAACAGGGAGTAGCTTTGTAGAGGATTATGACAAACCTTTACAGATTAAATGAGGTATTGCACAGATTAATAAAAAAGCAAAAGGCAACAAAAATATACAGCAAATTGGTAGAACATTTACATGATAATTTTACAGAATCCATAGACAGAAAGTAGTGTTTAGTATATCATTCACCTTAAAAAATATATATATAATAATATATGATCAATCATCCCATTCGTCATCATCCTCAAAGTCTTCTTCATCATCTTCATCCTCATCTTCATCTGTAAGATGCAAAAAGCAAGTCACTTGCATGCACCGAATTAAGATGACAAAAGCATTACTGATTTTTAGTGCAACTTTCTGAAAACAGAACAATCTGTTCAAGGAGGTCACAACAATACATTTGGTAATACTCTATTTTAAGATTTCTAGGCATGACATTCAGTTTAGACAGATTTAACTTTCAGCCAGTATCTAGTTTGTTGCCTATCTCACTCCTTTCCCCAGGTAGGAAAAAGGTATCTTGTTTTCTGCTATGAGAAAAAGAATCAGGAGTTCTTATTTAACACTTACTACTTATTACTCTTACTTAGAGAATATCAGAGTGGCCAGCGTTTTCCAGATTGGTTTTTAAACTTCAAGGACAGATTAATTTCTGAAATGTAAGAACTGCTTCCCCAGGTTTACTACATAACAGGATTTCTGTTTATTGTACAAACAGATAAAAAAAATCTGTAAGCTAAAGTCCATTGTGGTTACTGGAATAGCCTAAGCTGTGTAATGCACATCAACTTCAACAATATTTGTTGTTAACTTTATTCAGCCTTCCACTATTTATAATATGTATCAGAATTTAAAAATTGTAGCCTGTTAAACTACTTATTTGTTAGGCAAGAGCATTTCCTACCTAGGTAAACACTGTATTTAGCACCCTTCTGGTATTTATCGTAGAATACCAGGTTGGAAGGGACCTCAAGGATCATCTGGTCCAAGATTTTTGGGCAAAAGCGCGGTCTAGACAAGATGGCCCAGCCCCCTGTCCAGCTGAATCTTAAAAGTGTCCAATGTTGGGGAATCGACCACTTGCCAGGGGAGATTATTCCAATGGCTGATTGTTCTCAGTGTGAAAAATTTTCCTCTTGTGTCCAGTCAGAATCTCCCCAGGAGTAACTGGTACCCATTACCCCTTGTTTTTTCCATGTGACTCCTTGTAAAAAGGGAGTCTCCATCTTCTTTGTAGCCACCCTTTAACTACTGGAATATGGTGATAAGGTCTCCCCTAAGTCTTCTTTTTTCAAGGCTGAACAAACCCAGTTTAATTTATGTAAAGTACCAAAATTGGAGATTACTACATAGGGCAGCAAATCAACAAACTGTATTGCGTTTTGTCAAACAGTTTGCAGACTGCAAGCACTGTTTTGGTACAAGACAAGCTCTGGAAGAAAAATACATCAAAGCCTAAACAGAAGGGATGTAACCGAACAGCTGCACTGCAGCTACTGAACTGCATTTTATTACAAGCTGGTATTTGAGAAATGCAAGTTCTCTTGCAGCCTTGTTTCTCATAAGCACTGAAGTGTGAAAAGTTGATTCAGTACTAGTATGGGACTAGTCAAGTAACACTAGTTATCTGATTATTATCCAGCAGGTGGCATCCAAAGCACACTGGAAGCCACAGTTTTAAGAGCATGAATCTGCAAGAGCTTTGGCTTCTAGAAACAGAAAGCATTAAAAACCTTCTTTCTACAATATTTTGACAACTTATTTCATCAGACACCTAGCAGATAAAAATAAGTCAGTTGTAAAAAAAAACCCCAATCTTTATAAGGATATTAACCTTGATTAGTAATTTTTAATTCCATCTTACTGCAAACTACTACACACCAGTAATTTAAAGTAGCGCAAAGTAACCATTCAACCCATCACTAGGGGTCTGCCTGGAGCATTCTGTATTGGACTGTATGCTGAAATCCATGCTTTTTTCCAACAATATTTTATGTTGAATGGAAGCGTTAACTCTTGCAAACCTGACACCGTGAGGTCAGAAAAATTCCATCAGTCTCACCTGAAGAATGAATGGCTTTGCTCCTTTTCTGCATAACTTCCATTAATGCACCCACAATTCCTGAGGTGGGTGCAGGTGTAGGTGGTGCACTCTCCTGACCATCAGATACCTTGGGAAAAAGGATACATTAGAAAGATGCCATTAGCAAACAGAACCTGTGTATTTCGAGACAAACTTCTTTATTAGATTAATGAGAAGGAAAAATGAAACCGCAGTTTGTTTCTTTAGCTCAAGCTAAGTTTTTATTTATAAAAAAGTCAACTTTTCCTCTTTTGTCATACAACACAACTGTAGTTAGTCCATACTTAATCTTAAATATTTTAGCTCTGACGATCATGAAGTGAGAGCTCAGCTAAAATAAAGCTCCTTAATACGATTGTACGGACATGATTTGTGTAGCTGCATAATCATTATTTATTTTACCCTTGGCATATACCACAAAATATTTTTTTATTGCTTGGGTTTATTAACCAGGTCTGCTTTGGGTTGATAATCCCTTCTGAAAGTAATAGACTTTGATGCCAACAGCAAATAAATATTAACATGCCCTCACACTTTTTACATCAGAAGACTCAAGTGCAGAAAAGTGGCCCCCCCAAAAAACAGTACCTACAGGCAAAATTATTTTGAAGATATTCAGTGACATCAAGAAGAAACAGTAATAGTAGTAGCCTGAGCTGCAACAGGAACAGCAGAGGCATCCCTCACGGCCAGCACTTTGCAAGACACAGCCAGCCACCTTCTTACAAGGCTCAATGTTTGCAGAACACAGGCCCATTTTAAGATGGAATAACTAACTAACTAAATAAATCTAGCATTTGCCTTCCACTACCATTACTGCTGAACCCACCCCCCTGCAGTTTTTGTGACCAGCAATCTTTCATAGTTCTTCCAAAAGTTCCTTACAGCCACGATACTGTGGTATCATTGTACGATTTATGCTTAGAGCTTTACTGAAAATTGAGTAATGAGTTTGAAAGAAGGATAATTTCATGCACCAATACTCCTCTATAGCAAATATGCGTTCTAAGCATTTTCTCAGTACTACTGTTTAAAGCATCGCTTCAAAAACTCTAAAAGTTATGATCCAGCTCAAAACACAGCCACAAGTCACTGTTCACACTGCAATACTGCAGCCATTTGCAAGTCCCAAGGGGACATAGATGAGAAACAGCTTTTACTCACAGATTTCAGCTGTATACCCTGTCGTATCTGGTCTAACAGTGCATCTCTTCCTGAGCAGGACACTGGTCGACTGTTCTGTTCTACTTTCTTTAACTGAGCTCCTTCTCTGATTTGATCCAAGAGTGCTGCTTTGTTTGCTGCAGGAACTGGAAGCTGGTGATCAATCTCTGAAGGAAGGCCCGGTGGTGGAGGAGGACCAGGAGGGGGCGGAGGAGGAGGAGGTGGTGGTGGAGGAACAGATGACCCAGACCCACTTGCCGGTGGCGGTGGTGGAGGGCCGGATGGTGCAGATGATGAATGCACTGGTGGTGGTGGAGGATACATCCTGTTTGGAGGCGGTGGGGGCACTGTGGCACCTGGTCTAGATGGAGGCGGGGGTGGAGGTGCTGCTGTGGGAGCTCTTGAAGGAGGTGGAGGTGGTGCCCCTCGGCCCCTAGCAGGGGGAGGAGGAGGGCCCGAGCTATGGGGAGGTGGTGGTGGAGGTGGAGGGGGTCCTCCTCTGCACGGTGGTGGTGGAGGTGGGGCTGAAACGAAACAAGACAACTTACAATTACATGCTACTCAATACCTGTAAGTCTTTTGGTGACTAGCAGAAAAAGAAAAAAGGCTTTGCCTTGCCTTTTGCAAGGATCTCTGTGCCTGTGCAAGTTTTACCAGTTCTGGATTAAGTTGAACATAGCTGAAAATGAGCTATGCTTATATGAATGCAAACCAAGCTGAATATAGCCCCTATGCCTATCATGTATTTTGTAAAAGAATCAACACTGCGGGAAGCAAGTGCAATAAATAAAAAGACTAATTAAAGTCACAGAACAAGCTTGGTCATTAATTTTGGTTTGGTCCTATAGTAGTAATTTTCTTCATAATCCAAGCGCATCTTAAGTTAGTGTTTCAATTTTTCATGACAAAATGCAGAAAAAATTCAAAAGAATCCTCTAAATTTTGTTGAGCTAGGGCAGAAGGCAAGAGAAAGAAGTTTTAGAAAATACACTTAAAGTGAAATACAGAATTTCTACTTTGTGGAATCTATCTGTTATTTTATTAGGGAATTATAGATGCAAATATTTTTTTAAGCATCATCTTCTAGTAACAAAAAAACCCTATTAATGCATTATGATGCAGCATAAACTGACTCTTAGTCCCATTTACTGAAAATTGGTTCCTACAATATCTTTATGGAAGGGACTGTAGAAAGGAAACAACTTCAGGGCTACCTCAGTGCACAGGATCATTTCTATACGAAGTGGCCTTGAAATGTACTTGCTCTGCTAATGGCGTTTTAAGTAGCACTGTTTCATTTCCTCTTCCATTAAGCATCTAACGGCTTATGGTACTTTAGGTTGCGTGGTTGTTGCATGTAACTACTTAATCATGCAGGTGCTGTCATACAACTAAGAAGATTCACATTTTCTTTCATATGCTTTGAAAACAAAAAGGTTACTACACTCAAAAAGGTCCTTCCTGTTACATACTGATGAAGTAGGCTGCCTGCACTGGAATAGAGAGGGACATCCCTAAAAAAGGAATTTTGAGGAATCAGGAGACACTAATACCTCAGTGCCTCCTTCCCTCCTCATCTTAGAGAAACATATCCCTCCTAAAATGACGTGTTATGTTCCTCAGTTCTATAAACTGCTCTGTTTTTTAGTATCCCTTCAGAAGAACAACATGGGAAGAATCTCTTCTCAGACTTCATATATTTTGCAAGAGACATATTGCCAATGTTCTTGATTTTTAAAAAAAAATCCCACCACATTTTGGCTGACATAACTGTAGTTTCCTTTTTGGCCATTGGAGGCCAGCATTTTCAAATATAACTTAGCAAGCACTACAGACAGTTCTTCTGTATTACTGAAAAGATACATGACATGGTCATGCTCCAGAGTCTGTTCTGTCTGTAGATTTTGAACACAAGGTTTTAAGTTTTCCTGTGCGGAAAAGTTTTACTTGTATCGTATACAGAGAGATACGCCACATCCAATCTGTGGAAATAGAGTTCAGGAGTTTTTATAAGGCTTGTCTGCGCTCAGCTGGAGTGAAATGAGGGAGGAGGAGCAAGGAGGGAGCACCATTACCTCATCCTTTCTCCCTTCCTGCCCAACAGATGGTACTAGCAAAGCAAGAAAATAATTTAGCCTTTTATAAATGCACATTAATATGAACATGGCTATTAAAAAAAAGAGTACATAAAATCTTCTATTGATGGCATTGTCACTAAAAACACCTAACTAACAGTACCAAAAACTAGGGAAAAGGCAGGAAACCCAAGAAAGTAACTTCTGTCTGAGCAGAACGATGTGTCTGCAACTCTTTAGTCAACATCGTAGCAACGTGAATAAATAAGCACAGAAATTCTTGCAATAAAACACAGAAAAATGTGTTTCAGTTGAGAAAGAACACTTCAAACAGCAGTCAAGCCTACACATCAAATAACATAATTGCAGATAAACCCACTGAAATACTGGAATATTTTATCTACCTCTATCAAAAAGCACAGAGGTAGATTATTATCATGCACGTTAAAGGTGAGGCAGCTTTTCTTTCAATTGCATACATGCAAGTGGCCGTAACTTGAAGTTAACACATACATAATAGAAAAATAGGCAGTTTTGAAGTATTTTAAGCTAGTCATAAGACTCCAAGGCAAGTCTTCTCAATCCCATTTTATGGTCAGGAGTCTGGGATCAACAACTCTGTAAACATTTAAACAGAGTTAAGAAACTGACAGATTTCTTACTGAGAAGAAAAATCGTAACTGAAATTTTGCTTGCAATTTAACTAAGAAGTTTGACTATAATTTTTAGTATTGCAGTCAAACAGATGTGGACTAAGGTTTCTCATCTAGGAAAGAAATCACACAGCAGCATAAATACTTTGAAGCATATGCTTAGATGCCAGCTCAAATACATACCGCTCCACCGTGGGGGACCTAAGGAATAAATGTAACAAGTCACTGCACCCTGAATCCATATGTCTTCAGTCACTCGAACAATTTACTCACTAGTTTCAAACTGCTATAATTTCCACAGTACTTATATCCTATTTCTCTTGAGCGGTGTTCTAGGCAAATTTTTGAAAGTTTGACATTGGCAGTGTAATTTTCAGACTGACTTGCTATGTTCCACTAGATAACGCATCAGCTGAAATCACATTTAAAGGTTAGGCAGGAAATGGCTTATTTGAGAATTTTCCTGCAGCAGAAGCCTACTCAAAACTAGTACTTTTTACTTGAAATTAGGAAAAAAAAATCTTTAAGTATTCATATAAAATTTGCAGGCCTCTAGCTGTTGCAAGGTTCATTACACAGCACTGCCAGGGTAAATGGGCACCACACATACACCTGCCAGACACAGGCTACTACTATAACTGACAACAGAATGATTGCTAAGATTTTAATTTATTTATAAGATTGAGATTATAAAATAAATATACAACATACACAGTCTGAAAAATCTATGTGCAATATACTCCATAGCCGTATAGTCAAATTAAGCGTTACTGGAAATTACCTAAATTAATAGGTAGGATCCTTATTCATTAGGGAACTCTCATGAGTCAATGCATGAACATTTTTACGTAGCATTTGGTATACAGAAACGTTACAAAATCCAATGCAACTGCAGTGACATGAAGTCCAGAGAAGAGAATCAAAAATTGCTGATCATTAACAGTTTCTACTCTAATCCTTAAGGCAAAAACCACCCTAATTTTCACACGGAAATAGAATCCCACCTTGTCTGCGCAGTTCATTTTTAACAGCTTCCACACCTCCTGTTTTTTCAATGAAATCATATATGACCTTTGAAGTTTCTTTGTCTTTTAGTTGAGCCTCTGAAATTCCACACAGATCAAACAGGTTTTTCAGTTCCGGGTCTAAGTTGTTCACCTGCAAGTCAGATACATTACTTTTAAGTAGCNTATCATTTGAATTTGGAAAAAAAACCACAAATCATGTAGTTAAAAGGAGCAGCAAAACCAAGGACATGTCTCTGGATTGACTTTTCAGTCAGAAAGGACTATTTTAGGAGAGGTAGGTACCTTGCACAAAAACTTAAGTTTTACTTGTTTTCCCCTCAATCCCGGATCTCTCTTATTCCCTTCTACTCCAACATCTCTGTTTGAATCATATTACAAAATCACAATTTATAACTATTTTGATGTACAGTAAAGTTTATTTAATGCCCATCTTCACCATTTACATCAAAAAGCCTCTAAAGCTTTTAATTATTCAGTGTCTTGAATAATTTATAAATTACTTACATCAAAACCTGTGTTTGGATCCCAACCAACATGTCCAATGTGTCTAAAAAAGCAGAAAAGTCCATTTAATCAGCATAAAAAGGACCTTGTTAACTAAAATAACAGGACACCAAAATAACGAGAAATTACTACCAGCTTCTACCTCCAGGCCCATAAGACACTAAGCAATTCTTACTTCTCAGTGCCTCACTTGAGAGCAGAACAGTAATGCTTCCTTTACTCCCACTTTTTGTCTTATTTCAAAAAGCCCAAGTGGAGAAGTCATTTTGCCCCCCTTAGGTTATGGTCTGTGGTGCATATGGATGGTGACGGAAGGACTGCACAGAGATTAAGGGAGATCAAGTTTGGCCTTTATATAGTAACTGGACTTTAAGCTACTGCCAAGGTCTTGAAAGTCATGCAGCTGGAAAACCTCCTCCTCCCTACCACCACTGTTAATTCTCTTCTCACCCTTCTCCCATTCACTTCCTTCTTTCAAAGAAAAGTCAGGACTGTTTCCACTTGCCATCTTCCTAGGCTTCTACCAACCATTTAATGTGGCTACTAAAGTAGTATTTTATGTGATGCTATTATCAGCTAAAAAGGCAGAGTTTGTGTCCCTCCAAGCTACTTCATGCAGCCGCTGTCGGCTATAGAAGACAGAACCATCATGTTACCAGCACTCCATGTTTTGGTTTTCTTTTTGCCAATGGTCAGTTCTAGAAATACAACACAGTCTTCAAGAAGTGCAATTCAGAGTTTTAAAAATACCAGGCGAGCCGTTAGTAGCCAACAGTCTAGACTAAGCTTGTCAAATTACAAGGACTGTTTTGCTGCCCTCATACAGTGCCTAGCAAAACAGACCTTGTATTCTTGCTTGGGTCTGTTAGTGTCACCAACAGCACAAGTTTTCTTTCTTAATGAGATTACTGACCTCAGTGATCAATTTTGGTCTCGGTATAACTATGATTAGTTAACTACCCACTTTGAGAGGCAAGAACTAAAAAATATGGTTTAAACATTGTATTATGCTACAGAAAAGGCAAAAAAGGGAAGCCCTCTGTTTTGCCTAAATATTTAAGTGCCTTTCACTACCAAAATACAAGATTTATTGATTACAGAATTCTGGATGGTAATCTATAGCTTGTTTAACATAAATTTGACATACATTTCCTAATACATAGTCTCATATGCAGTATTAAAGGGCATATGGAAGTTGACAGAAATTTACATGATGCCCTTTTAAGAGGTTGTGAGCATACAATTCAGAGTTTAGTGTACTTTATTGATATTAAAGTTTATATGGAGTAGCGTTAGCATTATTTCTCATTTGTTTTCGTCTTTCAGAGTAAAATAAGCTACTGGTACACATTGACTGTTACACATTGTTTTTAGAGGTCTTTTCAATGAAAATACATACTTACCAGGTAACTGCAACTCTTATGTTATTTAAAAGAATGTATACAGCAAGAAGTTATATTAATGTTGAGTATAGTTTGATTATTTTTTTCTCAGAACACTGAAAGTCCACATCTGTCTAACAGAAGGCATTTAAAAATTTTATCTACTGTTTGCGACTTTGATCCGGCATAAACAGTGACAGTATTGGTCTTCACCAGTATCACAGCTCAAGTTACATACAAGTTATCCTACTGGCATATTTGCCTAACAATACCAAACACCAATTCCCATATGTTTGTACAAAACCAGCAATTAAAGTATCTTACACAGTAAGATGACACTTAGCTGCACTCTACAGGAAACTTGACTAGACCTTAAGCTGAACAAAATGGACTTTCAACCTTCTTTTGCAAAGATTCACCACTTAAAATTTAATGTTACATTTAGCGATAGGGGAACATATCTTTTCTTTGAACTTCATTAAATATTTTATCCTCTTATTCTTAGCTTCTCTAGGTCTCTTAATATTTATGAGTGCATATAGTGTTTTGCAATGGTCAGAACCAGACATTATACACAAAGTCTCAAATTAATTTTCTATCTGCACTGCTGCACAAGCCCTTCCACAAATTCTGACCAGAGGTAAAACACACTAAAGCAAATTATTATTTGCAATTTTGTCCGCATATACTGAAGTCTGCATCAGTAGAGCTATAACAGTGACCAGCTACCAATTGCTATTAAATTTTCTTTCTTTCACTCTTTCTCTTTTTCTGCATTTTTCAGTTTAAGTAACATTAACAGATGCAGCACTTCACTGATACGCAGATATGAAAGAACATGGTTGATGTCTGAATTGTCTAAGCACAGTCTGGTTAGGGAAGCATTTTAGCCTCTCTCTCCTTTTCCTTTCTGTCTTTCCCATTCTACAGAGTGCTCTCTCAAAACCCTGTGCAGTAACATTACTGTAACTGGTAATACCAGCATTACTTTTATGGAGCTTTTTTCTGGGAAGGCACATCAGCAGAAGTGATGCAAAATAACTGTTCAAAAGAACAAGACATTCACCTGGCACGTAAACACCACACTGGTTTGCTAATACTTCACAGAAACTCATCTTTCCAGTAATTAACGCAAACTCTTTAAATTCCTGTTGCTTTAGCAAATAAAGGACACTTCTTTCAAATGGCAGAAGATTAAAATACCAAATTATAGTTCAGGAAAACAAGAGTTAATTCTGTAAACTGACCAAACCCAAGTCTCATGAAAATGAAGCTTAAAATGATACATCATAACTATTCTAAAAGACTGAAGATACGTAAGAAACAATATTAGAAAAAAACCAACCCATTCCCAAGAGGTGTATACATGCATGCTGTACTTTCATCCCAAGATATGGGTACTAGCCTATATACCAGGAATAAGTAAGTTTGTAAACAGAAAGCCAGAGCCAAAAATATGGCCTATGTCATTTCTGCTGTTAAGACAAGTCAAGACCCGCATGTGTATTTTGTATGACGAAGCACAGCTAAAGCAGACACAGCTGTATGAATAAGTGTTAAAGAGTTGACCATTGAGGCTAAACATGAGTCTGCACTGAGCTGACCACTTCAATAAGGCATTTTTATGCTGCTAAATTGGTTTTTAAACTATTTTAGGATAGCAATTTAGTTTTTGTTTACAGTTGCAGTAAACCTCTCACCTGTGTATAAACTAACTCGCTTTTAAACCCCACAGCATTCCAGCCAGCATTCACTGTAGTTCAGATTAGACACAACAGTCACACATTTAACTCTTGAGCATTTGCAAGTGTAATTGACAGAAAAAAAAGAAAAAAAAACACACACCACCACAAAAAAAAAACCAAAAAAAAAACAACAGAAGAGAAAACCCACCAAAATTAAAACCCAACCTCAAAAGAGTCCTTACTGGAAATTAGATGGTGTTCCAATATCTGCCTTTGTCAATCTTCTCTTTTTAGTTTTTCCTTTCTTCTTTTCTTTGGTATATGAAATATTGTTGACTTGTGGAGCATAAAATCTGTTAGTTGTAATTTCTGGGTTTTTGATATCAACAGTTGCCATTGGTAGATTTGGGCCTGTGAAGGTAAAGTACAGGATTTTTACTACTGTTTTTCAACAAAGCCATATTTAACTTACAAACTTACAGATAAGAAACAAAGGTTGAAGAGCAGTGACAGTGAAAACAGTACCAGAAATACAAATTAAACACTCACATTATGAATTATGTTCTCAAACCTTGTTCTTCATTATAAACAATTCTGAATTACTACTCTGGTTATTTAAAATGCATCTGAACTACACTCCCACCAGTTTTAGCATTTTAGTATTATATTACTTGTGTAATACTAGAAAATAAGTATACCTAGCAGTTTCCCACTCATTTTTTTTAGTTCTGACACAAGATAACCCTTGACAGAAGTAAGTGATAGTAGTATTTAAATACTAAGAGGAGCTTATGCATTTTTCATATATATACACACACGTGTATTTTTAAAGAAACATGCAAAAAGGGCAAGTGATCTCATTCTTCCAAAACTGAAACTAATCAGTCAATTTAAGACCAGTTTGGCAAGCATCCTCCACTCTGCTGTGAGTTACTACCTAATGGTTAGCAAATCAATTAAAATAAGACTCACGCATGCAGTCTTGCTGGGCAGATGATAAAGATGTCTAGATAGACTTTGATATATATGAACCTTATTGACATTATTTTTTCATAACTGCATTTTCTATGGATAATTCAAAGTTCCCCTAAGCATTCTGAAAGGATCAACAAGCCTTAGGTTTTGCAGACTAAAGTCCAAATCAGAAAGGAGAAAGAGACAATACAAGAGATAACATAGCTCACATTTGGAGTCTAACACCTCAGTGGGAAGCACCTAGTACTGGCCAGAACAAAAAACAAGAACAGAAACACTACACCAGGCTAGACAAAACTCATCTAAAACCATATGACAACTCCTACGTTCCTGTAGGAGTCTTAAAGGACAAGATTTAAAACTGCACTGAAACCGCATGAAGAATTTTTATAGTGTTTTCTGCTAAGCAGAAATGCTTTTATCTAGAAATGTTATGATCTAGGCAACTGTCCTTTGAGAATACCAAAAAACCCAAATTGACCACATATAACCAAGCAAACCCATTTGTACTGGTAAAGTTACACTTGAAGTTAGCATTAATTCACTAACTGACAAATATTATCAACCCAAAACTTAAAAAGTGGAGTTAAATAGATCTTCAGGATTAACTGAAAGTTACAGTCTTAATTTCATTAGATTCAAAACCAAACACACTGTAGGAGTTCATTATCACTTCAGTCACCTATTATATTTTCTCACCATTACAGTGATATTGGTAGTTTCAAAAGCTATACAGAGGTTCAAAAAGAAACATATACCTTAGCACTTCTAGGAACTTATTGATATTCTTCTCACAATTTCTAACAGTCTTTGAAATTGCACCTTTTTGCACATAATATTCTAAAGTAACCATACATGGTTTTAACCACGTAAAGCAGCAGCCATTTGCGAATTGAAGTTTTACTCAGCTGAGCTGAAATTAAGGACTGACAGCCTGATACTAATTCCTTAATACTAGTAACATTCATACCAGAGATCATAGTGAACTCTTAAAGATGAAAATTTTTCTTACCATCAGGTTTAGACCTTAGAAGTCCACGAGGTATAAAAGAACCTTGGAAAGAATTGTACTCTTCTAGAACTGCCATATTTATATCCAGTAAGATTTTTCCCATCATAAGACATGCACCTTCCCCATCAGGTGTAGACAGCTCAATAAACGAAGATGAGAGAGGCATATAGAGCTCATCATTAGGAAGTACCTGACAGTACAGTGGCCTTAAGCATCCACTGTTATCAATACCTGTGACATCTTCAGAAGGTGCTCCAGAAAATGTAGTACAGAACATTTTGAAATGTTAATTCTATAAAATTCTCTGTATTTTATTTAGAACCTCTCTAGGCATCTGTCCCAGACTACAGACAGCCCTACAATAAATGCAAACTGTTCTATTTAACATCTGAAACAAAATTCTGCCGCATGGGTCTTAAGGATTCCCTCAAAACCTAATTCTCTGACAAATCCTTATTTCATCCAGAACTTCACTAAAAGGTCAGTTCAACCACAGTAACTCTTCTTCATTTGAGTGGAGAGACCTAGCTATTACAAATGAGTAGAACATAAATCCCAGGAAATTACAGACTAATACATTTTACATAACTGTTAATGCCAATTTGATTTTAATCCTGCAATTCTACAAAAAAAAGAATAAATCTTAAATCCGTACCATTGAAAACATCATATGAAAAGACAGAGTGCTTTTCCCATGCAGCTTCAATGTATGCAGAAAATCCAGACAAACAAGCCCCACTAAAACAAAATTCCCCACAGTATTTCAAGCATGGATCATGTGAGTACAGAAATGTGACTGTTCTTGTTTTTCAGTTTTAAAGGTAATTATGCATTGATGCCCAGTACAAAAAAGCAGGTGTTCCATTTTTTCCCCCAATAGATTTTCACTGCATATGGAAAGTAAAACAAGAACTAGCTGATCCTACAACAGTTTTTTTTTTTCCCAGTTACATGCTCATAGTATAACTGCGCTAGTCTGAATTCCAAATAATGAAATGCAGAGTCTGTGTAGAGTGTAACTACCTGAGGCTATAACCCACACCCTGACCATGCTTCACCTGTGACTACAGAGGGCATGACCACACTTAACTCTTTACCAGCTGAGAAGCCAGGCATTACAGAATTGGACAGAATCAGGAAAACGGGCAGGTTCTGAAAGAGTACGTGGATGTCATAGGCAAACAGTTCACTAAAAAGCAGAGAAGCTCAGAGCTCTGACTAGAGATTATAATCCTGAAACATTGGCATAAACCTATGTCTTCCACAGAATATTCAGGATAAAGGCATAGGACCAATGAATGCAAGTTTAGTATGTGAGTATTAGTCTCAAAAAAATGTTGCCTGAGGTCTTACAGGATGAATTATCGAGACTATTTTAAGCATGAAAGTTTTTGCAGGCTTAGATTTTACAGGTTTAGTTTTCTTAAATCCTATTGCAATCACAGAGAGCAAACTGGACAAACAAATTGTTTGTGCTATTGTTGGTAGCATTCACAGGAGAAACAAAAGCTGATTTTTTTGTGGTAGGTGGCACTACACAGTCACCACTGCCGTGTTCCTCCCCATCTGCTCTGCAGATACCACTATCAGGGATGCACTGTTTAGGTGAACAGAAGCAAATGTCACTCAAGAGACAGAACAGCTAAAACCTNTCACTCAAGAGGCAGAACAGCTAAAACCTTCAGAAAGCTCAGAAAAGCTGGTAAGACAATCATGGATGGTATGGCTTTGTTTCAAAACTAAACAACCCAGTCCTAGTTGAAGGAATTGATACTAAAACTGATACTAAAAATGCCTGGTCTAAACTGATGATTGCCTGAACTTCCTCAAAACTTAATGTTTATGAAAAAGAAAGAGTAATTTTTTTGAGAAGTATTCCACGGGGGGTGTGTGGGAGGTAGGGTGTTATTTGGATATAAAAGATATCAGTAATTCCCCTAATTCAGGATTAGTTAAGAATTACCTATTCTGGTGACCTACTGAGATGCTTGGATGCCTTGGTTAGTACAAATTTAAGACTATCTCCTCAGGTCATAAGGGGACCTCAGTTGACCATACCCTTGCTCAAGCAGCAAACTAACAGATACAGTGATATGACCTATGAGCTGGATCACCAACAGAAATATCCCAGGAGAAATCACTTTTTAACTTCAGTGTTAATTCAGAACTATGAAGACTCCAAACTTTATGTTCATTGATGTGCATTTTTCACTTGATTTTAGAATACATGGTATAAAATTTTTGGATCAAATTGATACATAGTATTGACTCATTCCATCAATTTAATGTGAGGATATCCCGAGGAACCTCTATCTTCATGCCAGTGAGATGCATTCCTGAGAGGCAAGTAGATTCAAATAATTCTTCATGCAAAAAAAAGTTCGATATTGACAAACATATGACATATGAGCAAAAGGCTATGTTACACGGTTAGCCAGATAAACTGAAATTGAAATTTTATGGATGTTTTATGAAATCTGTCATCATTATGCCTGCCTTTAGACAAACAGGGTAACAATTTCAGCATTCATTTCTGTACAGTGATCCTACAAAGTTTTTCTCTCAGTTTAAGCTGAAGGGCCTCTGTCCCATTTGCAATAAAACATGCTCCTCCAAAAACATTCTTTACAAATGCCAGCTAAGCCACAAGTCTTTCAAGCTACAACTAAACAAATACCAAAGAATAGAAAGAAAACAAATATACTAGCCTCCAGAATAAGAGTTTACTGCTTTTGTCACCACATGACTATCCTGAACAAGTCCGAAACAAAGCTATACATAGACAGTAAATGACAACAGCAGGAAAAAATAAAATGCAGTGATTCATGTAAAAAGCTTACCATTTGGTGGGTCTCGTCTTTTTTCTGTTGAAAAAGAGAGAGAGTTATTTATTCATAGGTATTACGGAAAACTTCATTCTAAATTTTAGTTTCTAGTGAAGCTTTCAATGACCCTGAACTCAAACTTAAGAATCTATTAATATGCTTAAAGCCTACTTGTTGTGCAGTTGAAACGAGGCATTACAGAACAATAAAAAAAACAATCTTAGATAATAAGCACTGATTTCAAGTAAGCAAACCGAGTAGGAGCATAAGGAAATAGCTACTGAGTTTATTTCAGATGCTTTGACTCTGAAGTAAGATGAAATATTCAAAAAGCAGCCGCTTTGGTACNCAGCTGCTTTGGTATAACCTATCAAAGCAAGCTTTTTTAAGTGTTATGCTTTCTGATTTCCACTGAATGAGATTGTTCCTCCATTTTTATTTGAAATACAATTAGCACTTTTATACAGTATTGTTCCCCCACAGAACCTGAAATATATTATTATTAATTTTTGTTTTATGCAAAGAAAATAGGACAAAGAGGGGCAAGACAATTCACCTATGTTATCCAACAGGTAACTTAATAATATGGAACAGAACTAGAATCTCCTTAGTACTAATCTGATATTCTATGCACAACAGCAAACCGTTTCACAGACCATGAAGAATTTGGCTTGATGATTTAAAGTGTAGTTGTAAACATTTCACTCCTCAGTACTCTCAGCCTATAATAGTAAATTCTCCTTTAAAGGAGTTTTCCCTGTCTATTAATTCCTATCCACAACATTTACCTACCGCCCAACCCACCAAAAATAAGATTTACCTACCCAGCAACTGTCCTTTAAAACCCCCACTACACAATTACACTATTTGCATACCTACACACACTCTTAAGCAGCAATACCCATATGGGCAAGCAATCTGTCATCTCACCACACCAAAAAACATGGCTCTATAGGGAAGGCTGTACATCCATCCCTTTCAGATCGGGAGTATCTGAAATCTAACAGGAACTCCCAAGAGCTTTCTAATAAGAATTTGTAACAGACACTTCACTTTTCAGCAAGTCCCAGAAAAACTGCTAATTTACTGTATTCTTTCCAGACACAAACATAAGAGGAAAGGAGAAGGTGCCTCCACAGAGGCAAGGTCCTAGTGTTGACCTTGTCATAGCCATATTTAAAAAAAAAAATAAAAAAATCTACAATCCGAAGTGTGCAAGGCAAGTCAGTCTCATATCAGTCAGCTCATCTTCAGGGAGGAATAAAGAACTTGTCAAGGTCATCAAACGTTCAGAGAAAGGTGACCAAAACCCCTTGAGAATCAACTTTCGCTGAGCAAGCCTTCTAAAGACAGACAGTTGCATCTTAGCTCACAGCAGGTTAGTTTTAGGCATAGAGGTGGAGAACCTCTGCAAGGGTGCCTCAGCAAAAGGTATCAGGTCTGAGGGGAGAGATAAAAAAAAAAAAGCGCTTTTGGGCCAAATACTGTGCTTTCTCTTCCTAGAATATTCAGTTTAAGAAACCACTGTTGTTGTACTGCCAAAAAAAAAAATCCAAACCCAAACTCAACTTTTGGAACGTAATTAGAGTTTTATTCAACAACTCAGAGACAGCAAAGGAGAGTGCAGGACTGACTGCAAGTCATTTGGCACAGGATGGGAAGCTGGCAAAAGCAGGAGGTATTCATAGAAGTGTTAAGTGGCCTTGGGCCACATCATGGGAATCCATTACAATTTTCATCAGAAGGAGGAGTTCAAGAGAAAAAGATAGTGAAAAACAAAGCCAAACTTTTTAAACACTTCCTGTAATTTTTGCTGGGTATATAAAAGATTAATTTGTGGCCCAAAGATACTAGATCTATTTTTCTGTGGTTCCCACTGCTGACTAGAAAATATGAACTGCTGTTCTGAAGTGCAAATGACCTGACTGGAGAGTGGCAGATTTCTCCTTTTTTGAAAATGGAGATGCCTACTGATCCAACCAGATCAACTTCACCAGCTGCCTATGTCCAAAAAACACAGCTCCCTCCAGTAAGTACTCCTGGAAACAAGAATGATCTCTGCTGAGACTGGAATCCAATGCAAGATGAGCACTTCAGAGATGCTGTTGTATCCCAGGCAGCAACGCCAAAAGCTGTGACCAAAGAGAAAACAAACAAACAAACCAACCCTCTCCATATTAAGTATCCAGCTTGAAGCCTATGAAGTGCATTAGGAAGGGCACCAAGAGCTAAAAGCTTGTAGAGGAAAAAGGCAGCTTCAGAGAGGGCTAACAGAGCTCCCACCAGTCCATAAAACATCAGACAAGAAGCCTCCTACTTCAGAAAGGCAGTTAAGAACACAGCTCTGTTCTGCAAGTCTCTGCTGCCCTTTTATGGCTGAGTGCTCAGCGTGTGGAGAGGACACTTGTGTGTGTACACACATTAACGCTCCCGAGGCAAGATAATAAAAATAAAAACTAATGGTACCTACGTGCAAGAATATCCAAAGTGAGAATGCACTACACTGACAAGCACCGAGAAGAGAAACCTGCTGACCCGGGGAAGTGTCTGGTATCGGTTTAAGAAGTCAATGGAGAGATTATTTAAGCAAGAGAAATTAACTAATTATAGCAATTTCTTCTTAACCCAAGGTTAAGAATTAGAATTAAAAAAAAAAATCAAAAAATCAAAAAATCAGAATTTAGCCAGATGAAAACCAGCCTGATATTAAAAAGATTAAGACAACACCTTAATAATTCTTTCTCTGCCTTTCCCCTCATTCTATTCTCCATTAGATATATTGTACATTTGTAAGCTTTTGTACATTCCCTATTTGGAGCCAAACTTTCACCTCTCTGGAACTCCAGATGCACTTAGTCAGGAGTCGTCCATATACTGGAGTGCATTTCATGCGGAGTGAGGAAGAGCAGGATACTGTTGCCTCTTCTTGCAGCTGTCAGACAATGTTTTGTGTACAAGTCTCGGCACCAAGACATAATTTCATGAGCCAGAACTGCTGTTCTCGCTACCTTCCAACAACATAAGCTTTCCATAAGACTCCTGGAAAAGTCTCCTAGCAAGCCCTCAGTGGTATAACAGGCTGCTAAGTGATCATGTGGAGTACTCATTTCAGTTGAAAGCATGTCAGCTGTCATTGCCATGAAATGAAATACATTTTGGAAGGCATGGGAGTAAAAGTCCCATTAAAACAGAGAAGCATGAAAACTACCAGACTGTTACCTCTATGTTTGAGAAACTAAGACATATTAGAATACACACAATTTATATATACATTATAAACAATATACAATTTTATATATCATATAATTTTATATAAATTAATATGTTTTATATAAGCATTTATAAATAAACAAACACACACCAACAGCAAATCAGCTTTGACTTGGGCAAGTGCAAAGCCCAAGAATTTTAGAAGCACAATTAGATACAGTCGCATCAACGACAAATACAGAACTCCATCTGGTGGCTTGACTAAGGAATCTCATGATTGGTTTAAATTCTTGTTTTGCAGCCCTTCACAAGAAAAAAACCATGGAGTTTTTTGTTTTGGTGTGGGCTTTTTTTTTTTATTAAAGTTGTCTTCAAGTTGTAAGTGTTTGGGGAGGGGGAGTTGTTTGTTAAAAGACAATGTATGGAGTAAGCTAATCCTACAACGTGGGTTTGAGCACAAAACCCAAGACACTAGTTCAAAAAGTAAACAAGAAAAACTTATGTGCTCCTGTGAAGGAAAAAAAAAAACAAAACCAAAAAAAACCTCTATGCAGGAAGACAGAGGTGAACCTCTGTCCTGTGAACAGAAGGTTTGACTGAACCACCATCTTCAAAGAAAGTTTGCTATGGCCAGTAATGCAAACATATTTCCTCCCAAGTCATGGCTGTGCACCATAGCACTGTGTTTTAGATACATAACAGTAAAATTTCAGGAAGAGGAGATGCAAGCTGATGCAAGATTACTTTTATACAACAAGTATGAGAAACATTATTAACGCCTCTTCTTAATGACCTCACTTCTCATGAAGCCCTATGAACTTACTCTAATTCTGAGCAGAGGGAATCTTAAAGAAACCATTTAAGCTTCTGGAACAAATGCTCTGCACCTGAGTCACCATACCTGAACGAAATCCAATTGAATATGTATGGGAACCTACTCATGCAGGTTCCCAAGAATACCTGAATGCGTGGCACTCCCAGGTGAGGGCTTCTTCCCTTCACATCAGTCTACACTGCACTGCTACTGCAATTCAATTCCAGAATGGACTACAAAAACACATCCTGTAGCTTGAACGCAANTAGCTTGAACGCAGGTCCAAAATACAGCTCACAGCAAGCCTGAGCACATCCATGTGTTCCCAGCCCATGTTTTATATCACCTTATTCTTCACGGACATACGGCTGTCAGACAGGCAAGTTGCTTATGGGGTCCCTGGCAAAGGACCAAGACAAGATCTGTAGGAAGCCTGAGCTTCCTTTAAACCACTGACCATGTTCCTAAGGCATCTTGCAGCTGGCAGAAAGCACGCTGTGCTGCAGCCTGTCCTGTGCTGCTAAGGACAGTATAGGCACATTACGTCTCCTGTTCTTGGCCTCCGCCAAGATCACCAGTTTTGAATAAAAGATATTTCTCTACTAAACGCTGGACCAATGCCAAAAATTCATTCACATGAACTACTGAACATACCAGATGGTAAAATCTTCGTTACAACCCACTTGGGCTGAATTTAAACAAATCAGTTATAAACAGCCGAGAGCTAAAAGAGGGTTTAGTCAAATGTGAAAACANATGCCAAAAATTCATTCACATGAACTACTGAACATACCAGATGATAAAATCTTTGTTACGACCCACTTGGGCTGAATTTAAACAAGTCAGTTATAAACAGCCGAGAGCTAAAAGAGGGCTTAGTCAAATGTGAAAACCGCTTACAGAAAGATTTCTAGTTTTCCCACTGACAGCTTACCATTTTTGCCTCCTCCTGATCTATATTTTCAAACACCACAACCTTGTAGTCTCAGCTTACAAGGAAACTTACAGCAAGGAGCATCAAGTTATTTCAGAAAAATATTGTTTTTGCACAATACAGAAAAGACACACACTTTAATAACACAATCATTTTTAAATATAAATACAGCAGTAGCGCCTCCAGTAGCTTTCGAACATAGAAGTGGCTTCCTGCCTCCCCCCAGAACAACATAAACAAGCCTGAATTTAAGATTAATTTGAATATTTACCAGATTTTCTCTGCCGCCGTCCAAGTAAATCTGTTACTGTTTTGCGGAATAGTTTAGCTTCTTCTTCATTAGCAAAATTAAGACCAACTTGACATGTCTGAAAAACATTAATATTCCCCCACCCATGACTAAGAAGATGTTTCAAAGGCTTTCTTAAATGTCTTCTTACACCTTCTGAAGGTATAATCAGAAAAAAATCATCACTGAAAATTTGGAACTAAGTCTTAGTGAAATATTCTATCTTAGGAATGTCTGTCTACTAATCAAGTTTATACAGATCATGGCTAACAGATTGGAGCAAAATCTTGTAGCTTGAAGTCAAAGTGGGGAGAGAAAAATTTGTGCTTTAAGAGTATGTGATACTTCACAAACATCATCTGCAAGTCAAAATGTAATTTCATTAAAGGGAGCTGAAAATAAAGAACTGCATTTCATGCTTCAGTCCTATGGGTTAAGTTTTCTAGGTGAGATTTTAAAAAAATCCTTTTATAAATAAGCTTAAAAAGCCTCAAGGAACACAGGTAATATTGTACTTTTATAAATAATTTACAGAATGAAATAAAAACCTCAGTTATATTAAAAGAAGCTACAGTTCAAATAAAAGGCATTTTAAAATAGGTATTCAAAGACATTGAGACTCACATCTCCAGCAAAGGTATGAAAATATCCTCTAGGACTATTATATACAAAGTTATTGTACAGCTCCTGCTCCCACAATAATTTCCCGTCCTGAAAAGAAGAAAAAAAAAATTTTAAAAACTTGGATGAATTGAAAAGTTTAACTTCTTTCACAATAGAACTTATTAAGAGTTGGAAGCTGCATGGTGTTAAGCATCTACCTTGCTATTAACCCAATGAATAAGCTCAATCAAAATCAAAATATACTGGAACTTGTGGAAGACTATTCCACCAAGTCACTGTGTTCTGTTCGAATTCCTGGATGTTTTTAAAAAACATCCTTCAAGTTCTACAATCCTGCAATAGTAATACTGGGAGCAGTAATAGTGACCAGTGACAGGAATAAAGCGGTAACAGCAATAGCAAAAAAGGAGACTTCCAGTCTCCTGTTATTATCTCAGGCTTGACTTGAAAACAGTTTTCTTGGAACAAAAATCTCATCTTTTTAGAAAGCTTTGTGTATTTAAATGACATTATAGTTCAGCACCCAAGGAACAGGTTTCTCACTAAGTCCAATAGTCACGTGACCAAATCACAAAGTCAAATGCAAGTGCCAACTGGCAATCCTGAACAAATCTGAGAGACTTCAAGCACTGAATGCTGACAGATAACGAACGAGCTGTTCCTAGCTGTAGAGATAATGGGAAGCTTTCCAAAGTCTCAGCAAAGTCAGTCAGACTTATGCTTCTCAGTTTCATTTTTGTTATGAAAACTCGTTTTGGACACTTCATCTCTTGCTTCCCACTGTCTTGAGTGAAATATTGTAATAGGACAAAGATCTTCAGTACAAATGTATATATTGTGGAGGAAAAAAAAAAAGTAATTGTTTGTTCTGCAGTTTGCACATGCACCACACTAATCAAAAAGATTGCTTCCACCCGTACAGAGGACAGTATCTATTCTGTTAATATCATCCAAAGTAGTGACACCCGCTAGAATTTTGGCAGCTATCCGTATCAGTGATGCTGTACTAAATTCCACTAGTTTGACTAATCAAGTCTGTATAAGACAACTTCTGTGAGCTGTAAGAGAATTGTATCTCATATTTATTTCATACATAATAGCTGACACCTATGAAATAATTTAAATTTAGAATACCTGAGAAAGTTGCACTTGCCTATTAATAAGCACTGTAATTGCATCACTTAAAGCACAACCATTTACTTGAGAATTTCTATGAGTCTGTAACTACGACAACCTACACTCACCCAATTCAAAATGGAGAATGAATACAACCAAGCTTAAAGAGTGTGAAAAATAAAACAAGATGCTTACCTTAATGTCAAATATTCTGATAAAATATGACCTCTGTGGATTGTCCTTTACAAGGCAAGCTACACCACAGCATTTCTTTGACCACATGGCATTGCGATCTGCTGCATATATTTGAACAACTGCCGAACACATTGTCTAAAAAGAAAAGGTAGCTGTTACTTTTAAGGTAAAAATCACAAAATCTACATTTCATCTTTTATCAAAGCATCTCAATTTTCTTCCTCGTTCCAGGCAGCAACTTTGATGATTTTCCAGGTGGTAACACAGTAAAGTTCAAATGACCCCAAATCACTTCTACGCTTTAGATTTTCACTGCTACGCAAGATTCAGACAACTTAGGAACCCAATTGAACTTTTTGTTCTTGTTCATAAAAATCAGCAAAGAGACTTTGGCTCTAAGAGGCAGACCAGTAATTATGGCAGTCACACAGAGAAGCCCTACTACACAACTAGATTTCTTTGTGTTCAGTAATTCAAACTGGATAGAAATGCAATACTCAAGCTAGAACTGTAAATTACACAGTGCCTGGAAACACTCCCAGGTACTCAAACGCAACTGTCTACTTGCTTAATTGTTCCAGTGGTCTCTGGCATGATTTTAGCCTATGCCAACTAGCAAAATCCTAAAATTCTTGGGCACGGTTTGAGTATTCATATGAGCTAGGCTCACTCCCAGTTGGCAACTTGAAATCGTCCTGTCTTCAAATTGAGAGATTTTAATAAGAGGCAAAGATTATTCCACACCAGATTGCTTCAGTCACTAGGAATGTTCCTCAGCATATTTTCTAGTATATATGTGTCCTACCTTAAGAGTCCGATGAGAGAATGAAAACTGGAGCCTTTGAAGAATATTTATTTAGCAGCCAAGTCATAAGGACATAAAGCTTAAAGGCTCTGTAATGGGACAGCCCAGAGGCTATCTAGCCCATGATCTACTCTCCAACAGCACTAGACGCGTAGGTAAGCATACAAGAGTACACCGGTACGCTATGGGAGTATACCCCTAGCAATCGGCAGGTTGGAGCTCAAAGCTCCCCTGAGCCAGCATGTGCATTTTACAACATATGACGGATTTTTCGTTTGTGAATTTATCTAATCACTCTTCAGACACATGTGAGCTTCTGGGCATCACAACAGTGGGAACGATTATATTTCTCAGTTCACTTATGCACTGTGTGAATAGCTAGCTACTTTTAGATAAGTTTGCCACCTTCTAGTATCAGTTGACTGTCCCTCCTTGTTCTTACACTAGGAGACAGTGTTAATAGTTTCATAGTTGCTTCTCCACGCTGCACATGCTTTTATAGGTATTTGTCACATTTCTTCACCCTGTAAATTCTCTACTGTTTAGGAAGTGATACTAGTTTTAAGTCATTCTTGTACCAAGCCAAAAAAAAAAAAAAAATCATTCCACAGTTAAATTAGCCTTGTCACTCACATGGATCTCACCTAGTCCTACTCCATCCTTCTTTGATTAGGTATGAAAATTATGCTGTATCACCCAGTTTGTTAGATTTTGAACACAGGGTCACAATAATATTGGTTTCTTTTTCGTTCTCTATTTCTTTCCCTGTAAGTCAAAGAGTTTTATTTCCTTTTTCACTATAGAACATTAAGCAGATGTTTTCATAGATCTGTTACAGTTCCAAGACCCTTCTGGAGGGATCATATATATTCTGAGTTACAGGGTCCTTATTAGGTTTTCCTCACCCACTCTACAAGCACTACTTTGCCTTCATCAACACTGACTACTTGCCAAAATGGTTGACATCTAGAATGCAGGCATATCTTGTTGTATTATAAGATTATCTACTAAATATCAATATCATCCATGTCAAACTTTTCAACTGGTTTAAAAATAACCAAAAGAGTAACCTAAGTTTCATGGGATTTCTTTTTAATCAAAAAAAACCCCTTCCAATTTTGTTAAAATATAGTCAAAGTAATATAGCCAGACTGACAGCTACTCCTTGGGGAAGTTTTATAACCTTTGCCCAAGAACTCTTTGCAACCACCTCTTCTGAAGTTGTCAGACTGAGTATTCATCTTTCTGGTAACCTACAGAAAAAGTTAATGCATGACTAATTGATGAAAAGAAAGCTGTGCAGTTGCATCCTCTAATGCTCTACAAGTAAGTGTAGAGTAAAACTTATCTCCCTATAACCTACAGGGTACTATGAATAATTTAATCATAACTGGACTTGTCAGATGAGTAAAAAGGGACCTTTGAACTAGCAATATTACAGCAAGGAAACAGCTAGCTGACATTAAGTTGCAGGTATAAGATACACCATTTTCCCCCTTATGCTGCAACAGACAAAGTCTTAATTTTGGGCACAACTGGCCAGATTTTGTTCAAAACTTCTGCTAACAGCCTTTTCTCTCATTTCTGCAAAGTCATCTCACTGTTGAACTGATCATCTCGTAGACACAAGACAACAAAAAAGAGCAGAGGTGGGCCATTCTACAGTTGAAACGAAGGCGTTCAACCACAGCACCTATCCTGCTGTGCAAGAAGCTGTCTCAACCCTCCAAAACAAGTCCAGCTCCACTAACCTCCCCCCAACAGGACTACCCACAGAAATGGGGGGTTTTGGCAGGAATTATGCAACTTAAAATTCAAGGCACAGAAGACAGGGATCTGTGTCAAGAAAGGGCTCCCTATGTGTTGCTTCCTATCGCATCTAGCAGCAAAGGCAGCAACTGGATTATCTGGGTAAACCAGTTAACTGTCGTAACTCGATGATGACTGCATACAAAACCTTGAGCCAGCACCTACCCCACAAGTAGACAGAAGAATATTACACAAAAAACAGTGCGTCCTCATTCTGCATAATCATAATAGATTTAACGTACACTTGGATACCCTACAAGTATAGCTTAATTTACAAGTTGGAGAACAATTGCACTGAATCTAAAGTAGGTGTTGTTTTGAGACCTACCAAGCTTACAGTTCAATTACATTTCAACTTATTCATTAGCATTGTGCAAATTCCTAGTGTTGACAGACTGCGATGAGGCTTTCACATGTTACAACATAAAATTACAAATTCCACTGTTACACCACCACCATTTTTTATTAGAGGGAGAATATAGGAAAAAAGACAAGGGGTATTTTTGGGGGGAGAAGGATAATAAAATCCAACTCCTTTTCCTTCAGCCACTGTTCATTTTCATCATGCAAAGCAGTGTTGTCCTGCTTTATGCTATTCAGCTTCTGGAAGACAGGTGGCAAAAATATTTAACCATCCACAGCCTTTGGAAACTTACAGGCTTATCAGCAGAAGTTAAAACTTGTGAAAATATATGAACCACAAACTTCATCTACTGCTATTCATTATGAATCCTAGCCACGTAAAATTCAATTTTTTTAAAAAATGTCAACTTTAAAGAATTGCAGCATCTAATAACATTTACACAAATTTCCTAAGTGGAGCGTTCTACTGCCTTTTCTGGATTCACTTTGTCTATTTTGAAGCCAACGAATATACCCAGCTCAGTCTCTCACAGCATTCTTGAAGTGAATGTTGCATTTAAAAGTATGGATTCTTTAAAATTACATGTAAATATTTCTTCACAAGAGGTCACATCACTGATTTCAGACAGAATTGAACAGAACTGCCATTAAGTACTCAGTGTAATTAGTGTATTTTCTCTGATATAATAAGTTGATTTGTTACTTAACATTATTACTATGTTTCCAGGAGGATTTTGAGGTTGGCCCTACTGCTTTGCTTAAAAATTTCGGTGAGGACCTTGTCCTTTTTATATACCTATATATTTGGAAAAGATGCACAGGGGAAAGAAATAAGGTAGCCCACCAGCTACTGATGGGCTACGGAGATGAGAATCAAACCCCCTTCCGTTCCCTCTATTTTGTCCACAGTCAACCTCAGGCTGGAGGACATGCCATTGATTCCAGGGACTTGTCACACCCCTCAAACTGATGAGCTATGAAGCAATCAGGCTGGTGGTGTCAGCTGTACGCTGGCTGCCTCACTGGCAGAGCTGGTCTCATCCTTGGACACGCATACTGCAGGGTATGTGGTATCAACAAAAGGCTCACGAAAACACCTTCTGCCTGCAAAAGGTAGCCACAACTAGTCATCGCACATTTGTAGAATGTGATCACAGCAGCCACTGATAGTTTCCCACTGGGCAGCAGATAGCTGTGTACTTTGATCAGCTTCTGGTGTGAACATTTGCTGCAGTAGTCTGTCAAGTTAGTGATTTGCTGTAACTCAAGTGTTTCTCAAAAACAGTAAAGCAAGCCAACACAGATAGTGGCACACCTCAATACAACAAAGAGCCATCGCACTAGATTCCTTATGGTTGACATGGATTGTAAAAAGCTAAGAAATTACAGGAGACTACAGACATTACAACATAGTGGGCCAAAAGTCACAACAAAGAGCAGCAGCAAGATTAAGGCTGTAAGAGGATGTTCAGCCACCTCAGTATACACCAGAACAGAAAGCATTTTAAGACCCATTGGGATGGTTTTTATAGTGTTCATGTACAGCTGACAACTGCTTGTGGTGCAAAGATCAAAGACTCACAAAATAACTTTGGTTGGATGTGACCTCTGTAAGGCTTCCAGTCCAACCTCCTGCTCACAGCAAGGGTAATTAAAAGCCTAGAGTTCAAGTTGCTCAAGGTGCTGTCCAGTTAAGTTTAAAGGCTGCAAATCACCTTTGGGGAACCTGTTCCAGTGCTTAATCACTCCAATTCTAGTGCTTGTAAAAATGCAACTAAGTTTAATGTATTCTTCTAATGGTTCAGCATTGTTATATGTTGACAGTACTACTGAAGACACATTAGCAGTGACTTTCAATCTTTTTCCAATTTTAAGAGTCACAGTTTTCCCAATAAAGGTGCAGACCCTGGCATACGTACGTAATTTAATCCCACATAACAAGGTTGCTTCTCTTAGTTTTCCTTCCCAGTCCCTGGAAGTACCTTACAAATAAAACTAGGGGAAAAAAAAGACCTTGCCCTGTAATGTAAGAATACAAGTAGTAGCAGTTGTTTCCAAGCAGAGTAGCCTCTTGGAAAAAAAACCCCAACATGCTGATACAAATGCCTACAGCTTCTTCAGGAAGTCAGCCTGAAGACTTTGAGCCTGAAAGTCACCGTGAACAAAATTAGCTACTTAAAGATTTCTGGGGGGAAAAAGCTATGGTGAACAGTTGTGAGCAATCCAAACCCTGTAAGAATAGAAATCAGTATTTCTATTATCTTCTCCTTAAAATAGGTATCTGGAAAAGCTGTCCTGATAATACTACAGCTGATGAGAGAAGGTACCTGTGGCTGGCATTTTTTAAGACCATCCATGGTGGCAATCCTTATTATGGCTAAGCCAACACGCTGAAGCCTGACCAGGTGATGCTCGGTGTTCCTGGGTCACTCATTTCTTCTTTGATTCAAGACCATGAAGATAGCCTGCAGTTTGCTTCTGGGGTGACTGTTCGAGAATAAAGGGTTGTTGCTATTCATTGACATTGAAACAGTGGTAAGTAATAGTCTTCCTCAGACAGCAGGGTTCAGGAACAGAATTGTGCTAATGTGCTCATGTCAAGTACCACTTCACTGTGGAAACCGCTTAGTGAGGTGTAACTCTAATCTTGACCACAGCAAGGACAGGAAGCTTCAATACCAAGGCAATCTCTAACAGCTTAGCATTATCTGAGTCATTGAAGAAGATACGGAAACTCATTAAGATGCGTGAATGAGAAAGACAAGAAGCAGAAGTGAGAATGCAGAGTAGCTAACTCTAAGAAATCAAGACTAATCTGAAGAAAATTAGGCAATTAGACAGAACTCAGTGGCAGTTTCCTTCTCTAGATCAAAAGTATTCTGCAGGAAAAAACCCAAAATGTAGCACTGACCAATCAAGCAAAAATATTGCTTGAAATCTTAGTATGTCAGAAAAAGCTTATGTTTAAGCAATTACATATTTAAATGTCAACACTTTAATAAATCCATGTTATTCAAAGCAAACAAAATTGGAGTTAGACAGTGATAACACCTTCATGTTGTTCTGCAATTACCTTATTTTCAGTGTCATAAATATATGGAGCTTCCAAAAACGTTTCTGTAGTGCTCAACACAGCTACGCATTTCATCTCATCGCTCTTAACACAGAAACATAAACAAAACCTGCTGCAGGGATCAGGCCCTGGAACCTCCTCACCTTCTCATGGGAAGGCCTTTGGTGGCCTACACAACCAAGCTCCACTCGCTCTTTCTAACAGTTTGATTTCCCTTCTGCACAGTGGTCCCGTTTCAAGAAAAAATGTAGCTATTTTCTTGGCATTGAGGATGTCTCCTGCCATGTGGGAACAGTGTGTTCCCTTCCCGCTAGGAAGAGATGATAACCCACTTCCAGGGTGAATGTTCTCACCATCACGCAATCCTACAGAAGGCATGCACTGCAATCTCCTCCAACTGTGTTTTTAAATGAACTGAATAAGCCTGCCACTATTCAGATGATCCCTAACTAATTAGGCCACATAAACAACACGCAAGTATGCTTCCCTAACAATCCCACAGTATAAGTAGCAGGAGCATTTGCTAGAGTAGACAAAAATATTTCCTAGCACTTTCACAGAAACGTAGAAAACTTGCATTTAATCAGGTTCAGAATCCTACAATATTTATTAGCCCTGGATAGTGGGTAATCCAACCCTCTATATATGTCTAGTATGATGGTTTAGGTGCAATTCAGACATAACAGCACAACAGCAAGAAATATGAACACAAATCAAGACTTTCACCAAATTTTAAAGGTTTCAATAAGTATTCACTCATTCACAAGTGCCAACTTGTAATTACTTCTGCAGTTTTACATGGGAAGGGATGGAGATAGGAACAAACAGCACAAGGAGAGAAAAGACTAGTGACACTAAAGGAAGACTGCTTTTGCTTCCTGCTGACGCCTTCATCTGAAGAACCACAAGGATTATGGCCCCAGATGACAGAAGAATAAGTACAACAGATGCATCCAACTGTCTTCTTAGCCTTTTCCCCCTCAAGAACAGTGGATCAGGCTATTTATGCTTACTGCGTCTTGTACAAAAAAAAAAAAGTGTGATGATACTGTCTTGATAGTACACACGCATGTTTCTGTAGATAAAAATACTTTTCAAGGACTCCACAATATTTTTACCATGAAATTAGATTTCACTAAGTTAGATTTTGCAACTCTCAGACTGGCTGGTAATTTATGTCTTTGCACCAGGTTGCCTCCAGAATTTTCACAATGATTACAACATGTGACAGTGTTTGTTCACTGGGGATTTGGATGCTTCTTTATTTGCAATTTGGGTAAACTGTGATTATTTCAATTTTTGAAGCTATTATAGCTGTTAAAGATATATTTAACAAATTACTAATAATCTTATCTTTAAAGACAAATGTGTATTGCAAAAAAGGTATCCTCAGATGCTACAGACAGGATTTCAAACTAGTTTCCCATAGAAAGAAGAAATACAGAACTTCAGAAGTTTGCTGGCAGATTTCAACAACTTAAGCAGCTGGAAACAATCTTCAAGTTTTTAATGTCATTTACAGGACATTATTTTCAGAAGACAGACTGATTGCTCCACAGACAGGAAAACTAAAGCAAGATTTCACATTATTTGACAGAACTGACATAAGAGAGCCTTTTGTAAATACCCAATCACATGAGAAAAGCTTTATTTGGTGCAAGCTGAAAAATTACTCAAGACACTGAGGCCTCACCAGTTCTACTGCTGGTGGAATTGTTTGCTACAATCACCAACCATGTTCAATTTTAAGCTTAAACATTGTTTTCATTTTTTAATTTCCCATGACTGCTCACCAATTTAAAAAAGCGCTATGCATAGCTGCTAAGAAATCAGTATTTTTTCCACATACACACAAAGTTAGGCTATGTTAAAAATAAAGCCACTGCATAAGAGATGTTGCCTTTTTCTTATTTGAAGGGAGAGGGAAGAGAGGAAGTTCTTCTGAATTAGCAGAAAGCTACTTTGTATATTTCCTATCATTTCTGAAACAGAAGGATCTTAATCTAAGTTAAAAGACAGTTCTATGCAACACATAGCACAAAACATTTAAAAGATCAGAAGACCAAAACTAATTTAAAAAAGAAGTGTTAATACCCAAGAACAGATTCCCTGCCTTGTTCTGATCAGCACAGAAGTCAGCTGCAATATCCTCACTGAAGATCTTTTATTGATGTGGAGAAGGTAGCAGTGATTACGAAGTGATGTTACCACAAAAAAGGGATGAAACAAGGGATTGCTTGTTTAACAAATCTAAACTACGTAAATGGTTGTCCAGACTTAAGTCTGCAGTTGTCTAGCAAAGCGATCCTTCAATCCTAATCCTCAGTCAGCCACTTACAGACAGCTCACATCTTTTCTGAGTGTCTCAGATATAAGATCATTTCACTTCCAGCACCTCCCAGAATGGCCCAGTTCAGCTACAGCTGGCCAACTCCTTTCAAACACTCATTGCTCAACTGTGGATCACAGAAGACCAACAATTAAGATGTGGGTAAACAGCATAGCATATAAAACCAAATCAAACAGCACATGATTAATTAAGAGAGACATGCTTTTATCAGACACAGAATAAAGATATTTTTAAATCCTACAACCTCAGTTCAGACAACACACACGAAACTTCAGCCTTCCAGAGATATGACATAACCATAACCACAAGCACGCTCCAGATGCTAATATTCCAAGCTGGTCTATCTCTGCTTAGCAGATCATTTACCAGATGACATACACAACCTGGGGTTTTCAGTGACGAGCAAGCCGAACGCTGTCACTTCCTGCTGACCAGCACAGCATCATTAGTAGCTTGCTCAGCTGCATCTCACTGCTTAATGCTGCTGAAATCTTGGCTGGCGAGAAAGCAGCAGACACATGACAAAACACAGTTTTCTGAGTTCTGTTGTTAAAGTTACACATTAAGCTACTTTCAGAACAAATTAAAGTGTGCTGTGCACAGGCTGTCCACAAATTTGTCACTGTCCTACTGCAACAGAGCAGAAATTCTCACTACAGAAGAAAGACATTTTGTCTTGCAGTTCCCACTCTCACCCCCAACCTCCCAAGACACTCAAAATCAAGGCATATAAGACTGTTCCTGTTTCAAAGCCCAGGGAATTTTCAGATGAAATGCTACAGTCTACCTTTTGAATTTGAGCCATTTTAAATTAACCAAGACTCTCAAGACTAGGATGATCCTTACAGAAATAGACTACTGTACAGATATGTAGATTAACTGGTTCTCAAAACTATGTTTCATGGTCATGCACAGAAATTGCAGATTGATGTTTCAAGCCATAGAGAGTCAAGGCAAGAATCATGAGTTTCAAGCAACCCATGGGATAAAATTGGAGCTTGAATCTGTTTTGTCCTGTTCTACTGCCTATTCAGCTATAAGGGAAACCAGTTCTTTCGACTCAACATTCTCTTCTCTTCTACAAGCAGCCCATTGCCTTCATGCACTAAGGTCCTCTTTCTTCAGCCTTCACTAACCATTCCATTTTCTACACGACATTTTCCAGATGCTACATACGAGTTCTATATTTAATGCAGGTCCTTGTAAGCAGATCCTCACACCCACTTTGAACCTATGAGAGTGACTTGAGAAAATATATTAGAATTCAGACCCTTACCATCCATAAAAAACAAAACAGGGCTGCNTTTTTTTTTTTTTTTTTTTTTTTTTTTTTTTTTAAGAGATAGACCTACTGTAGTTCTTTATAGATGTGCTTAATGCTACATGTATCATCATGTTCACAAGTAAAAGTCTTCAGAACAACAGTTAAACTGATTAAAGAAAGGCTGTGAAACATAAGCCTCAGGAATTCCTCAATTATCCCAGCTCTGGAATACTCATTAATGAACCCTTGAAAATGCTATTTAGCATCTACTGGTACTCCCAGGTCCAGATTTAAAAAAAATAAAAATAATAAAAAATGAATATTTGCTTTGTAGAGGTGAGGTTTAGGTGAACTTTTCTTATGATCTTTACACTTGAGCACAGAAAATAAGGAATTTTGACTTCAGATACTTTGAGAACATTGAAATAAAACAGCTTAAGTTGTTTTAAAAGAAAAAAAACCTCTTTTATAAGAAAACATTAACCTCATGCCAACTTAAAACAAAGAACCCCCTTTAAAATATTAAAAAAATTGAGAAAAGGCTATTAAAAGTAAAACCTCTTTGAATAATAGCCAGCAACTGGTCTTGCAATTGTGTGTACAACTTGTGTCCCGTCCTGTAAAGCAGACTCAATCCACTTACATAAACTTGCTTAGAGATGCAACCCCCCACACACTTTTACTGTGCCACAACACAATATGTTTTAATTCCTCCTTCAGTTCAGGTTTGAACAGAACAGTTACGATAATTCAAGTGAGATATAAGGAAACTCATAATTGTACATAAGATTTTTTTTTATACCAACAACTGAATCTGCTATGAAAAAAGTTAGTCTTAAAAAGTAGATACACTATAGGAAATAATAGCATGAAGATGTAGTAGTTACATGATCCCTGGCAGTTTCAAAGGTCATTCTAGGAACACAACCCTAAAAGCTCTTTCAGAGTAGAAGACGTACCTAATAGTGAAAGCATCAGCTATATGTACGGAAGACTGATATTTTGCATTTAGTTCTGGCAATAGCCTGTTGCACGGTTTACGTTCATTTCTCCCCTGTGTCTCAGTTTCCTCATCCATAATATGGAGATACGGACCTCTACCTCTGTACAGTGCCTTGAGAACTACCAATAAAGGAAAAAAAAAAAAAGTATTATGCTGCCACAGACAGAAATTAATTATTTTGGGGGGCTGTGTGTCTCTACATTATCTTCTCTGCTAATAGCAAAGGTTAAGAAAGCTTAATTTCCACATCACTAGTGTTAGTTTTCTCCCCAAATGGAGTGGGGAGGTATCACTGTGTGTGGTATCACCATGTTCCAGTATTTAAAGGGTGGCTACAAAGAAGATAGAGACTTCCTGTTTACAAGGAGTCACATAGAAAAGACAAGGGGTAATGGGTACCAGTTACTCCTGGGGAGATTCCAATTGGACACAAGAGGAAAGTTTTTCACAATGAGAACAATCAGCCATTGGAATAATCTCCCCAAGGAAGTGATGGGATTCCCCATCACTGGACACTTTCAAGACTCAGCTGGACAGGGTGCTGGGCCGTCTTGTCTAGACTGTGTTCTTGCCCAGAAAGGCTGCATCAGATGATCCCTGAGTTGAGTTCCCTTTCAACCTGGTATTCTATGATTAATTAATACTTGATAGCCTAGTCACTGTTGACCATTTTAGATAAGGAAATGGAGATATTATTTTACCATAGGGATGCCCTTTGAGTAAAGTGACATTTATTACAGCTAACAGTTACAATTGTCACTGCCTGTACGGGCTCCTTCTTCGCAGGTCCAAAGCAATGCATTTACCAATGCACTATGGAGACCAAAAGCCACTTAAATTCACCCATAAGTAAACAATCTTTGGTAGTCTGGAAGCAGTGTCACAGAATGGTGGTCTTACCTGGCCAATTCTATGCAAATCTCAGGCTTAAGGTAAGTCACCTATTCCATTTTAGACACACCACAGCTGTAAATTCTTTGTAACAAACTTACTAATGCTTTTGTAAGTCATCATAATGCTTTTCACATAGCATATTTAACACTTGATTCTTAAGATGGAAGAATAAAGAGCACAGGACTCAAAACATAATGGCAAAAAGAAAATTATTTTTATGAAACAAAAGTAATTTCTCAGGGGTCTCATCCATGATAACCCCGACCCTTGAAATCTTAGTACATAAGGACTGTGAAAATCATGAGACTACACGCAAAAAAAAAAAAAAAATCTGATGTTAGCAATAGCAGGGGAACTAGATAATCACCTGACAAAAGTAGTTTTGAAAACTAGGCACTCTATCCTAGCTCTGACACAGCCCTTCAATACGGGCAGTCATCACCCCATACATCTAAGTTCTTTTACGAAGGACTAAGGCTACATAATAAAAAATACTAGAGATATTTTATTTTAGCTTTTGGCATTACTACTTATGCCTCTTAGAAACTACATCAAGAGCTTGCCCTCAGCAATATCCCGTAGCAGGGGCTCTGCAACTCAAGATTTGCGTTTAAATTCTCAGGCCAGGTATTACAAACCATCAATTTCTACTATGTAAGAGCTCCCCTTGTGTTTCTGTTACACTCTCCCCTTGGATTATCTAAATGAATAGTACAAAGGTAACATTCAAGTGTAGTTTATTGATGGAAAAAAAAAAAACCCAAAAAAACAACTTAAGGAAAGGAATCGCTGAGTTTGCAACGCTCAGCTTTCAAGGTAACAAAAGGAATGGATACAACTGACCTCTGCCAAGCTAGGATTTAAAAAAAAAGTTCAGATAAAGAATAATTTTGAAACTCAGATATTAACAACAGACTTGCAAAATTTCCTTTCTGAACTTACTACTGAGCCACTACCCAAAAATAAATGCACAGAGGACTGCTGAACGGGAAAGCTCCTTTCCTGAAGCCAGAATTCTTCCTATGTAGCTCCGTAAGGTGCCAGAATGTTATTCTGCTGGACACAACCAGGACAGCAAAAACTGTAAAAATCTACTCATTTACAGTTAATGATAAAGTATTTATTTATTTATATAACAAAAACATTGTAGAAAAAGGGCAGCCGGATGTATTTTTCCTCTGCACTCAACACTTTGGTGCCTGCGTCCAGACACCAGCTTCCAGTTTAAATTACACAACACTTCCTTTTTTCCTTCAGTGCAGAGCTGGTACAACTTCACACAGCCGTTCTAATGAGCAACCATAGGCAGAATTGAGGAACACAGGCAGTGATGTTGTTCTCAATCTTTTGTTCTTAAATATTCATATGTTTGGATGGGTCAGAACAAAAGCATCCCCACAAAAAAAAATGAACATAATTAGCTCTCCAGTACTGCTGTGTTCCTGTTCATAACTTGTGAACATTGTACAGCAGCAATAACAAATATGCTACATGAAAAGTTAAAAGTAAGTACCAGCCTGAATTTACAGATAATATAAAAATTACTTCACTCTACTTACAACAGTACTGAAGTAGCATTAGATCTTGCGTGAGAAACAAAGCTTACAATAAATAACATCAACATTTATTAGATCAACACAAGAGTTTAGAATCCACAAAGTCACACCAATATGATTTTAACATGAACACAGTTGTTTAGGATATTTTAAAAACTCTTAGGACAGAAAATATTTATTTCAAAGAACATTTAGAAGAAACATGTCTGAAACTGACCTTTATACTTTTTGGTGAGTATTGTCTGAATTAAAGAAATACAGCAAGTTGAGCCAAAATAATAACTTTAATGAAAAAGATCTTAGCTTTGCTTTTGATCCCAGTGAAAGTGAAATACTGAAAACAATCAATCTGTATTGCACTGGCAGTCCAATCAGCCAGTATCATTACCCTAATCAAGCATCAGATTTGAAGCATTACGTGCTTCAGATTCTGAACTACTTTTCTGGAAGTCTCTGAGTCTGTTCTGGAGCGGACAGTGAGGCCAACATGCTCAATGTCACCGGTTCTTGCTGCTACAGAGAACCGGCAACAGCCTCACTGTCAGGTCAAGTGTTTGTCACTTTTCTGAAAACCTCCACTTACGCAATGATAAGTTACAGCGCTTTTATGACAGTATAAATACAGCAGGTATGTTGTTACACCATAGTAACAGAATAAAAAATGTTCATTAATACTGATTGTAACCTTTAAACAGAAAAAGGTTATTAATGACATACTGATTAGTTTTTTCAAATGTGTAACACTTTTGGAAATGAGATATTTCTCCATAAAGGCACTGATGCAGCCTAAACCCCAATGACTGAAAGAAGGTACGCCTTGTCAAAGTAGACACTGGGTTTCCAGTTGTATGGATATTCCCTTCCATTGTGATCAACTAACTACACCAATTGCTCTGAGCACCTGAACAGCCTCAGTCTTAGCACAGAAACAGAAAACACTTGATGTTGACTATATGAAAGATAATATCAGTCCCAGGAGTATACAGTTTAGAGAAAACAAGCCGATTACCCAATTAAGATAAGAGTTCAAGAAAAATGACACCCTACTCAGAAGACTTTATATGAGTATAGAAATAGGATAGCTCTTCCAGTCTCACGGAAGAAATAATCCCAGGAGTGGGACCTACGCAACAGCAATGCTAGAGGTTCAGCACGGTGAATTTTATGAACATCAGATTAAAGTCTGTACAACTGGGTCCTCAAAAGATCTAGGAATTAAATTGTTTGCCAGAAACTTCAACACTGTGGTACAAACACTGATGATCTTACTACAGGAAGGTGGTGAAGGGAGTGTGCCAGTAACACAGCTAGACCTTGAACACCGGGGGGAAGAAAAAAAAATAAAATGTTTATTTCTCGATAGTCCAGAATCCATTCTTGGGCACATGGACTATTTACAGAAGATGAAGCAGATGTACAGAATAAATTGAAAGGCTAGCCAACTTCATCAATGCAAGTGTCCCGTACAACATTTGTTATTCAAAAGAGCATCCTTCAGAAGGTGGCCTCTGCTATCCATCATGTGATATGCAATACGATACAGAACATTTACAGAGTTTTATATTAGCTGATGTGGAACTAAGGTCTCTAAATCTGCCAAATCCCCATGTAAAACCACTTCAGGGCTGCGACAAACACTACAGTACTCTGAAGAACCTCAGAGTCAAAGCAGTGACATGTTAGTCAGCTCACTTCAGGACCAGGTTACTCCGACAAACCAGGGCACCACGTTACACTTCAACAAAGCACCTGAAGTGAAAAACCAACCTTGATGATATATGGCAGGCATCCTTACTTATGGCTGGTTTGTTTATTTGGAATAAGCCAACAATGTAACTCCCTTTGCTAATTCAGACTTGCATCATAGTGATATTGTCTCTATGTGGTGACCTTGGAGAAGTTATTTCCAATGATATGGATATCAGCGCTGCGTCATTTCATTGCTAGAGCAATTACTGCAAACAGAATTGACATGCAAGTCACCATCCTGAAATTAAAACTAAAAGCACCCAGGTTCTAAACCTGTGATGGATTGTTATCTCCCTTCTGCTCTGAAGCAAAGACTACCTGCTGTGGGAGAAGTGCTTGTACAGCACCCAGAATCACCAGGGGTCCAGTTCCTGCCAGTGATGACTTATAAAAGCAGACATTGGAAAGAAGTATGGCTTGAGGAAGAAGGGGAGATCACAGGACACTAGGGTGGGGAGGGGGAAATAAGATAAAATTAAAACTTCAGGTAAGCGTCTACAGAACTGAGGCATCTGAACACTAAGAGATCTAGTGGATGTAGAAGACAGAACTGAAAAGGTTCCTGAGCTCACACCTTTATGTCCCACACAGAACCAACAATTGAGGTGAAACACCAGAATAGACAGGGTATGTGATGATCAAACTGTCGCTAAATACGCTACTTTACACCCTAGAACTGTCTCTGGAGCTCAAGTGGGAAACAAATTGTTGCATCTGAACTGACAGAAAACTGCTAAAACACTCCAAAATGCAGCTGTAGGGAAGATTCCAAGAGACCTCAGCACATCCCTGGAGTCACTGAAAACGCACAGAACTTTTCTTAAATTACTTACAAACCAGTCGTCAGAAAAGAAAGCTCTAGACAGGAATTCATTTTCTTGGTAGGCCAGTGCTCTGTAATCAAGAGGAACACTAAGTGAAACGCAGCAGCCCTTAAGGTCACCCCTGCTGTACCTAATGCAGTCTGTAGAAGCAAGGCTACAAGTTAGCCAGATCTCCTTACCACAAGGCAAAATATTTTTTTTTTTTCTCCTGAAACGGGAGAAGAGGAGGAACAACCTTATGAGCTTGTGTTCACAGTATGTCAGATGCACTTGATAATTTGTCCACTGCAGTAGGTTGTTACATGCACAGGCACACTTTCATCTGCTGGAAACTTCTAGTCACCTGCATTTTCTCAGGTTTCCAAAAGCAATTTCTAAGAGCAGAGTGACAAGACTGAATTTTATTGCTGGCAAAAAAACCCAGGTTTGACTCTGGCTTGATGTCAAAGAAGGCGGTTATGAGAACAGCAGCAGAGCTGACCCTTATTCTATGATGTACATGCTGCTGACAACACTAGAAGAGCTCACTTCTGTCTCCCCATCCCCAGCATTACAGTTGCTTTTGTCTCCTGGTAGCTTTCACTGGTTGTGCAAATATTAGTAACTAGGACCAGGGGAACTTTCTGGATCTGATGGCAAGTGGTACAGCAGAATGCACATCTGCACAAAGGAACCCTCTCTCCTCCCAACACAACCCAAATTGGATAAGCATGGCCCTACCCATACCGTCTATTAAGAACTGTGTTTACACCATTCTTTTCCCAAAACCCTGCTCATTAATTTGGGCGAGTACTAGCTAGCATGACCCAAACCTGTGCCAGGAAGTGTGCCAACAAATTAAACACCATGGACAGTCACAGAACAGTTCCTAAGTTCATGCTACTGCCCTACTTATGTTCACTAGCATCAATATGTTAGCACAGCTGGCTGACAGACCAGAGATGCAAGATGCATCCTTCTGCCACTAAGCTTCAATGTACCCTAGGTGGGTATCTCACATTTTGAGCCTGTCAGTTCTGGTTTTCGGGGACAGAAAGGTATGGTCCAGACAGGTATAGCCAGTGTGAGGGATGTACCCTGTGGTTACACAGTGTGAAGCTTGGAGCAGCAGCAGGAACACTTGTTCAATAAGGAGCCCTCATCTAAACAACATGAACAGAGGGCAGAGGAACAGACAGGATTTGTTGTTTACAGGCAGCAAAGGCCAGAGATGTTCAAAGAGACTGTTAAGAAAAAGTCCCAGTGAAGAACTGGAGCACTGAGAGACCTCCTAAATGACATAAAAAGATGAAGTGAAAACCATGACATGGAATAAGTAAGATCTACATCTCCTAGAAAAACATTTAGCATCAAATCCATCTCCATACATCCTATCAAACAAAACTGTAATGCAACTAGGTGTACTGCATCTTGTACACACTTGAACTAAAGCAAGAAAAGGGCACGCTCTGTGCAGATACAGTGGTAGTAACACTCTCTCAACTATATAAATATCGGCACCTGAATATGATACGGACAAATCCCTCGAAGACAAAACAAAAAATAAATTATTTCTTTTTAAATAGTTAAGTGGTTTGCTGAATCACTACTGAGTTACAGAGATCAAGTGCGACCAGCATTTTCTGTTGCAATGACACTTTTAAACCCTGCATAGTTTTAAATTTAAAGTTGCAGCTACACAAACTGAGAACAGTGCTAACAGTGGAGTATAACACCTAGAGAGGCCAACATTGTTTAAGAAAGGTCCAAATTACAACACCTATTGTATGGCTAAAAAATACTGGTTGATATGAAGTTGCACAAAATTAAGCCCCAAACCTGTATTTTTTTTTAATTGTTAATTGCCAGGTTACTAAAAATATAAATGCTAATAATTCTGTGTGCCCATTTAGAAAATGAATTTCATACCTGAGATACTTTTAGTTAGAGATTAAAGGCAAATAAAGAAAAAACTGCCCTGCATTGTATGTATTAGAATCTACTGCTTCCTTCTTTGCAAACGCAAGGGGAAGCTTTTGCCTGTGGTATTGCACAGAACACATACCACTACAGGATGTTCATAGTTTTCTTCCTCTTTTCAGTTAACCACAAAAATCAAGCACAGTTTTACAGAGAGGAGCCTATTTGGATGCCTTTGTGTATACTTAGTGTCATAAGCCAAGTGATGTTTCTATTTGCTTTGGCTGACTGAGGGGGAGTAAAGGAAAAAAATGTCTGCTCACAAAGAATGACCACATCTTAGCTGTGCTCAGAGAGAGCTGTCACATGGTTAGAGGAGCAGGAAATAACTTACAGTTCACTCAAAGCAGGCCTAAGTAATTCTGTGGTTTCAAATCTGAGCCTGTAGCATTGCTGAAGCTGTATCTTCCAGTATACAGTTTCTTAATATAGCAGCTTACGAACTGGAGATTCTGGTCCTCCCTGGAAAAGCAGCAGTGGAGGGTGGAGGAGTGCAATAAGCCTGAGGAATATCATGCTCTGGTTTTTGCTTCCCCCTCTCCTATCCACCAAAATTTCTCTTTTCTATAGCAACATGAACAATGACTTTGGGCCAGTGAAGGTGAAATAGGAGAGAAATGTCTAAAGGCCATATCTCAGGCTGAAGTGCACTCTATGTACACAGCAGCAAACAGCTGGCTGACACGGAGACTGTCACTTCTCCTCATCTCTGCTTGCGCAATGCTCTGTTGAGTTAGAAGAATACAAACCACGTCTATCCCAGCACTGGGTACAGGTAGGACAACACGTCTGATGAGACACAAAGTTCATCAGCAAGAACAAAGCACTTGTGGAACTGAGAAGTAGGGGTGTAAGGGAGTGGAGGGAATAAGGTTGAGGAGGACACACACTTCTACCTGGAGATCTTCGTGCAGATTATGGACACAGGGGCTGGAGGGAGAAAGGAAGATCCTGGAAGCACTTGAGGTACAAGAGGGAAAGAGGAAATAAGGGGAGGAAACCCTTTTTCTGGGACAGAAGGACAGAAGACTTGTTAAAATAAAAGAGCATGTGTGATAAGAGAGTGCAAGGAGACCCCGATGAAAGCTAAGACACAAGATTTGGAGGACAGAGGTAACTGCGCAGGACTTTAAAGCAAATCAGCAGGACTGGGCTTAACAAAAGAAATAGTAGTTAAATTGAGTCCTAAAATACCATTACCAACTTTACAGTACCCTGCTGTACAAAAATCTTAAAGCTTTATTTTCCACATAGAAACTAAGATTCTTTTTAAGTCAGTAAATTAGTGCTTCTGTTATAAAAAGTACTAAGAAGGTTACAAACCATCTTACTTTTCTTTATCCCTAACATAGAGAGATATTAATAAAACAAATTAATATTCATTTATTTTCTTATCCACAAATCACATACAGATCAATAAATCTCTTGGCTGTCACCTTGAGGGAGGAAGAAAGCATTTACAATTTAGTGCCAAATTCCCATACTGAAATATTCTTCTTGTTCTTCAGCCTAGACAGCAAGACAAGTACTAGGCCTTGCTACTTAATACTCAGAGAATGTTTTTTAGGAATCCATATTTCAACTTAACCTTTCTTGCAAATAATCACACTAAGTGCTGCCTAACTTTTGGGAAAACCATCATTGGTAACACTTGAAGTAGCAAACTCTTTTAAAAAGTGCTTTTATCTTAGAGGCAAGAGTTATCTTTCCATAATTAAGAGTTCGCATAATGTAATACAGTTTTCTGAGCTTTTCAGAGAAAGCCAAGTTTTCTTTTGTTAGGTTGGTGTTTCTCAAATTGCAGGCATAGTACCGCTGCATACAAAATACGCCTGGTGAGCACAGATAGGTTCCTGTATAACTATACCGCTCTGATGCTGCATAGTGGCTAATTAACAAGGGGTGATAGAGGCAAAATAACACATTCACTTTGAAGGGAAATGAGACGAACGCAGGGGACTTCTGAATTACACATAAAGTTCTGAGGGGGAAAAATGGTATGTGAAACCATCTTACAGAAATGGAAACACTTACAACCTTGATTAGCAAGCCTTAATGTGATCTTTCAGCTTTAGGATAGACACACCAGAGAACTGGAAAATGCATCACCACTGTTTCTCAGAAAACTTAAAAAGAAAAAAAAAGCTGCCTTAGAGTGAGGTTTTTAAGGCTAGCCAAATAACCAGTACAGGGAAAAGTTTCAACAAGGTGGGAATGCATGTACAAAAGCAAGTGCCTAAGGTGAGCTGCAATCTGCAAATCTGCCAGGATGTCATGGAGCTCTGCAGCAACATTTTCCTTGCCAGCAATGATCTCCACAGCACATTAAGTCTACAGGAACTGAGTAATTCATTTAATCAACCTCTTCCAGAATCATATATTCTTAACACAGGCATTCTAATTTGAGATGCCTAAAGTGTCATTCACCGCATAAACACGAAAAGGTGTCAGGAAAATTGTCTACCTTTAACTCACGGGTAGCTGAAAATACACTACTGAATTTGAAGAATTAGGCAAGTAAGCGTCTTTCTGAGAAAGTGCCCCAATGATTGTTTGCATCACATCTATTCTTTTTGTATTTCGCCCTTACAGGACACTGCTCCTGTCATGTGAAAATCACGGCACACTTCAGGATCTCAGAATCTAACTGAAACTGTCCCTGAAGGTAGCTGCATACCTACCATGCCCATTTTAGTGGTTCTCCAGGCATAAACAACAAGTCTGGAAGCCACAGAAGTTAGTGTACCCAAGCAAATATGTTAAGACACAAAACTATCTTGTACAGCATCTGAGTCATGCCCTGCTAGAGCGGGCTGTTTAAAACCACCCATGAAGATACACTTCTAGTTCCACTAAATCCGTTTTGCATGATTTACTGTTACAAGGAAAACAAACTGGCCAATAAAAAAAATCCCTCTGTGCCCAAGTAACACATAATGCCAACCTTTCTTGAGGAAATTGTACCCTAACATACTAACAAGCAACTCTGTCTAGTGCCCATGACACATTCTTTTGTTACTTCCTATGTTTTATTATCTAGGTATTAGGTCATGAAACCGTAAGTCTTCTGCACTATACTAAATTTTATTTCTGTACTACAAAGATTCCTCAAGAGACAAGTGTATGAAACATGCTCACTGGAAGAGAGGACACCATAAATCTTACCACACTGCTTTAAGTAAAGAGCAAACTTTCTTCAACAAACTGAGAGCTTAGAAGCTCAGCAACCCCCATCTCCACTGCAGACAGCTCTGCCTATAAAAGGTCAGTGAAAGAATCAAACCTTTTGTCACGTTGGTTAACAAACTACTGCAAAGTTCCTAGATGACGCTCACTCATCATATGCAAAGCACTTCAACATTTTCCCCTGTTTCAGCACCGAGCTGCCAGTAAGAATTGCTGCCACTGCTGGCACCTGCAGCCACTACCTGCCAATGACAACAAGTTCTTAATTCCTGCACTACTAGAGACACTAATAGTAGAGCAATAAAGGTCATAAGAAGCTCTACAGAAAAGACAGGGAAGTTTTTTCATGCAGAAGTATCAGAATTCCACTGACGGAAGAGATTCACGATCTCAACTTAGAATCTTCTCCCTTATCACCTTTTTACTCTGAAATTGCAATAAGATGGATAATTGCAAATAAGATAGACTTTATACACTCTACTTGCTGCAAATTTGGCTTATACTAAACCCTTGAGAACCCCAGTAGAGACATTCAGAGGTAGCATTCTAGTGACAACATACAAATAGATATTTATGATCAGATAATGCAGAGAAATCACATCAATTCTCCATTAAAGAAGGAACAAAGTAGACTCTTTCCATTTAGATATTTGCATGAGACAGTAAACTCAATCTTTATCTTTTAAGAAGAAACTACCTCTTCCTTAGGTGTTCTCCTAAACAAGTGGTTTCTGGACATCTTGGAGAAAATCCTGTAGTCAAAACATGACGGTTCATCTGAATCCTACAACTTTGCGTTCTAAATTCATCCATGTGACTCTTAGCTGTGAAGAGCTGGTAAGTTACAACACAACAGCTTATGACTACAAATTGTTTTCATCCTGTTGCGTCTGTATCCTATAGGATTCCACAGCACGTTATCAGGAGCATGAGTGGCATACTTGACCAGCTGATTAGCCACAGAGATGCTAGGAGACTTTCTGCACTTGACTACCTCCAAAACAGAGGTCTACAAAGTAGCTCCAAAGTGAATGCAAGAGGACTGAATAGAACGAGGTACTTGTTCCAGGCCTATATTACTAGATCATCTTCTGTTTAGCAACACGTAACACTTCCTAACAGAGATACACAGTGAGTGAAAAGTAGGACTCACCTTGCATGTCAAGGTACAAATTTATGTGTCTAGCACATGAGCTACAAGCATGGTCAGGAGCGATGTAACCACTACAGTCACTGAAGCAAAGACACAAATTCAGCTGATAATTGTAAGTTTCTATCTTAAGGTAAGCTGAATAGGAGATGTAGGTAACAGCCAGTGATGTCTACGGACAATGATGGGATTTTAACACCTAAATTTCTGTCTCTTACTCCTGAACCAAATCCCACCCTTAGTGAATTGATGCTTTGTCTCAAATACATACAGCTATGAGATGCAACGCCTTGCAGAGTATTCACATGTGGTCTCAAAACGTTTCTCATCCATGGGCAAATAATCCATTTACTGCATAGTGCACTACCTTAGCTTAATAGCAAGCTGTGAGGAAAACAAGCATGAAAACCACTTTATGATATGTAACCCTACTGCAGATACATGGAGGCAGTTTGAATACTATGGCTAAACCACTTGCTCTGAAGAGTCTGATCTGCTCCATTCCTGCGAGAATCAATTTTGTAAGCACAGGTTTGGTTCAGAGGAACTGTCAAAAACCAATGTAATTCCCTCTAGGGAAGATTATTACTGACACGTTGTTTAGGGAAGTGACTCCAGTGGATACTAGTGAGGCATCTGAAGATGTTACATATCTGTTGATAAACCAGGACAGACCTCAAGATAAATATAGGCATAACTCTGAATATTACTCTGTTCCATAAGACCCTATCCTTTACACTTTGTCTTCTCCTTCTGTACCTTATTTAAAAACACATGGCAAGATGAGATAACCACCACTGAACTGATGACTCAGTTCCTCCTATCTGTTCAAGAGATAACTCCTTTTCAAACTACAATCTCAACCTTTTTTGGTTGTACAGCCTGCAGCATAAACTCAAATTGAAGAGTCCACCACTTCTCAGCCACACGAAGTTGCCCATTACTCAGACCTGTAGTCCACCTTCAAGTCTTAGTTCGTACTGTTTTCATACACACAAATAATCTTGCAAGCCCTTTCTTGATAAAACCTTTAATTCTTATCAATTAAGAGCTATAACTGCCATTCAGGTTTTTATTTTATCTCAACTATTACTGTAATTCGTCCTTTGGCTCTGACACACAATCTTATTCTGGTCACATGTACTTTAAAAGCAGCCAAAACAGTTTTCTTAGTTTACTGCTGTGTCACTTATCTTTTTGCATTCTTTACCAGTTCCTGTTTACCATATCAACAATAGTAAGATCTTACAAATAACAACCTATTCCCAGCCTTACTCATTACACCTTATCCAAGTCTTGAGACCCACTTTTCAGCAGTATAAAATATCCATACTCCTTCACCTACTTCTAGTGTTATCAAGTACACACTTCTCATGTTTTCTTTCTTAAGGCCTCTCATGCATGTAGAATTATTTCTACAGAATAAATTAGTTTTTCATCAGTGATATTACTGACCAATATTAATCATGCAAATTATAAAAGTGCTTTCTTTATTAAAAATTATTAATGGGTGTCCTGGTTTGAGGGTTTGAGCACCTAGCATTTGCTTTTTCTTACAAAACTCGTTCTTATTCCTTAGGACAAAATTAAAGTGACTTATAACTAAGCAGACTTACGCAAACACTTCCAAGTTTGGTATAACCATGAAAATATTTCATTAATATGCACAAAAGTAATGTCATAGCTCACCTTGGCATAAGTTTACATGGACTTGTATTTCTACGTTATAATAAAAAATAGTTATTGAAAAATTTCTACAGATAGTAAATTTTATACCTGACTTCAATAACAAATGTCAGTTACATGCCTAAGCAACAATGAAAATCCTAAAGGGCTACCTTATGCTGGATACCTACTGCAAGTAGTCCTACATTTGGATTCATATTTCAACCAAATTAACAGTAGCTGCAGCTTTGACTATTAGGCAGTGGCTTGGTTTTGAAAACCTCATCTGTCACGGGCAAAGGTATTTTAATTGCTTATACATTCAGATAAACATTTTACAGCTCAGCAAGTAGAAGGGGGAAAAAAGGGAGTAAAAAAAAAAAATCAGTAATCTTCTGTATGTACATTGACCTACTAGCCAATGAGATTCCCGAAGTTATCAGTAGTAGCCCAGAAAACAGTATCAGCCTCAGCAACACACAGAGCAATGGCTCTCCACCACTTCCCCCACTCCCAGGTCATTTTTGTGTTTACCTGTCATCTTTACTTAAGATGCCATTGAAATTATGTCAGTATTGGAGTTCATAGGTTGCGAGTACTCAATCAAAATTAAGCTACTTGATAAATTCCTTTGCTTTACCATAGAACAAAAATTGAGTAGCTGAATCCTCAATGTTATTTCAAAGTAGCTGCCTTGTTATCAGTGAAAAACAGAGTCAAAGGAAAGCATGTTGAAATAAATCAGGTCCAGAGAGCCATATGCTTTCTTCACCAAGCCCCTCAAGACTGATAGCAGCGCTATGCCCTCCATAAGAGCACTATAAATTATTACTAGAGTATCTAGGATCATAGTTTAATTTCTCAACTGTTCCTCTGGCATTCATTTCACTAGTCACAGAAACACAAGGTCAAGTCAAACATAACCTAAAATTGTGTCGATATGGTAGATGCACATCACACCCTTATCCATGCCCCATGCTGACAGAAACACCACCTGTAGCAGCCAGGTAGCACAGAAAATTCAGCTGATGGGAGAGCAAGCTTGTAGCATCTTATGAGACTTGCAAGATTTTCCTTTCTTAAAAAGTAGCATTTACAGTCTGAAGTTCCACTAATAAATAATTTAAACATGGATATTAAGAGATCAAATATCATGTACATTACAGCAAAAAGGCATTTATCGGCATAGCATGCCAACACCGACTCAGGCTAGAAGGTCAATGGTATCAAGAGTATTGGGCTCTGACAAGACACACATTGCGGATTCAAGTTAGCCATATGGATTCAAGCGAGTTACCATCTCCAGGTGCCCATTCCACTTCTCTGATAGACACTGCCCTCCAAGGGACAGAGGTGTTCAACCTGCCCACAAACTGTTTCTGAATTGTCACCATTTTTGGCTCATGCCACAGTAAGCTAAAAAAAAACCCTGGTGAAGTATCTCTAGAGCTTCAACACTCAAGTCTTCAAGACTGAGCAGAGACCTTCAATTACAGTAAGATGAGTCTGTGCTTAACCTAGAGAGCATATAGGGCTGGGGGAAAAGAGGAAGAGAATAGGCCACAGTTAGAAGAACCTCAACTGGAAAGTCATTTGAGATTCACTGAAAACCACAAGAATGCGTAGTTTCAAGAAAAATACAAAGCAAGTCATGTCTATGAAGCTATCAACCTGTCACAAATCGCGTGACACCAAGATACTGTGAAGATATTTACCTCCAAAATCTGCTTTCAACATGCTACTTATGCAGAAAAGTTGAGAACTTGAGTAGGTGCGTGTTACAGCTGAGCGTAACAAAAACAAAAAGTGCGCTCACTTGACAAGAAAATCCAAGTTGTAGAAAAACAAACTAGAAATCAACTTACACATACAAATTCATGTACTATTTTTTAAATTTAGGGAAATTTTTAACTTTTGCAAAGAAGCGAAACATATGAAATGTGCACGTAAAAGTAGTTCAATTAAAGGTGTTTTTTACAAGTCTATTACTTTTCAAAAAACATGCTTTACAGTCACACCTTCTGACCCGTTTAACTTAGTTACTGTGACAGCATCTTATTTAACCCACCCCAATGTAAATATCGCCTACTTCCTGTTCAGTTACTACATCTTACGCTTTCCTTGCAACAGTCAGTCTGATCAACAATGCCATTTCAAAGTCCAAAGAGCTATGTGGAACCATTATGACTGCACGGATATCCTGCTTTAAATCACAATTTTAAGTTCACTAAATACTCTTCATAAAGTTACAGTGAGATGCACAGTGCCTGACATTAGTATGCTAGGTGCCGGACACAAGGCATCAGAAGACAGCCAGGTGACATAATTTTCAATGACTTCCAAATGTTGGGGTTTTTTTTTAAAAAAGAAGCATTTTTTCCCCATTTTTTTCAAACATAAGATTTTTTCTAAAGGTTGCTTCTTTTCTAAAGAAAGTGGTTAACTTCTGAAGCCTTCAAGTAGCTCTTTAATACAGATAAACACAGTTTTAATACAGTTCCATATTAACATGCAAGAAGGTACTCTGAAAACGAAGAACTTGCTGATACACTTGGTAACGCATTTACTACAAGGCTTTTTCAACCATTTTTAACCATTATGTTGCCTTTATATATATACGCACACACACACACATATGAACAGGAAAAGCTGCATCCCTGGAGGTGTTTAAGAAAAGGGTAGACAAGGTACTTGGGGATATGGTTTAGATGTGGTTTTGTCAGGTTAGGTTAATGGTTGGACTAGATGATCTGAAAGGTCCCTTCCAACCTTAACGATTCTATGATTCTATTTGAGTCGCATCCGAGGACACGAACCTGCTGTTTAGGCTAGGAGAAGTACAGACTAAACCCGAGGCAGGCCTAGCACCAACAAGACCCTACAACTCCCTCAACATCGCCTTGTGGCACCGCAGGTGCACCTGGGGCTCGTCCCAGCCTCGCCGAGGCCACCCAGCCCCGCGGCTGCTGCCTTGCCGGGCAGTCCACCCCTGCAGAGCACGGGTCGGCTGCAGGGTAGGGCTGAGCCCCACCGGCCGCCCCCCGGCAGCTCGGTGCCGATGGTCGGGGCGGAGAGGGGGGGGCGACACGGAAGGCCGGAGCCGCCCCGGTGCACACGGCTCCGGCGGAGGGGGCGAGGCCGGGCCCGCCGCTCGGGGCTGCCCGCCCCGCCGGGCCGGGCTGGCCGAGGAGCCCCGCCACCCGCGGCCGCCGCCGCCATTCATTGCCCCCCAGCCCCCCCCCGAGCTCCACTGCCACCGCCCGGGCAGGGAGCGAGGCCTGCGGAGGCCGCCCCCCCCTCCCGGGCGTCGGGACGGGGCAGCGGAGCGGGCCGGGTCGGCTGAAACTTCCGTAACGCTCAACTTCCCGGCGCCCCGGCCGGCCTGTCCTCACACGCCCCCTGCCTGCCCCGGCCCTCCGCGCCCCGGGTGGGGACGGTGGGGCTCGGGGTCCCCGGCCCGGCAGCGCCGCGGGCCGCCACCTCCTCCCTTGCCCGCCGCCGCGGGCCGGCACTCACCACGCATTTCTTGCCGAGGAAGCTGAAGAGGCTCTCGTTCTCCTGCGGGGTGAGCAGCAGGGAGCCCACATTGGTGACCCGCCGCGGCTGCGGGGGCTGCTGCTGCGGGTTGCCGCTCATGGCCGGGGCCGGCCCGGCGCTGCCCTCGCCGCCCTGCGACTGCTGGCGCCCGCGGCCCCCTCCGCCTCCTCCTCCTCCGCTGCCGCCGCGGCCTCACAGCAGCCGCATCGCGGAGCCTCCCTCTGGGGGCCGGGGAAGGAGGGAGGATGGAGAGGGGCGGCGGGGCCTCGGCCAGCTGCCGGCGACCCGCAAAGGGGAGGTGGGGAGGGCAACAGCCGCGCCGGTGCCGCTCCGCGCCGGCGGCCGATCGCTCCCGCCCCTCCGAGAGGCGCTAAACTTCCAACTCCGGCCCGGCTCCGGCGGCCGCACGATCCAACATGGCAGCGGGGGCGGGCGAGACCACAGCGCGCGGCAGCCAGAGGGGAGGCCGGCGAGCNGGGGGGGGGGGGGGGGGGGGGGGGGGGGGGGGGGGGGGGGGGGGGGGGGGGGGCACCGCCTTCCGCTCCCGCCCCGCCGGGCCGGGCCGCGCCTCGCCTCCCCTCGGCAGCCCGCGCCCTCCCCCTCGATACCTGCCAGGCCGGCCCGGGCGGGGAGCAGGGAAGGAGGTGGAGGAGGAAGAAAAAGGGGAAGAAGAAGAGGAAGGAGCGGTCGCCGCCGTCCCCGCCTGCCCCGGATGGGGCCCGTCGGGGACCGGCGCGGCGTTGCCCCGGAGGCCGCGGGAGCCGCCGGGTCAGGGCGTGAGGGGGAGCGCGGCCGGGGGCGCCGGTGGGCGCTGCGGGCGAGGGGCCGTGGGGGGGCGGGGGGAAGGCCAGGCCTGGCGTGCGGGGAGTCACCCGGAGCGCCAAGAGGTCCCGAAATCTGTAAAACGGCACCATTGCCTTGACTGGCCCGGCGGAGAAGGGATCCAGAGCAGCCGTGAGGAGAGGGGCGCGGGGCTGAAGGTGGATGAGAAGCTCAACACGAGCCAGCAGTGTGCGCTCGCAGCCCAGAAGGCCGACTGCGTCCTGGGCTGCATCAGAAGCAGCGTGGGCAGCAGGGCGAGGGAGGGGATTCTGCCCCTCTACTCCACTCTGGGGAGACCACACCTGGAGTACTGCGTCCAGCTCTGGAGCCCCCAACATAAGATGGACATGGACCTGTTGGGGTGGGTCCAGAGGAGGGTCACGAAGATCAGAGGGCTGGAGCACCTCTGCTATGAGGACAGGCTGAGAGAGTTGGGGTTGTTCAGCCTGGAGAAGGCTCCGGGGAGACCTTATAGCAGCTTTGCAGTACCTAAAGGGGGCCTACAGGAAAACTGGGGAGGGACTCTTCATCAGGGAGTGTAGTGATGGGGGTAATGGTTTTAAACTGAAAGAGGGTAGATGTAGATTAGGTATTAGGAAAAATTCTTTGCCCTGAGTGGAGTGAAGCACTGGCACAGGTTGCCCAGAGACACTCTGGTGTCCCATCCCTGGAGGTGTTCAAGGCCAGGCTGAATGGGGCTTTGAGCAACCTGGTCTAGTGGGAGGTGTCCCTCCCCATGGCAGGGGGGTTGTAACTAGATGGTCTTTAAGGTCCCTTCCAACCCAAACCATTCTATGATTCTATGACTGGCGCAGGTTACCAAGTGAGTGCATGGTGGGCCAGGCCTCACACAGGGGTTTGGGGGACAAGGGAATGAGGGTGTGTCAGGGGCCCTTCAATTTTTAGTGAAACGATCTAATTTGTAACTCATAAATCCTCACCTTTTGTGACAGGAAGGAAAATGTTTCCTCATGATTTGTCATACCGATTGTGTGATTCCCCGCAGTGTTGCGTGGGATGGGTAGTTCATGCGGTCCTGGTGGTACAGAGGCGATGGTCCCTGGCTGTGTCACCCAGGGAGGCAGGCGTGGGGGTGGGTGTCAGCCATCGCACTGCCTAATGTAGGCTGCTACACTTTGAGGTGAAATACCTAAAAATAGTAGTAGGTACTTCAGGCTCTCCAGGGGTCAGCTGCTGAATAGAAATAGTTTACAATCAGCAGCTCCCCCTGCTTCTCTCCATGTGGCAGCAACTAGCCGGGATGGAGGCTGAAGACTTTTCAAAGCCTGAAGATCCAGAGCACAGCTGCCTTATGCCCAGCCTTTCAGCTGCACAAAAGATACGCTTATGATTCTCATGTGCAAAGGTGAATGATGTCAAAGTGAGCACCTTGCTAGTTTTCTCCATGTTTTCAGGTGAAGAGCGTGTTAGCTTCACATCCTCTGATAAATTCATTGTCCATCTGGAAGGTGCTAAAGCAATCCCCCATGGTGATTTACTTTGTTTGTGTTGTAGGAAAGAACTGCAGAAGCACAGGAGGAAAGTAACTAGAGAAGCACAGGAGAAGAACCTGTGAACACAAGTCTTTGTATGAAGCTGTACTGACTTCTCTTCATATCTTCCAAAAGGTCAGGCGGGAGCAGATGGCAACCCCTTCTGCTCTGCTTATAGGCCCTTTTCCCTGCACTTAAGAGCCTGTAGCTGCATCCAAAAGTGTAAGGAAGGGAGAATATGGTGGAAAATCCTGAGCTTCCGACATAAAAAGAATTTAAAATATTTGCATATACAGGACTCCACAATCTCCAGGTCTTGCAGAAGTGGCTTGAGCCTTTGCCGTGGAGGAAAATCAGTAGGAACCAATGCTTCCAAAGTACTTTCTAGCAATCCTGGGTTCTTCAGTTTTCATTCCTTTCTTGTATGTGCATATTTTAATGGAGGAGGAAATATTTTAGCTAAAGAATATTGGCAGTATTTTGCTCATTGAAAATGTATGTAAAAAGATAAAACACACGGAAGCACTTTACAAGACACTGGATATTTTTATTTTTTTTTTTTTATTTCATAAAATAAACATTTTATAGCCAAAGCAATTTCAAGGAAATTTACATGTCTGTTGATGGTCACAGTGTAAATAGCTAAAAATAGAGTACCCCTTTGATGGATACATGCTGGTACTGTCCTCACCTCTCTGACCACTTATGTTCCTTGATTTTTTTCTCATTTCTGTTAACATTTACTGTTTGTTCCTTGTTGTGTAGATCTTGCCATTCAAAGAGAGTTCTGGGTGTTACGGGTGATACGTTTTGCCTCATACTGTTCTGCTCAGACCAGCTGGCTGGTAGCTGTTTGTAAGGGCCCTTTAACCTTCAGGCTCTATTGTTAGGATTTTCTTTGCTTTTTTAATAGGGGTAGGCAGGAAAGGGAAGAAAAAAGGACTATTTTCAGACCTTCTGTTTCATTAATTATGCAAAAGCTGTTTCTGTTTTTGTATCATGGCAAAGCAGCAAGTCCTGAAGGGAAATGGAAATATCAGTATCTGGTGATGAGACCAAGGGCCCCACTGAAAAATAGATTTTTGCCTTTGATGTTTATGTTCACAGTAATATCAGCAAACAGTTGCTATTCCTGCATAAAACATCCAGTTTCAAGCAAAGTTCTCCCAAGGAAAGCCACCCACTAGAATTACCTGTATATATTTCGAAGAAATTGCAGTGCTTTTTCTGATCTCTGTTAGGGAAATTGCTGTCATTGTTTCTCTGAGGCTTTCCTCTGAATTTCTCACTGGAGACCTTAGGGTTCAAGCTGTGTCACCCACTGCTGATGTCTGTAAGCTTTATGGGAAGCTGCTCTTCCATACTTTTCCATTGCAGGGTACCAGCTCGTAGCATCAAGGTACTGAAGTACATTGGAAGTGACATAACATGTATCAATATAAGCAAGTGTAATGATTGTAAAGATTTATATTACAAATAATTACTTAATAAACATTTTTTATTATCCTTGTCAGTCTTTGACAGAAAAGATATATCTCTGAATTTTGTCTTTGAATGTGGACCTCTACAGTAATTTTTCATAGTTTCATACTTTGAATTTCAGAGCTTAAATATTCACAAAATTTCAGAAATAACATTCTGCGATTGAAAATGGAGTAAAAAGGTCAGGCAAACTTTCTACTTAAAGTTCATTTTTCTAGCACTACAAATCATATTTTAATGGTTTTATTAAAGTCTGAATTACCTAAATGCAAGAAGAAGTTAGTTCTCTGAGGATTTTTTTTTTTAAGTAGCATCACTGCATTTCCAAAATCTTGGTTTTGTCCCGTTGCTGAATTTAGGTCACACAGTTTGGTTTTCTTATTTTCCATAAGACAAAGAGATGGTTGATTACACCAGAGAGCACGCAAGCTTAAAGAACACGTCTCTCTGTAGGAAAAAAATTCCTACCATCTCTTTTCCATCTCGTGTTACTCTCAGTGACAAGTGGAGCAGCCTGGGACAAGTGCAGACCTCGCTGCAGCAACCACATATGCATGGCTGGGGGAGATCANGATTACACCAGAGAGCACGCAAGCTTAAAGAACACGTCTCTCTGCAGGAAAAAAATTCCTACCATCTCTTTTCCATCTCGTGTTATTCTCAGTGACAAGTGGAGCAGCCTAGGACAAGTGCAAACCTCGCTGCAGCGACCACATACGCATGGCTGGGGGAGATCGGGAGTGAGAGTGTATGATTACTGTCACCGCACGGGAGGGGTATGTCAACAGGGCAGCCCAAGAATGAACAAAAGGGAGGAAGAGCTTGTTTCCCGCAGCACCCTTTTTGGTTGGGCATGTAGAAAACAGCAGTCCACTTACTGCAAAACCGCTTGCGGTAACCGAAAAAAGGAACTATCTTTGTGGTTGGAAGTGGGTTTTGAGCTGTGAAGACAAAAGTTCTCTTTTTTTAAGTAAACCACGTTGTTTTTCTCAGCGGAGACCTCATCGAAGAGGAGTGGATTTGCATCGTTACTGAATCGATGGCAAATAACATATTAGTTATTTTAATGACAACAGGTTCATTCACTTCTACTCTCTGTGCACTGAACCTTTAAACGTTTAGGAATCCCAGCCCACTCTGGAGGTAACTGAATCATCTATTAAGTTACGGCTCATTTCAGATTCAGTCACGGCATTTCCTTTCGCACAGAGATGTTATATTACCTGTTTCAGGCGGGTGATAGTCTGGAAGAAAGAGGATCTGGAGTCTATGGTGTTTTTTTTTCTCTATATTGAATTTATATCCTGTAGATTTCAATTACAGAAGGACATGAATTAGCAACAGAAGTTGCAAAAGTTGACAATTATGTTTTATTTTAATCAGTCAGGAAAGCCTCTGCTGATTCCAGATGGATGTGAAAGCGTAGCGTCGGTAGGAAGAATCCTCTCCTTTTGTGGGCCGGCCGTGCAGCAGAGCGTCTTCGCCGTGAGAGTGAGCAGGCTGGAGCCTGAGAACCAATGCTGAGGGACAATAAGTTCTTTCATTTCTTGCACGAATGCCATCCTGGGTGCCAGCTAGAAGTTTTTCTCTCCCTGTAGTGCCTGTTACGCATGTCTTTCTGTTTGCCGTATCTTTTCTAGATCAAATTTTCAACCTCTGACTGTTTACTTGAAGGAAAGTAATTTTTTGCCTGATGTTTTGCTCAGCAAAGGATAACATTGATTTTGCTTTGGATATAGAATCATACTTTGAATGTGCTGGGGTAAGATATGGGCAATTCTGTTTTAACTTTGAAATCAGTTATGGGGATATCAAGCTCTTTTCAAGAGTTCCTCTGCAATTCCTTTGTGGTCTGAAGCATCAGACTGTATCACTCTCCTTTTCAGGACTGTGTAGAAAGTGGACTAAACAACATACCGCAATTTGAGGCATCCTCTCTTTCCTCTTAATATTTATTGATCATTGCCTGCAGTAACTGTGGAACAGTTCTGTAGCTGCTGTGCAAATTAGAGGAAAACGTTTTTCTTTCCTCAGCCCAGCTAGCCTGTAGCCTTGCATCAAAGCTCATCTTCAAAATTGTATAGCACAGGGTTTGTTGAAACACTCTTTTTATTCTCTTAGCTTGGTTTATACCTCACCAGGGGTATGACTTCTAAGTTTTACACCCAGCAATAACTGTAAGTGGAGTAAATAAGTTCATTTTGATTTATCCGCAGGTACTAAAAGGAACGTTTATTCCTTCCTCTGTGTTTCCTGACAGTTTTTAAATTCAATGTAATGAAACCTCCCTTCAGCCATTAATCAGCCACCATAAAGCTCAAGAACTTCACCAGTTAAAAAAAGAAAAAGAAAAACATGTTCTTTCCTTACTGCGATCTGCAAATCCGTTGTTAGAGAACATTTCCTTAACAACAGAAATCTCTCTCTGGCTTTGAAATGCCGGTTCTTGCGTACAGCATGACTGACCTCCCACCCTCATCAGCGTGGTTCTGACCAGGAAGCCTCATCCTTACTGAGCGGAGGGGAGCACAGGCAAGTGCATCCCAAATCCGCCCTTTTTACTGTAAGCGCTTAGTACAACGTACATACTCGCCCTCTAAGAGCTGGCTTGAGATCTGTGGTTTACTCCCAATAGGTCAATGAACAGCTGGTAAATATGTAATGCAACTCAGCAACAGTTACGATTTGGATCCTGATGGATGACTTAATAACTTTAATGTAGTTTTTCTTTTTTTTTTTTTTCTTTTAATTCTGTATCTGTCATATAACAACCCTGAGGAACAGGCATGAACCACACACCTTGGTTCTTGTTGGGGTTGTGCTGGGGCTCACACGACCAGATCCTTACTGCAACCCTATGGTGTGTCAGGGCTGGCCGTGTCCTGCCAGGCCTGTTCTGCTGCTGCTGCCCTCCAGGAGGCCAAAGAGTGAGATCCCATCAAAGGTCAGCCTTCATCTGGCAGATGGGTCCAGACCTGGGGCTTCTCTGTTGCATCAGACTGTCTCTGGTGCATTAGTACTTCTTTAATCGTCTTGCTTCTGTGTGGTTTTGCTAGTTGATGCAAATATTTAGGGGGAAAAAAAAGAAAAAGAGCATTCTTTATGCATCAGCGTTCTTGAAGGCGTATGGCTCCGTCTCATAAAGCAAGACGGAGAACGTGCGTATCTTGATGAGCCTGATTTTTGTGTTCAGGGAGTTTACTTATAACAGCTCCAGGCCAACTAGAGCCACTGGTGCAGTGAAGTGTAGAGTTTTTGTACGAAAAAGAGAATATGCTTAACAAATCTAGAAGCTTAACAAATGTATGCTATAGGAGCTTTAACAAATATAAACAACATGAAATGGAACATGCTGCAAACTGTCTTGAGAAGATAGATTTTTTTTCCAAATCCATGTGTGCAGTCAATCGACTGTTGCTTATGTGTGTGATGCATCAAGAAAATCTGCAGTCTGTCCAGTTGCGTCAGAGATAAGCAAGTCTAAAAATAAATGTTTGTTTTTGATTGCATTCTAGTAAGTAAAGATAGTCAAATTTCCTTAAGACCTTAGGAATATCTAGAATTTATCAGACAGCCAAGTTATTTTAATTGGTACTTTCCTGGCTACCCTATTATTACGTTCAATTAAGGACTCTTCCCATGGTATGTTAAGATGGCACATACAAATGGTATCAGTGCTTTATGTGGATATCTATTTTGCTCATGCTCATCAACTCAACCTGAAGAAGAAGTTGTCCTATGGGAACTAATCTAGCTGATTTTTTTCTTTTTTCTTTTTCTAACTAAAATACGGCTATATGTGTAGCGCAGCAGTGCCTGAAGCACTGTGCAGATTTGGCGCCCGGGTGCCTTGTAAACACGTATGAGAACCCAGTGGCTTCTCTGGAGGGAGGCAACGTTAAACTTGGAGAACATCCACAGGAGTCCACCTCCTAAAACTAACCGTCCTTGAATAAATATTGATTCTGTGTGCTACAACCTGAAGTAGAGAAATTTAGTTAAGTTCCTTTAGTCAATTTTCTTTCTATACTTTTTTGTGGCAAAAAATTTTGGAACAAGTGTAACACTTTTTTTTTTGTAGATGTCATGGTTCTTCAAGCCTACCATCACATGTGTTAAATATATATACTTATCTCAGCTTCAGACCCACCATTTTTCAGCTGACAGAATATTTTTGTGGATTTTAAGAGGGCCAGAACTTACTTTATTTGAACTTTAGAGTTGGTTTTGCAGTGTTTGCTGCAGTGGCATAACATAATGCTGACCTGCTTTGTCCAGTTAAGTTTCTTGGCCTTGAATTTCATCGTATCTCTTTAAAAGATGAAACCTAATGTCTTCATTTAAAATACTCTCACAATAATTACAGTATGACGAGTTGCTGTTCAAAAACTAGAAACCTACAGCACAGTTAATAAGGCTTTCTGGGAAAATTCTTGCTACTGCTATAGCAGCTCTTTCACAGAGGTCATGGCGGGGAGCCAGAGGAGGTTGGTAGACAGCTAGGCAACCAGAAAAGAACAAGTTTGTCAGCATGTACAGCTGATTACCGTGAGAATAATTTTCCATAAGCATAGCCTGCGGAGTGTTTGCTTAAGGGGGGGTGGTGGTTAATTTTTCACTAAACTTCCTAAAAGTGAAGCCATTTTTAACTGTGGCAGAAAATAGTTTGTTCAAATCAGATGGAGCAAGTATGATTTTCGTGCTATTTTAATACTACCTGCACATTGCAGTGGGGTGAGATATGGTATTTCAGTATATATAGACAATACAGGATTATTCTCATAATGGTACATTATGACAATTATTTTGGGTAGGTGTTTTGATTTCTACTAGCTACAGTGATCAATTCGGAACAAGAAAACATGAGAAATGTTCTTAGTGCAGAATAGACAGCCTTTAGTTATTATGTTCTCCTGCTTGTGAATGTCATCTCGATTGCCAACATGTAACAATAGGAAATAAATTCACTATCTTTCCTAGATTGCTCATGGTTATAACCGTAGCGTAACTCTGTGAGAATATGGGTGGTCTTATAAGTTTTATGATGCTCTGTAACCCAAAAATCTCTAACCAAGTGTAACTGAATCATAGTTCCATTCTCCAAAGCAGGTTTAGGTGTGTTCAACTGCTGCACTGTATCTATACTTCCCCTTTCTCTGGCTACCTCTGCGTGCAAGGTCAAGGCTGAAAGAGAGTATTGTACAGGTCTGTGTCATATGGAGACTTCCTTCACACTGAAATAATCCGGTGTTAGCTGGTTGCCTGAGGAGTGGTATAAAGTAGATGGACTGGAATAAATGCATGAACACTAAACTTTCAAAAGAGAAAACAGAAATCAATTCATATTTACAATGAAAAAATGTTTTTGACAAAATAATAACCTACTCAATTTTTAATATTGTCCTTGACTATGCAGAATGTTTGCCAAAGTCTCTATAATCATGTGTGGTTTATTTCAAACATGATGCAATGCATAACCTGCAGCCTGCTTAATTTTGCAATATGAGCTGTCTTTATCCATTATTTATTGTCTTCTAATATGAGGAGGATCAGAACATTAGACAGAAAGAGCACAGTGCCTTTGAAGATGAGTCATAGGAATGAGATGAGATTCAGTAGTAGAAAGCGCTGTGCTGAAGTGTCTCGATTGAGAACGACCGAGGGGGAGGCCCGAGAATGGTTGGGAGCTGCTCTGGCAAGGTGGCCTTGGAAAGGGGAATGCAAGTCCTGGGGGTTCCAGGGAGGAGATTCCTGCTGAAGCCAGGGAGGTGTCAGTGCCATTGTGCAAGGCCCTAATGCACCTTTATGAGAAATAACGTGTGTGATCCTCTCTGCCTGTTTTCTAGAAGATGAATTTAGATTGGAAGAGGTTCAGAGGAAAGATAGCATGTCTGGGAGAAGAGCAAAGAGGAGATGAGGTATCACGGCAAAACAAAATGACAGAAGACCTGAGAAAAGATATAACTGTGTAAATATGGTGTACTTCCTCATCATTGCATAGATACAATTTCGGTTGAATAGATGTAATTTCTGTGCATACATGTAATTTCTAAACAATCCACAATGACTGCATCCTGGTTTATCAGGTGATGAGGGACTTTATGAGGAACACATCAGAGAAGAAATATCTTTTTTTAAAGGAAAGGGCAACATTGATTCAAGAAAAAAGTTTAGAAATGAATAATGGATACATTTAGACAGAAATTTACAGATTCCTAATTGTGAGGATAGTCTGTAATGTGTCAGCAGGATTAAGTGGGGGCAAAAAATTGAACTGCTTTTAAGCTGGAGCTCAAGACATTTGTCAAAGTGATTCTATGAAGTGTTGCTTTTACCACCAAAGGACAGGACTCAATAATTCAGAAAATCCCTTTAGTTTTTCTGTTCATATTTGTCTTTTAGGTATCTTACCATCTAAAAAGTAATAATAAAACCAGTCACTGCTATGGAAGGAATTCAGAATGCTTCTGTCTCAAGTTGTGTAAAAATAATAAATAATGTGGGGCCTGTTGGAGAACAGTAGCTTCTAAACAAATCTGTCAAATCTTAAATTAAGTCTCTGTTTAGTCTGCAGCGGTGAAATTGCTCTGAATAGAAAATACACGATAAAATATGTCTAACGGGTCTTGTCAAAAAGCTTTTTCATTCTGTTTAGCACTTTCCAATAATAGACAATCTCTACTGCATTTAATGAAAAATAATAAAACTGCTGAAGCCAGAACTGATTGCTGGTTAGTTTAAAACAAAAAAGTTTATAACCTCTCTTTACAGTGTACTGCTCACTCTCTGTATCTGGAAGTCAGTGGTTAAATAAAGTCTCTCTGGGAGGAAGTTTCCATTCTGAGTCATTGGACTGACAACCTTTATAGAAATTTAAATGCAATCCTATTAAACAATACACTTCCATAAATGCTGAAGGATAGATTTCTTTCACTGGGTGCGGGGGCACGAAGCTGCAGTATCTCGGAGAACAGCTTGTAGAGAATTTGTGTAGCTATGAAAAGCAATAAGGCTGGGAACTGCTGGGCTAGAACACCGCTAGCATCCCATCAGGAGGACGGGCTATCTAATGGTACAGGACCCACCGGCCTGCAGCAATTATCTAAATGGTGTTTGCCCACAGGAATAAAGCAACAGCCACATAAATAAAAAATTGTTGGGTTTTCTTTCAATATCCCATTAGAGCTGGATATTGTTCTTGCAAGCATCATTTGAAACAAGTATGTCGATAAAATGCAAATAACTGTCACAATACTTCCTGGCATGTATTTTAAACATACAAAATTTAGAGAAATAATTTCCTCTAAACTTACTTTGTGGATTCATCAGCATTTGCTCCATCTGCCATAACTATCAATTTAGCTTCATTTTGAGTTCACTCTCACTGAACTGCAGAATTTGGCCACAGGTTTTTACCCTTATAACCTCTGGGTAAGCTGTAAGTGAAAAATGTAAATGTGCTAAAAATGATTAAAAAAGGCAAACACTATTCTTGTCACAGAAAAATAAGAAATGCATAGGGGAAATAAATTTTTCCAATATTAAAAATAATTGTTTGGCGAATGTAAAGGCGAGTCAACCCACTCAGGATACTGAGCATACACACTGAGGAGAAAACTAGACAGATCACAGATGATGTTGTAATGATGCAAAGGATGAATGCTGAAAAAAGGAGATGGGAAGGTGTTGGACAGCTTTCTGGAACAGCAGAGAAGACAACACCAGCAGGCTGGGAGTGCGTGAGATGCCTGCTCTGATTGAATCCCAGCACTCACAAGTGCCAGGGCATGATCACGCTTCTGCGGAGCTGCCCCTGGTCGCTGTGCTGGGCTCGTGGTGAAGCCTTTGGACACAGCCCCTCCTTGGTGGTGGGCAATTCTCAGTGCAGCTCTCAAAGCCTACACAGATACTCGGGCATGAAAACCACCACTCCCAACATAACCCCTTCTGCTGGTCACGCACACGATGCTGGGCAAGTCGATTCTTGTTTTCGCCCTTCCGCTATCACAACCTCTAGATTGCTTAAGATATGGCACTGGTCTTGGCCTCCTGGGGAAGGGCATCTCAAGGTGATTGCAAGCGATACAAGTGGATGCAAACCCGGTACGGCTCGGCACTGTGCTTATCAGAAGAGAGGCGTGCCAAAAGAGAAATACAGTGAGACCCTCCCGCTATTAGAGAATACTACTGTCGACAATTTCTGTCTTGTAGCAATGGTTTTGTCCACCATCCCCACCTCTACGTGTTATTTCTTCTTTGTTAATTTAAAGCAAACAGTGGTCAGCTGGTCTAACTTTCTCTTCTCCCTCAAAAGCAAACTTACTAATAAAAGTCCAAAGTTTGTGTTTTGCTGTACTTGTTTTTCACTTGAAGAAACTGAATAGCTAAAGTTATGCCAAAAATTTTAACATGCAAACAAATAAAACTCAGTAAACAATCTACACAAGTGAGTTGTGTTTCAACACATGTTTCTGAGCCAGCAGAGATTTAAAATATTTGGAAACAAAATCAGCCGTTGACCAATGCAGTCCATAAAGTTAATCAGCCGTAATATACTCTTTAAAGATTAGGAGTACTTTCGCACCGGGGGGGTTACCCCTCTCCCCCCGGCAAAACAGGCACTTTACAAGTCTGTAACGCGTCGGTACTTCACATCTCATGATAGCCCACAATCCGGAAAGCAGTGTGCTCATTTACAGTTGCTTTCATGAAAATTGCCATGTATCGCAGAGACGGGAGCATTTGTGCATGTATATATATGTATGTTTTTATATATATATATATATGTATTAGTAGATATATCACCACTGATTTTACTTGTCCTGCACAGCTGNGCAGAGACGGGAGCATTTGTGCATGTATATATATGTATGTTTTTTTATATATATATGTATTAGTAGATATATCATCACTAATTTTACTTGTCCTGCACAGCTGTTCCAACAGGGATGCATCCTGGCCACTTCACTATAGGAAAACTCTCACCAGAGAAGAAGCATTTGCCTTCAGCAAGCTTGAAGAACATCCTTTGCCTTTGGCCTCTCAAATGCATATTATACTGGAACTCTTGTACCAGCTAAGGCTATAACTGGACTTTCAGTGTGGCTCTACTGTCTGGATGAGATTTTAAAGCCCAGGGCCCTGAGGACAGGCAGGACTTCCAAGAGGGTAAAGCTTTTTCTTAGAAAGCTTTGAATAGCTCTGCTTCCTCACATGGATTTTTGAAGTCGCTGCTGGTCATCCAAGATAATTTGAATCCAAAATCACATGAGAAACCTTCTGCTTTCAAAGTGCTGATGCGTTTGTGGGTTTTGTTAGCAGCTGTAAATGTAAACTTCCTCCTATGGTAAAGATTTACAATGAATCAGAGAGATCTGTAGCGGGTGCAAGTTGAGCTCAGTAGATGTGTGAGGCTTTAAATGCACTGCGAACCTGACTGGTTCTCCGGTGTGCAGTCCTGTCTGCAGTGAGGTAGATGAGATTTTTACTACTGAAAGGTGTCGGAACAATCCTGGACCCCCAAACAGCCATAACTCAGTGCTCAGCCCTTGTGTAATCTCTTTTCAGCCACTGCCCATTTTAAGACTTAAAATCCTAAACTGTTCTATCAAAGCCCTTTTTGATATATTACTGCAAAGACTTCTGCCTCTCTTGAGCTGAATGGCAGGCAGGGAAGGTACAGAGGTCTGATAATAAATATTAAGATTTTTAAAATATATGATTATTGAATGAAGAAATTCCAAGTTCTCCTGCTTTGGTTGTGTCTTGTGTAACTATCTGAATGTTAAATAAATCTTTTTTTTTATTGATAAATCCTGATGATGATAAATCTGGATAAATCTTTCAACGTCTTTAATTTCATAACAATAAATTTATTTCCAATGCTCCCTCNGTGTCTTGTGTAACTATCTGAATGTTAAATAAATCTTTTTTTTTTATTGATAAATCTTGATGATGATAAATCTGGATAAATCTTTCGACGTCTTTAATTTCATAACAATAAAGTTATTTCCAGTGCTCCCTTATTTTGCCCNATTTTGCCCCATCACAAATGCTGGAAAAGAGAAACTGTATTAAGGTGTTGCCCATTCTAATACAGGCAGTTAAACAAGTGCAGAGAAGATGACAATTAACATGGCAATCAGTATGATGAATGATGGTGACAAAGCTCTCTGCAATTATAAAACCGTCTCTGGGTTCTCTCAGTCTTGCTCTAAATATTGTTTAAACTGGCAAGGAAAAGTTCAAAATTTAGAGGATTTTTCCATGGAAATGGTGCACTTGTCTTTATTCTGCAACGATGGACTGCAAATGGCAGGAGAAGAGATGTGGGGAAAGGTTCCAGCTGCGTCACGCTCGCCGTTGGGCCCGGGGTGCTGCAGGAACAGCTTCTACTCTCAGTGACATTTTCAACCCAAGAAGCACAGCAGGAGATGAAAAGGTGGGTGGGGTGGCTAGCATTTAAATGAGCCAGGCTGCTTCTAACATCAAAAGAGATTCTGTCCAAGAATTGGCCAAAGGGTCAAACAGATTCTTGCCTTGCCCGAGGCAGTATTTCCATAATGATTTTGGTCTGTGCAAATGCTTACTACAAACGTGGAGCCAGGGAGCCCAGGCAAACTCCTGCGTTTGCCAAGGGCTTTCTGTTGGGCTAGGAATTGTCCTCTTTCCTTAAACGTCGGACATTTAGCTTCTCAACAGTGTATCCTACCCAAATTACATCTGTGCTATGTTTCTGTAACTTTTCAGTGCTCTAATATGTGTTCTCAGTTTATTGCACAACGTTCTGGTGTCTTTCCTCATTGCGTGAATAATTGGTCTGGTTTGCTATACGCACTTTTAATATCTCTTGCTTAACCTCTAGAAATTAACAGGTAGCTAATTATGGCCTTGTTAAGTAAGATTTCAGGGAAGTGTTTTCTGATTATTTGCTTTTACGGCTTTATATATATATATGGGTATATCTCTTTATATTCTTATGCTTCTTCGTGAGTAAATGCTGCCATTATTTTACAATGTGCATCCATGTAGTGTCCTGGAACATCCCTTCTCAAGAGAAGAGAGGATCATGGGAAGGAGATCTCAGAGAGAATATATCCCATCTGGAATCCCTGTGGGTATTTCCTGAGTCAGCAGTTCCGAAATGGAGACCTTCATCTCCTTGAGGGTAAGGTGTGGCATAAAGCCCAGATGAATAATTCCCTAACAGCTTAACCTTCCAGAACAGGAAACTCTGGGACCTGTGTCCAGAAACATGAGGGTGCTGGTTACGTCCAACCAGGCTTGTGCCTTGGTCCTGGCAGAGAAGCAGAGCTGGTGGTGACAAGGATGAGGGGCAGAGAGCAGTCCTGGTCCTGGGGGGTGACAGTGGAAGCACTTGGATGTTGTCTGTTTTCCTGCGTGAGCTTTGGGCAGCAGAAGTCTCTGAACTGCTGTCCTATGTCCACCAGGAGGACGGAGAAGACCTGTTCCACCTCTTCCTCTCACTAGAGATGATCTCCACACCTTGCGGGTGTAGGGGAACTGTTGAAGAGCAAAACTTACCGGCCTTCCCATTTTCCCCCCATGCTTCTGGGAGCAGCTAGTCCTGCAACAGGGTCAAGGAAAGGAGCTGTACCCAGGTGCTGTGAAGTTCATCCTTCTGTTCCGCAACAGAGAAATGGCCTCTGAGCTTTGCTCACAAGGGGTAATGCCAACGCAGGACCACATTCTCTGCATGACTATCTGATTTTTCGAAGGAGGATACTTTTGTGCTAGGTTTTGCTTTACAGCCCAGCTCATACTCAGGCAACTGATTTTGGAAAACAGTTGTAATTAACAACAAATATCTTAGGGTTAACTTGTATTTCAGTGATTAAAAAGAGCAGTTATTGTTACTTTGTACATTAACTTTTGTAAATGCCACTTTATACATACACTTAGCAAAGGCAAAAAGAACTGGAAACACCTCTAAAGGTAAAGCAACCAGTGCTATAATATATAGTTCCTCCCATAGGTTCACCACAAAGGATCATGCCAACCCCTTGACGCAGCATGTGCAGCCCTATATTAAGCTATTTTAATGCCTTTCAATTCAATTTTGAGCTTTAGAGCTTGTTCTTGAAATCTGTATTTAAGATAGTCTGTAAGAAGTCATTTGGAGTGCTGAATTAAATATCATCCACAGGGCTCCAAACATCTTGATAATGTCATTTATGTGAGGCACAAGGGGTGGGATTCATTTGACTGCGTGCAGATCGCTCCAGGAGCGATCTGCATCTATGCTAATCGCATCATTTTCCCTTTATAACCAAAGAAGAGAAATAAGGACTTTAAGGGTATGAGTCAGCTGATCTATTTCAGATATCTGGTATATGATGAGACGAACTGCACCTTAAAAGCAGCTATTACTCCCTAGTGCCTTCAAAAGGAGCCTCGGTGACCAGTTCAGGTATAGACAGTTGTACTGGTGATGTCCAAAGAGAGGTGGATCCCACTGAGATGACTGACAGTAATTATGGGCATGCCTTTCAACAAACGAGCTCAAGCACTACACGTTTTACTCTTAGCCCTACAGCTGTTTGCATATTAAACAAGCTGATCATACTCTTTCATCAACAATATTCTTGGTCTTCTCTTTTCTGTCTCCACAGTAGATTGCTGACAAGTCTGACTAGTCCTTTAAAAATAGAAGAAATTGCCATATTTAAAAAAAAAGACCGAGAAAAATGAATCTGCATCTTGATAAATCTCAGAGTGAAGGCACAGGTCTCAGTTTTTAAGCAAACTGAAACCCTCTATGTATGAATTTGAAGAATTTTGACTCACTTCTGGGAGTAAGGCATTGCCACCGCAAATGTGGCCATTATGTTCTTGATAGACATATTTTAGCTTGCTGCTTTTTTTAAAAAAAATTTCCTGAGGCTGACCTCAAAAGGGTTTTTCAAAAATCATTCCTAGACATTAG
>RSEF01000001.1:26154325-26172436 GCA_003993805.1 Himantopus leucocephalus
TGACCGGCCGCCAACTGGATTCAAGTCCATTCACCACCACTCTTTGGGCCTGGCCATCCAGACAGTTTTTTAAAATAGCTCTTCCTGAAATATTTTTTTTTGCTCGGTTTTGGAAGCATCTCTGTTTCTCCCTGTGCCTCAGTGACCAAGCTGTCCCTACTGTTAATGCCTGTCGCTGCTGAGTCCAGAGCCTGTAACTCTCAAAACACAACTTAATTCTTCTCAAACACCAGTCCGGTTGTTCCCTTATCAGGCCATATAAGTAGACGGTACAAAATTATTATAGGAAGAGACAAGCTGCTTACAGGTAATACAGCTAACTGTTTAATGAACTTATTTACTTATTTTGCAATGACATGATGAGTGTTTAGGTAAAATTCTGCCCTTATCTTCAGATGCCCTCAGTTTCTCATTAGTTAAAAGCCCATTCATTAGGAAGAGCACATTCCTGGGACAAACAGATCAGCAGTTGTAAATTGTTCCGCCAAAGTTTTCTGCTGTTGACTGATTTTACAGAGGTAAGTGCCATGTTATTTACTCAATTAATAATCAGTAAAGACAAAGTTTTCACTTCTGCTTATAGTCTACCAGTTAGGAAGGCTTTCGGTGTTATTTTCTGTAGCATGTCAATTCTGGACTATATTTTATTTCTTTCTTTTTCTGTCAAATAGCTATTTGGTGCTTTACACTCAGCAATTTTAAATTAGAAAACTGATCTTGAAACGCTGTCTGTGAATAAAATTCATGTTTGAAAAACAAGAGTCATGTTTTGATGTTAAAGGTATTTCAGTAATTTATCAATTTAATACTTAAACGCACTGGGCTGTGCATGAAACACTACACATCTAGAAAGCAGCTAATTGGATGTTGGTCATGAATTTAATCCCATATGAAAAATAAAAAATACTTCTTTCATTAGAAGCAAAACATTCAGGGCAATTGTTTCAAGATGACTCACAGTAAGGCAGTCCATCACCTACACACACTGTGTTTTAAAATAATCTCAAAAGGAGCTCAAAAGAGGATGCAGTTAGTTGTTTGACAATGAGTTCTGTTTATTAATGATTTGTGTTAATGTATATTGTGCTGGGTATTTGTAGAGCTAGAGATATTTTTAATTCATTTATTTGAGACAATGTAGACACCAGACAAGCTGTGTATTGGCATGCAAATAAAGTCTGAAGTTAATTTCACCTCAAATGCTATACACATATTTTCCAAATTGTCCTGAGTTTCTGTTCGGCAAAGTGTAATATTTCCTTTTGTGTTATCCAAAGAACAGGAATTATTTACTGCAAGCAGAGATTTACAGTGGAAATACACAACTGTTGTAAGCATTTGCCAACATATTAGTTTTTTTTAGCTGACTAAAGGACACATTTTTCCTCTCACAAGATTATAAATGCTTAATAACTCCATTATTTCAACTGGAATATTTCCAGATTTACACCCCTTAATTAATTTCAATTGAATTTTCTTGAATTACACCATATGAAAGCAGAATTTATCTTTGAGAGAGCTGAAGTTAATTTAGCTTACAGCATTTTCTCAGGAATAAGCCAAGGCCTGATTGTAGGAATTCTCTGTTATCAACTTGACTAAATTTTGTCTTTTATAAGTGCCTCTAATAACAATAAACCTTTCAGAAAATGAATGTGTGAATTAAGCAGATGGTGTGAAAGAAGCTAAACTATTTTAAATGCTTCACAACAATGTAAACTCATGTATTATTTATTGTACAGTATTACCCATTCATACTTTCTTATAAGCTATTAAAATTACATGCTAGAAGGAAGGATGTATTCTGTTAGTGCCAATTAATGTTCATAATCTTCAGTTAAAAGTATTTAGTAATAAATTAAAAGGCAAATCTATAAACCAGTAAGAACTTCTTTTCAGAATACTGTTGGTAGGCACTTTTATTTTCACTCATCAAGGGCCAGAGCCAGAAGAACAGTGTACTGAACACTGCTGAGGACATTAGTCTTAATTATTCAGGGAATTAAGGCTTTAACAGCTCTGACAATCAATATGGCTTCTCAAGAAGACAAAACAATACAATTTATTTTTTCCCCTTTATTCTTTGCATATGGGGAAGAAATAAATATTATAATTGCGTATAAGAGGTTATACTTTTAACATAATCTTTATGACTTTAAATATGATTTTTTTTTCTAAAATATGTTTGTCTCCAGTTTATAATGCAATAGAAGCAGATGGAATGGAATTGAAAATAACAACACATCAAGCTTTCTCATAAAAAAATTAGATCAGTGCTTCATATATTAGATGCAATCTGAATTCACTTATTAGATATGTAAAATGGTATAATACTGTAGATTTTATATAGTTTCATCCACTCAAAAAGTACTTCCTTTACTCAGTCCTTCAGCAACTGAAAAATTGTTTGTGGCACATATATATTTAATGTCCCTCTACTGCACAGACAGAATTAAACCATATTACTTTATCTTTCCCTGGTATTCAAAGTGTCATCAATAATCTGAAGTGATTTAAAATGACAGGGCAGTCTTTTAACTAAAACAGTACTGGGAACCATGATCTGTATCTTAATTTTCCCTCTGTCACTGATTTGCTCGTAAATCACTGAAAAGTTTCGGTATCCCAATAGGGAATGTTTTTCTCTCCAGCAGGAAGGTAAGAACTAACATTTGAAAGACAGTGAGAGGTCCCTGTGTTAAAGGCAGTGAGGCAGTGAGGGCGAGGAGCCAGGAGGGAAGGAAACCCTTGGCCGGGGCAGTCTCCAGGCATGTGTCCCTGCTCGTGTGTGAGCACCAAGCAAGGAGAAGCTGACCCCAGCACAACCGTTTGTGACTGAGCAGGCTGTCCCCAGCCTCGAACGGCCAGATCCAAACAAAAAGGGGATGCAGGCTCCAAAAATGGGATGTGAAGGCAGTTGGGACCATTTACAGAGTTGTTGCAGCACTGGAGCATTGGGCTCTTGGTGGGTGCGTTGGTGGCGCCTAAACTGCACACATGGAAAGGGAAAGGTTGAACGTCTTACCAGCAGGGTTTTGGTGACAACACTCAGATGCAGGTGTCTTCATCTGTGAGATCTGGCAGTGACCAAGGCCCAAGCCTTAACTTCATGGNTAACTTCATGAACAAAAGAGCACGTCTGATGGCAAAGTCTAGCGGAATGATTGCAGCTGGCTGCAGGCTACGCTGAGGGTCTGGCACTGGTACCGGGGAGCTGGGATAGCCCGACCTTCGCTAACCTGCACCGTCGCTTCTCACTTTTAAACACAGCTAAAACCTCTGTCATTCTGGAAATTAAAAGTCAAACTGGAAATGAAAAGTTACGAGTCTCCTGGTTTTATTGAGGTTTATACCAGGGTGAAAGTAGTTTAAGGAGCGATTTATACTTCTATGAAACCAGTCCTACAGCCAAGGTGGGGGTGAAACGCCATCACCATTTATAGCACCGAATAGTCCTCAGTCTTGTTGGTACTAATGGGATGACTTGGCGTAAGAAACAATGTGTGTAAGGATGTAAGAGTCTGGCCTCTAATGACTATCCAACAAAGACGTTACAGGTAGACTAGGATAGACCAGGACACGTGAAGTACTAAAATGTTTATTTTTAATAGAAGAGAAGAATTATGACTTCCATGGGAACAATATCTTTTCAATGCCAATTCTTTTCTTTTTCATTCCCATGCTTTCTTGCAGTCATTTCTCTCAATTTAAGGCATGACATGAGCTGCACATAACAGAAACAACAAAGCTAAACAGGAAATGCCTAAGCAGATCTCTGGCCCAAATACGACTTACTGTAAAACTGTGATACACACACAGGAATGTCCTCTGGTGTTTTCCATTTGCTTTAAAATGAATAATCCATGGTTTACAAAAATGCCAGCAGTGATAGCGTTGGCCTGAATCCACATCTGCTTGCTCTTTGAATTTCTTCTCACAGATTTTGCACAAAAATAAAGGGATGCTACTTTGCACCTTGCAACCTCCTATCTCTGTTCAACTGCTGGAAGTGAACTGTAATATGAATTGTAAAGGAAAATGTCAATCATATGTTTGGTTTTGTACTTTTATTGATCTGTAAGGAAGACTGCAGACGGTTTAGTGTTACTCTTCAGTTCACTTTTAACTTGGAATTTAGCCTGAGAAATATAGCTGGAGAATTAGGAAGACGTGAGTCAAGAGACTGAAAACTGGCAGTTGTGAGGATACAGTGAATACTTAATCTCTCTCTAATGCAGTTTTACACTTTTGAAGCATAGAAGGATTCAGGATAAATAGGCAGTCTGTGTCCATCTTACCAACTTATCTAATGCACGTCAGTTTTCACCAAAACCAGGAAAAGCAAGACTTTTTACGTAATTTTGCAACAGAAGAATAACAGCAGAGAGGGAGCAAGACAGAGAGAGGATGGATGGATTTGGTCTCTCCATTATTTCCTAAGAAGACAGAGAAACATACACACATGTGTGGATAAACACATGGTATCTTGTAAGTGCATATTGTGTGCATAAATCATACCTCATAAAGAATAATGTATCAATGCACAAGATTTTTCAAGTTATTTGCAAGGTACTTTTAAATGTGATTGTGTGGTGGAAAAAATGCTTAAATACAGTTTAAATCTCCATATTTCTTAGCCAGAATAATAATCTCTACCCTAAATGTGGTCAGACTACATTCAAAAAAGGACGTTCCTTTTAGCTGCCGATTTTGCACATTCCTCAGCGGAATGCAAACAAACCAGTTACATTAATTTCCTTTTTAAGTGCCGTCATATTTAATTTCTTTTCCAATCGAAATGCTTCCCAACAGATACGAGAACTACTAGTTAAAATGTGTCTACAATGAAAGGAAGTACAGTGCTACACTCAGCAGTTGCAAGACAGGAGTTAATAGTGCATGTGAGAGGCTGAAAGCAAGCTTGGTAAAGTGGTGTAGATCTAGTTAAGGCCATAAAGCATGATCCTTTCTGTTGGAAAAATCACCTTTCCTCCATGATTTCACTTCACCTCTTTCCTATTCTGGATTTTAAATTATGTTAGTCAGATACTGGTTAAAGAGGGAATCTGAAGTGGCTGTTACTGTAGGAACTCTGGAATTTTTTTTTTTTCAAAGTGTTTCTGAATTCTGAAATAATTACAGAGTTCAATGAAAGATGTGCAGCTCAACTCCTACTTCACAAGTAAAACCACATGTCTGTGAGTTCTTAATTTCCTACTGTGCATGACATTGTGTACATTTCAACAGTCTTGAAGTGAAGAACACTTGAGAGTGTAGTTTTCCCTTCCCTGTCTTGACTAAAGGAGTAAGATAAGCCCAACTTAGTCATAGGATACAGGCTTCCAGGTGTTATAATCGTGATGTGATTCAGTTTTTAAGATTATCTTTATGATATTTCAGAAAGATTGAAATGCCAACTAAACCATCTTTTTTAATCCTGCTTGAAATTAGGTCTAAATCTACATTCTCTCTCTGCATCACTGCCACTTCTGCTTAAAATCTCTTTCCCCTTACGTCATACTTGCCATTGTAACTCTGAAGAACTTACACAGATTTCTTCAAAATGAGTAAAAAAATGATACACGTATCCTGTAAGTTTCTCAACTGGCAGGTAAAGAATGATAATGAAATGAAGTGTCCAGAACATCAACTGTTAAGTAAAGTATACAGGGATTTTTAAGTTTTATGAAATGCATATTTGATTGAAGAACAGTTCTTCTTATCTTGTTGCCCATTGACATTAAACTGTATAGGTTGTCAAAACACTTAAATTGTCCAACTCCTGCAAGATAAATCTGAATAATGAATATGTCCATATAAATGAGCTGTTTATCCAGAAGAGATTATAAACCTTGGGCATCAAGAACGTTAAAGTCAGCAGAGGATGAAAACATGGAAAGCATTATAGCTAAATGTGTGGATTATACTTCCTTGAAAAGTCAGTGTATGGATGAGTATAAAATGTGAGGATGTATTTTCTGGCTATTATGAATCATAGAATTGTCTATGAAGTTGCATTGGCTGGCTAGATAACCAACATATGAATCATAATCAAAAGTACCAGCTGTAACGTCATGTGTTACAGTGCAGAGAATGGCAGGATAATCAATAAAAGACAGCAGAGAAGCAGAACTGGTGATCTAGAGAACACCATTGGGCTGTATTGAAACACATGGTGTGCAAATAGGTTTCTTTACTGTGAGAGTCTATATTTTTACTAATTTAAAGCTGTTTATTTTGGAATCAAAGTGTGCAATTAAGATGTACAGTTCAACTGTTATCAACTATTTTGGAATGGAAATATAGTGGAATTCTGACCAATAAGCAAGTGGAAATAAAGGTTGGACTAAGTTAACAGCATTTGCTTGGGAAAAGCAAACGTTTTTTTATTTCTTTTTGCAAAAATGATGAAAGGAACATGCGGAAATGAACTCGCTTCTTCTCTTCAAGAAATAATAAATTTCACCACACTTATTAAAGGATATATTGAAATACAGCCATAGCCTTCTTCATCCTAAACTGCATAGTGGAAGGTGATGCACATAGAAAACTACATGTTATTTTGTGCAGTGACAGCATGATCCAAAGTTTCCTGAACACAACAAAAAATATCTCATCAACTTCAGTGGATTCGTGATCAGGCCCCACTTCTTTCACTCACGAAGAATTCATTTTTGTTTTTAGAATATAGAGCAGAAACACTGAAAACAGTTTCTGCTCTGAAAACACTGTAGTGCCTCAGAAAGCTATGTGCATCTTTGGGAAGTTAAATTAACCATAATAATATGTCACTGAATCAGAAAACAGGATAATTTGAATCAAGGTTTATAATGAGCTTCAAGGAGGAATCGTTAGTGTCTGTGCTCATTAAAGAATAGAGATTAAAGCAGTCCAGTTAGTGTCCATGCATGAGACTAAAAAGGCCATAGTCCAAAGATACAGTAGTGGAAATTGTAATAAAAGATGTTTTGTTCTTGTTTAGAGGTTCTTTCGTGCATTTTTGAAACAACAGATAGTTTATTTTCCCCTCTTTCAGAACTCTAGGCTTACCTGCTTCTTTGAAAACTAGTTTCACTTGGCTTCAGATGACTTTTTAAAGAAAAATTAAGCATCTGTAATTAAATTCCCATGTGCAAATAACATTAGAATTAATTGCAGATTAATGCAACTGGATTGGAACTTTTTCAAAGGACAATTTTTTGGAATTGTCTCCTCTCAAAGGAATAGTGTCTGTGGGAACGTCTCCTGTGTGTAATAGAAAGTAGCAGGAAAAGTAAGATGCTTTGCAATGAGATGCTTTACCCATCTAAAAGGTAGGCATGTTATCTAGGCATTTATCACCTCCTTTTCTAGGTTAGTGGAGACAGCTGGGTGACTAATTCCATATAGCTTTAAATAAGGAATTTACAGTAGCTTTGGGAGGTGCCCAGTATTCACTGGAGGACCTTGAATGACTGTCCTTGATCAGACCCCTAACTTCTAAACAACTTGAAAAGGTTTATACAGCTTCCTGCCCTTTTTTTGTGGGATTCAGCTCGCAGATGCAGACATCTGCATGTCTACAGTTGAGCAAGGTGTCCAGGCTTCTTCACAACTTCAATGAAGATTTGGTAAATCCAGCCAAAAGACCCTCGAGAATTATTCAACATGTCCTGAAATAAACGGTTTCCTTTTGTCACTCATGGCTTTTTGTACATGGTCCTGAGCAACCAGCTCTAGGTTATTCTGTGTGAGCAGGGAGTTGGACCGGATGATCTCCAGAGGTCCCTGCCAACCTCAACCATTTTAAAATTTAAAGCTCTGTCAGGGACAGTGACAGGAACTGGGCAGCAACTAAAAATATAACATAAAATTATCTTGCACTATTATTTCCTGGTCTATCTCTGTTATGATTTATTATCTGCAATATTGTAATGCCTAGGGCTGTCAGATCTCGACAAGAACTGTACTGTATTAGTCATTAATACCTGACAAAAGGATCTAATTATATGTACATAATAACACAAGGCTGGACAATATCAGCGTTTGGATTGTGGGAATAGGTAGTTGGGATCTTTTCCCAGGTCTTTCCTTACACAGAAATTCACCAAAGGTCTTTTCTTTCTCTCCTGGTGGTCTTCCCATTTCATCTGAGCTATCACTTTTTGAGAAAATCTTTGTTTATATTATGGGCTTGTTCTCATGTACTGCAAAGCATTGCAGTCCAAGTCATGAAAAAAACACCTACAAACGTACTAAGTCATTTTGCTACATCAAAGGAGGACTACAAAGTATCATGATGCATTCATTAGTTTGTATAAAACAAGAAGGGAAAGGCATTTTTTTGTGGCTTTTTGTTTGTTTGTTTGGTTGGTTTTTTCCCAGCCTATGACATTACTTAGATGATTATGCAAGACTCTTCAGGAGAACAGAGAAAATGATACCAGTTGCAAGTGTAAGACTTCCAGCAGATCAGTGGAGTGAGAATAACCTGGCGTCCTTTTCCAACAGGCGCGCTTGTAGGTAGTACCAGCTTGACGGCCTGTACCAATGGTCCATCTCACTCAGGGATGGCATCCTTAATAGGATCTAAAGGAGCAAAGTTTTAAAACTTGGGTGCTAAGTCTATATTTAGGCATGCAAAGCAAGCAACCAGAGAGCAGGTGAGGAAAGAGCAGGAGCATAAATCTGCAGCTTGCTAACGAGGGCTCGCTCCTGGGGAGGCCTGCGTTGTGGCTTCTTGCAGTCCTGCTCTTCGCCCACTGCCCCCCGCCATTGCTTAGTGTAAATTGCCTTCCTCCACCGCTTGGGAAGGTGCTCTTGTACCAGACCACTGGTTGGGGGGACTTAATGCTTTTCTGAGCGTGAGGATGGAAAAAAACAAGACTGGGGATGCACAGCTGCCCCACGGGGTGCAAAGTGGGGGTGTGGGTGCCCGGGGTGCCAGCAGCCCTGCAGCTCTGTACTGGTAGTACCAGTACTAGTAGTCCCCGAGCCAGTGTGACTGTCAGGGAAAACAGCAGACCCTGAAAGGAAAAAGTAATACTAATAAGCCCCCACTTCTACAGACTAGGTCCCTTTTTCAAAGATACAACCTTCTTTCCCAGCTAGTTCAGGTCCGCTTAACATGATTTATTTTCTTTAACATACTGATATTTAATTTGCTTTCAGTATAATAAGTAGCTTAAACCATTAAGTCATTAATAGTATCACCCTTCTAGCCTGCAGACTGATTATCATTTTTGCATCTATTCATTTAGAAAATGAAAATTAAATTCAGGGGTAGATAACAATACGCTTTTTTTCAGATATACTGAAAATAGCAGTGTTTCGCAGTTCTATTGATTAATCTGTGTGAGGTAGAAGTTTCTGCCTTTTGTTTCAATTACCTTCCCTATTGAGATCATCAGCGTATGCCTATTGTGAGGAAGGCCTTAGCCTCACTGTGATGATGTTCTAGGCAAGTCAGACTGACGGCAGCAGAACATGCTTGGAAGCTGAAATTTCAAATGAGCAGCACATTCTTTTTTTATACTGTTGTTTTAAGCTAATCTTTTATTAACTCATTTTTTGTAGACACCAGGGAGCAAATAATTGTTAAGGAAAGGTCTGAATCAACTGTGGGAGCTGTCTGGCTGAGAAGGAAAGCAAAAAATAAAAAGCTGAGCATCAGAACACGCTTCCAGATAGTGAAGCCTATCAAAAACTCTTTCAAAGCATTTGAAAGCATAGACTTAACTTTTACAACATCACAGTTTTGCACTTTTCTCCTTTTGCACTGGGTGTAATGTTAACAAAAGCAAAGGAAACTAAAAGACAGCCCTTTGTCATCCTATCTGCCTCCAGGGCAACTACTGCCCTTGTAACATGTCTTCTCTCATTTTTGTTTTCAAGGATACGTCATNAATCTCCCAAAAAAAAAAAAAAAAGTACCATGGATGTTTGGGTCAAACAGTTAGCAGTGACAGCACTGCTTACTATGGTTGATGCTCAGCTGCCAAAGCCGACACGGGCCCCTCTGGTTCTGCACAAGCCTTTCGTCGTTGTTTGGAATGCGCCAACCGAGCAGTGCAGGCTGCGGTACAAGGTGGACCTGGATCTCAGTGTTTTTGACATCGCATCCAACACCAATGAGACTTTGAGTGGATCCAATGTGACAATCTTCTATCACACTCATTTGGGATACTATCCCTACTACTCAGATAACGGAGATCCTGTCAATGGAGGGGTGCCCCAGAACGAAAGCCTTATCAAACACCTTAATAAAGCAAAGTCTGACATCGACTATTGCATACCCATGAAGAAATTTCAGGGACTTGCAGTCATTGACTGGGAAAACTGGAGGCCACAGTGGGATAGGAACTGGGGCAATAAAAGCATTTATAGAAATAAATCTCTTGAGATGGTTAGGAGGCGGCATCCTCAGTGGTCAGAGGACAAAATCAGGAAAGTGGCTAAAGAGGAATTTGAAAATGCTGGCAAGAGTTTTATGAACAACACTATCCTTCTGGCTGAGCATATGCGACCAAACGGTTTGTGGGGTTACTATCTTTACCCGGACTGCTACAATTATGATTACAAAGAGCACCCCCAAACGTACACGGGGAAATGCCCAGCCATTGAGTCTTCCCGCAATGACCTTCTGCTTTGGCTGTGGAAGGAAAGCACTGCTCTCTACCCTTCTATATACCTGGATTATATACTGAAGTCAAGTCCAAATGCACTAAAATTTGTTCACTATCGGGTTAAGGAGGCAATACGTGTTGCCTCAATTGCTAGAAAAGACTACGTTTTGCCTGTGTTTGTTTACTCCAGACCATTTTACGCCTATACTTTTCATGTTTTAACAGAGGTAAGCAGACAGACTTCTTTAGAAATGTAGAGATTAGAAACAGCCTCTTAGAAAAAAATACTTTCTAAAAGTTTTCCTTGCATAAAAGCACTTATGCATTTGTTTTTTGAATTTAAGGCAACCCCTCTAAAAGGAAGTACTGTAGTCACAGTACAAAACTCTACACCTTTCAAGAGTTAATATTGCAGTGCAGTCTACTTCTGTAGCATAAGATTGTATATTTTTAATGAGGGTAATTTAGAAAGAAAGTATAAAGAAATCATTTCCTTAAGGAAGTAATTCATTCTGGTATTTTAATTCTTCAGGACAGCTTGTAAAATGAACTTGACAAATTTTTGTGAAGTTTAAAACTAATTAGTGTAATGGAAAGATAAACTTTCATGAGAAAGGAGCCTCAGGGCTTTTTTGTTCCTTTATCCAAATGTAAATTCATTCAGTATAGAAATAAACCAGTCAAGTAAACTAGTCTGGCCTGGAGAGCCATAACTCCTGCATGATGAGCGTTGGCCATCCCACTTTTCAGAGGTACAACACCTTCAGATATTTTCATGATCCAACATTTAGTGCTAACACTGTGGAGTCCTTTCAATAAAGAAACCAAGTTTTTTGAGTCACACAATATTCCTTCAAGGAATGATCAAGAGCAATAAATACATAGCGGCCACAACATTGATGGTAAAAATATATGCGTACAAATCCCAGACTTTCTGGGTACGTAATGATGATTGTGGCTCTGACTTTGTTTATGCACATAATAGAGAGGCACAGATGCTTATTCATTTCTCTAGCAGTTGTCATAGTGCTGAAAGTTTTGCTTTGATCGCTATCGTCTCCATGAGAGCGGAGGAAATCTGGGGCGGGGAGCTCATGGAAACAACCCCTCGATGGCTAAGGGGGTCTGGGGGTGTTCCCTGCCTTTGGTTTATGGAGAGCTGCATGGGAGCTCGCATCTGTTGCGGCCAGAAAGACAAGTTCTTGACTCAAACCAGAAGAGCAAAAGGGAGAGAAGCAAAGGAAAAGGCAACTGTCAGTCCAGCAAACCACAGGCTGCATGTGGAGCTGGGGAGGTGCGCTGGAGCCCCGGCAGCCTGGGAAGTGTTTCAGGCTGCCCCCAGGAAGCAAATGTTACACGGAAGCAATCATGAATTTGGTCTGCCTCATTTTTAGCAACCAGGGACTCTTTGGAGCTGTTTTGTGTGTGATGTGGAAACTGCAGGTCCCGGCTGATTCAGAAATGGTGGGTGAATAGGCAAGGCTGGGTCCCACTGAAGGCAAGGAGCCACTGGAGTCGGTACAGGCAGGATTTCACCCAGAACACCTTCACTGAAGAACTCAGGCTGTGAAATAAATGAGCATTCTTCAAATGCGGGCTGTAATAATACCTTTTTATAATATAAATTAGTCCCTTGATCGATATAAAAATACCACAAATGTTGCTGAAAGCTATGAAAACTAACCTGCTGTTACCAGTTATGCACAAGTTGAAAATCTGTGGTGGTATAAAGTTACTGTTTTACCTTAAGCTGTTTTCTGAACAGCACAGTGGTAATTTGGAGTGACGTCCCTCTTAAGCTATGATCTCTAACTCACAGGCCTGTTTTGCAATTGCATGTAGCCATTTACATTTGGATGCTTTGAAGATCACTACAGCTCTGCAGCCAGGAAAGATCCCTGCGTAGCCAGAGAAACATCTTTGGGTTACGCTCCAGTACATATTTTCTAATTAGGACAGTACCCAGCTCTGCAGGCAGCCATGGGGACAGGGCTTGACGTGTCTCCAGACTATACACATCATCTGTGCAAACAGCTTGGGACTGCCAGGAACTTGCAGGGTTGCGCTTAAGAAAACTTTAAATAAGAATGATCAGGAAAAGGATGTTCTTGTTTTCCTTCATAGCCCTGAAGGCACCAAGATATTTTAAATATGTTTTTCTGTCTTCAGATTTTATACTAGATTGGATCTTCTCATTTGACCCGTGACATGCCCCTCAGTGATGCTGACAAACCTGCAAACAAGGCATGAAACCTCCAAGCTCCAGCAACAATGTGTATGAGTGTGACAAGGAAGGGAGCTAGTGTAGTACAATGACATCCAGGCTAAATGGCCATAGAAAAATTGGGATATCAGGCTAATAGATACCCAAGCTCTGACAGGGACTGGACCAGGAGAACCACTTTCCTGCTCCGTCAAGCTGTGCAAGAGCTGTGACATTCTGGTCCAACAGAAATAATTGCTGACACATTCAAGCCTTGTGTGTAAGCCCTTCTGTACACAGTATGAAAAAAAACAGTAAATATCCCAGTGGAAGGAAATAGAAAGAATGGTTGTGAGTCAAAGTCACCGAGGGAGAGACACAGGTCTGGCCAGACCCAGGTCCCAAACGGATGCTGTAGCTGTGTGTGCTGTAACTTTCACCCTGACTGCACCTGGAAATCAGGTGAGTTGTGCATAAGGTGTCTGAGAAATTCATCCTGCTTTTTTTCTTGGAAACAACTTATAAATTCTGAATTGGGATCCTAATCATTACGAAAGGTTTCTTTATTTGCTAGAAATACGTATAAGCAGTTTGCCATCTGTAATTTAGAAACTATCTGCCTTGACAATTCACTACTAAGCGTGTGGGAGAGGGAAGTTGCACAGTAGCATCTGTGCTTCCTGACTAGATGGCTGAAGTCATTAATAACGCAGGATGACAACTAGCAAATGATGAATAATGCATAACAATTCTCTCGTTCACCTACAGATAGTCTTCTCTGATGACCAGGTGTGCGTGTGTACAGAGACCATTCCCTGCAACCATGCCAGGCTTGCGCTACCATTCCTGAATACAGAAAAAGCATGCCTGTGACTAAGACTGTTCAAAATTTAAAGGAAAGATTACAGATGTACTTATTTTTCTTTCCTTAACATGTAACTAAAACTGACTGTCCTGTTTCCTCTCAAGCTCCAAAACTGAAACGCCTCAGCTCACCTCCTATTTTTTTCGTGTCCAATGCAGTGACTTTGCTGATCAAAATACGGAAAAACATCGAGAGGAACTACAGTCTCCTCCTCTCTGCCTGAAATCAGCTGTCCGCTCGGAGATAGCTGGCGTAATCTTGAGGATCTTTGGTTGTTGCACACTGCCCCCAAAAGCTTGAACGAGAATGAGCATCGGAAGGGAAGAGGCTTTGTTGACTTGTTTATCACTCCGAGAAATACCAGGCACCTAAGTGGCAGCTGACCCACAAAGTTGCCTCTTCAGGACAGTCCTCTCACATGGATGGATGAGGGTTTGATACAAGGAGTAAAATAGGATTCCCCACCTAGACAAATGCCAAGATGCTCTTATTTAAAATTATNTGACTTGTTTATCACTCCGAGAAATACCAGGCACCTAAGTGGCAGCTGACCCACAAAGTTGCCTCTTCAGGACAGTCCTCTCACATCTAAAATTTTTTAAACTTGCATGTTTTCTGCCATATGAGGTACGTCTTACACTCACACGGCAGAGCCATGGCAGTGAGCCCCTTGGCTAATGCCAAGCTGTGCTGTGTGAGGAGCAGTGCTAGGTTCAGTCCCAAAGCCAGGACTGCTGTGTCTAAGACCACTGGTAGAACTCGTGTGCCTCATTCAGGGCTTCATGGAGACACTTCCCTATCTCTGTTCCTGATTTGCCATTATGAGAGCCACTTATGGAGGGTGAAACTTTTATNACTGGTAGAACTCGTGTGCCTCATTCAGGGCTTCATGGAGACACCTCCCTATCTCTGTTCCTGATTTGCCATTATAAGAACCACTTATCTTTCCTTTTCTCAAAATACCCAAATGGGGGACGAAACTTTTAANTGTCTAACACCACTGGTAGAACTCGTGTGCCTCATTCAGGGCTTCATGGAGACACTTCCCTATCTCTGTTCCTGATTTGCCATTATGAGAGCCACTTATGGAGGGTGAAACTTTTATTTTCTAACCCTGTCTGTGGCAGGGGAAGGTGGTGGTGGTGCCTCCCTCTCTGTGTGACCATCTGGTGGTCAGAGCACCCAGCTCTGGCGCAGGAGCTCTTGGCTCACTTCCCTTCCCAGCCTGCTCAGGATGAATCCCGCACACCAGGAAAGAGTTAGGAAATCACCGGACCCAAAAGAACAAGTGTACGAGAGAGTAAAAATAAAAGAGAGGGTGCAACCTCCTGTTCATGGGTCATTCAGGGAGGAGCCCTTCTGTGCTGATGGCTTTTGAGGTACTGAACGTCAGTCAGTCATTCAGTAAAAGACGTAACTATGCCTAGAAAAGACACTCAGAAACCTTACTTCTTTCCTTGTGGGCAAGTTACCTAATTATTAAGCTGAAGTCATCACAAGCTGTATTTAGGTTCCCACTTGTTTCTCATTCTCTTTTTTGAACATTCATTGAACTGGTGCAAAGTGAAATGGAATCAGGAAGAGAAATGGCACCCCTCTAAATGTTGTCTGTAACCTCAGGGTGAAGGTAACCCCCTCTGGAGGGTTAGCTGGAGATGATGTATCTTGTAAGCATTGGGGAAGAAAGAAAAATTCAGCCCATGCCTTTCCAATTCTTTTTCCTCCTGGGGAGGCCTCTTAGCACTCGACCTTTGTTTTAAAGAATACAAAAAGAGGAAATGTAAGGTGGAAGGAGAGTGTTTAAATGAAGTCTCATACATTTTTTTTTGCAGTGAGCTGCTGTTTTCGCCAGCATCCAACACCAGTGCAGATGCTATGAGTCCTTTAAGCATCCCTAGGGGAATATACCTTCCAATCAAATGCCAGATTTTGGCCTCAGCCTGAGAAAAGTGCTGAGTTTCTCAGTATTGGCAAGGTGGTGGTTCTCAGTGTGCGGGAAAGTGGAAGCATAGGTGCCTCGGGAACTTCAGTTGTGAAATGATCAGTGTCATTGGACTTCACGCACCCAGAGGACTACCTGGACTTTAAGGGTCACACTCAGTTTCAATTATTTTATATCCATATGAATGAGACACAAAGTGCTGAAATCCCTTCGTGGATTTGAATCGAAACAATTTCTAAAAGTAACAAAAGAAAGATGTAGAATACGAGGGGACAAAAACTGGATTTACTGACTCCTGATCAAGCACCCTAACTCCTACAGCAGATTACTTACAAAATGTTTATTTTTGGATTTGCTCAGGTAATCCAGCAATGCTAAATATCTATTGATTATTTATTTTGGCTGTCTGAAAAGGTTTCATTAATTTGTTAATGAGATCTGAACTGCGCTAGTGCTAAATCACTCAACAGTCCTGTGGCTAATGTAGAATCACAGTCCAGCCTTTGTATCTGGGTAACTGTCATAAAATGCTTTGCAGATGAGGAAAGCCTGGGAGCCCTCATTACCAAGAGGTCAGGATGTATTTCACATTCTCTTAACATTTGATATTTTTCTCTGTAGTTCACATACTTTTTTTTCTTTTTTTACTGATAAAATAATTCCCACGGGAAAAAAACCAAAACCACCATTTCCCACATGAAAGTAACACCTGCAGCCCACATCACCATCCTTTTATAAAACTAGCATTGCACAATATACTTTTAAGAGTAATGACGTCCTCTAAAAGACTGCTTAGATGATCAGCAGCAACACAAACTTCAGGTGAGGCCAAATATATTTTATATCACTCTGAACCCTGCACTAAAAGCCAGTAGGCAAACTCCACTCTTTCAGACTTCCGTAGGTTTTCCTGCACCATTTTATCCAACCTTCAGTTAAGGGTCAAAGTCACTGCTCGCTCTGACTTCCCTGTAATTGTCTTCAGCCCTTCAGCAGATTCTCCCTTTCCCAAGGCATTTATTTGTGCCTTCTTTTATATCTGTTGGGCCACGAATGTTTCAGGAATGGGGACTCCTTAACTATGCATTGGTAAATCAACAGGCCCAGTTACACAGTGAAATAAATTATTTAGCACCAATTAGCAATAATCATATGGTTCTTCCACTCTATCATTTTGCATTCTAAGGTGCCACCACCATACTGTGATAATTTGGCCGGTCTTTTGGATTTTCTTCTCCTAAAAAAAGGTGAAAAGATTGTATCAAAGACAATTACTAATTTTTTAAAGGAATTTGCTCTTTCTTCATCGAACTGAGAAATATTATGTCATTACAAAGACTGATCAGGAATTACTTTCTAATCAATTATTGTAGATAAGAATGGTTTTAGATGTAGCTGATCATGCCTTGAAATTTGGGGGTGGAAGAAGATCTCTCCTCCCTATTTTATAAAATTTAATTGCATTTCTTTGGACACAATACTCATGGTCTCGGGGAACGGCTTTCAGACACTTGCAAGGATGTTGCTGTGTTGTGGGCAAGGCACAGGTGACTCCTGTTCCACACACTCTGTGCTCTAGTTTCTGCTGTCACTACAACTCCACTGCTTATTGGTGCATCTCTAAAAGTAGACATTTAAGGCAGTATGCAAATGTGTGGGGTTTTTTCCCCATTTGGCATTATGTAGCACAGGGAGAGGCTCGTTTTTCAAATATATGTTTCCTGGAATAATGGCATTCACTCTGGTAGGAACAGCAGCTCCATAACTGTATTGGCATAGCTAAAGCAGCACAAGTTAGACACCTGCCTAAAGCCTATCAACTGCAATTAGACACTGTATCGGTGATCCCCCCAAGTGATTATCATCACTTGCCAAGTATGGTGCCTACTTAGGTGTGGTAATCATTCAAAGACTGGTAGATAAAATAGCTCATTCAATTCTTACTCCACCAGATTNTATTTAGTAGTCATACTCATGAATGCAACCTATGCAAACCTTTGGAGATATACAGAAGAGCTTTCTAAACTAAATAGCAATTTTATTGTGAAGAGTATACCACAGGACCGATGTTTCCTCTGGGGGAAAAAAAAATGATTCCTATATCCTATTCCTTTTTTATTTTTATATCTTTGGTTCCTTTGGACTTCTTTTTCAGATGGATCTGGTCAATACCATCGGTGAAAGTGCGGCTTTGGGAGCAGCTGGAGTTGTTCTCTGGGGCAGTATGCAATATGCCAGCTCAAAGGTAGGTCCTTTCGGTTTATTAGTATTAAGGAATCACCTCAATACCTCTTTTCTGCCACCACACCCTCCGTAGCACCTATCTATCTTTATCGATGTCATCAGCCAGAGACCGAGGACAATGCTTAGTACTGCTTTTGGTCTCATTAGTTCTATACTTCTGTAAGTCCCGTTGCTTCAGAGCACATTGCTTTGGGCAGGTCGTTTGTAGCATCATGGAATAATGAGTCCAGGTTAGAAGAAAGACAGGTTTTGA
>RSEF01000001.1:26172536-26199850 GCA_003993805.1 Himantopus leucocephalus
CCTTCCAACCTTAACGATTCTATGATTCTATGATTCTATAAATATGAGCAGAGCTTGTTTTGCAGCGTTCTATTTTGTAGCTATGGCAGTTTGTACATATCCACAGAGAAGGAACAGAGTCTGGAGGGGGGGTATTTTCTCTGGTCACTAGTGTTGAAATGACACATGGAAAATAATGTTACCACAAGAAACGGCCTAGTCATCCTGGGTTCTTCAGGCTTTCACAAATAATCCTCTTGAAGTGATGCAGGAGGCAGGAGGATTTCACAGGAGGGCAGGGCAGGCTAGTCCCCACTCCCAAACCTGGGCTGGGCTTTGGTGCCTGCTCTGCTTTTCATGCAGTCTGCTCTCCTCCTCCTGAAATCTCTGGGAAAGCATCACTGACTTGGGCAGAGGAAGAGGGAAATCTGAACTGGAACTTTCTAGCTGCAATTGCAGAAACTTCTGTGCTGGTTTCTGGAAGGGATGTGGCTCCTTGTAAACAGAAGGTGTTGCAGAGATCAGGACCAAAGCGGTGACTCAGGATGTGCCTTAAAACCTATTAGTCCCATGCACTGCTCCTTGTCAGCAGCTACCAGCAGCTACTTAAGGAACTAGTTAGTCTCATATTAGCATATAAACTCTTCTTCTGTTTACTAGGACTCCTCCCTAGTCTAACACTGTATGTTGCTCCCAAGCACCCAAACAGACAATATAGTAAAGCTTAGTATTTGGCTGATCTTACCCTTGGAAGTAAACTCACTTAAACCAATAGATTACTCCAGTACGTAAATCCAGCAAGATTTATCTCAACAGGTTACTTTAGCCAAGAACAGTTTTGTACTAACATCTTCTTAGATATAAGAAATTTGGAGGTAATGCTAGCCACTGAGAAATGTGTCGTGGTCTTTTATTATCTACAGGAGAGTTGTTCAACTGTGAAAAGGTACATTGATGGACCCTTAGGACATTACGTCATTAATGTGACCTCAGCAGCCAAACTCTGTAGCAAAGTCCTGTGTAAGAAGAATGGAAGATGTATCCGCAAGAATAGCGACTCTTCTGCTTACCTCCATTTGTCACCTACTAATTTTAAGATCCGAGCCCGTCACTCAGGGAGGGGCCCCAGGTTCCAGGTGACTGGTGAAGCCAGCCTGGAGAGCATTGAAGCCATGAGGCAGAGATTCATGTGTCAGTGTTACCAGGGCTGGACAGGAATATTTTGTGAAGTGCCTGACCAAAGGCTAATGGAGCGCTCGGTTCACATTGTGTTCAGTAGATCAAGAAAACAGAAGTTTTATGTCTTCCTCTTAGGAGCCATGCAGCTTCTTCTGCTTTATATGGCACATTAGAGACTTCTGAGGCAGTGCAAGGAAATAAGAAATGGTGCCACTAAGAGTTTTGCTCCTTAGCAAGTTTTTATTGTGAAGGGAATTACCATTCTATGATTCTATGAAAAGGCATTGTTGATTAAAGAGTTTCATACTGTTTTCTTCATTTTCCACTCCTGGAATTGCTTCAGACATTAAAGATTTTTTTTACCAGCTCCTTTACTCTTAACTCATGTTTTACTCATATGTTCAACAGATAAAGCTTCTGCTGCAACAGTGGACAATTTACTTGAGTAAACAAATTGAATAAACCTGTACAACGATTCATCCATGTAGAAGCTTAAAAAAGGACACAGCAACTCTTTGTTTCGGGGCTGGATAATTTAACATATGGCAATGAGGAGAGTTTTCATGTGGACCAGGGATTGCAAACTGTTTACTCTTGCTGAAGTCAAATGGCATTTTCTGTGAGCCGCAGCACTGGGCCCAGATCCACATCCACTGCAACTCACTGATCCCACTGCTTCTGCATAAGCAATCTGAAGAGTATAGAGTTATACATCAGTGCGCGCTTTAAAAAAAAATGCATATTTCAGTATTTCAAGGCCTAATTTTATTCATGTTACTGCTAGAGGTATCAGTATTTCTAGTGGTAGTTTTGTGCCATCAGTTTCAAAGGTACTGTTTGACTGAAAATCCCTGCAATTGCCAGTCAATGGGTAAAATGTTCATTTTCCCATAGTGCCAGCCAACCAGCAGAATGTATATGTGTTTAGGTGAGTGACTCCTGACCTCTGAGAGCGGCGCTGGCAGCTGGCACCCCACAGTGGTCCTGCTAGGGCAGGTAATGGGAGAAGTCTTCTCATCTTGCTCCAAACCCTTGGGAAGCAGGCCGCCTTGCTGCTTGGCATCATGGCTGCCTTTGGGGCCATTGAGGGTCTTTGCTTTCTGCTCTGCTAACTACACAGCTCTGGTAGCTCTGCTCTCCTACTGATCTTGCGCAGTCACCCAACCAAGCTGGCTGGTCAGCGGCTGGGAAACAGGAGCAGGCTGACAGACCCCACTGCCGCCATGCATCTCCCTCGTGCAGGGGAGGAGAAGATGAAGAACTCTACTTACCGGCAAAGTTTTGGCTTGCTTCCTTCAGCTTCAGATGGGGACTGCTTTGGAGGTGATGTAGCTTAAAGAACCACTGATTACTGGTTAATTTAGCAACCATAACACGCCATCCTGTCAGGCTGTGGCACGTCCATTTGCAGTTATTCATTGATCCACATTCATGTGTGAGCACATACATTTCATCAAAGACTTATCTGACTTCCACACGGCCTTTCAATGTAACAAACAATGAATGCCTGCATTGAATTGATGATAAAACCAAGAAATTCCCTATATCTCTCTCTGACTTAGGGAAGATATTAAATTATATTTTTTTCTGAGGCTTTCATATGATGTGTTGAACTGAGTATCATTCCAGAGTACGGACACAGAAATTAGTAAGAAACCCACGTGTGGGTCTAAAACACTTTTTTCACTCTGACTAGTGTCCGTATTGACCATTTGTGGCCAGACTTCATTGCTTACATTGCACAGCATCCTCTTCCTGTAGCAGTTTGGTTAAAATCAGCAAGGCTATGTGGAGAGGATACTCAACTGAGTATGAAGTCTGAATCTGGCCCTCAGCCAGGCCCCTTTCTTGATACTGCCTTAAATTACTTTAAATGTTAACACGTCTCTATGCGTTATAATCTGCAGGGATGTCCTATGTTCTTTGTAATCTCCTGTTATCCCTGAACATTTCTTCATGGTAACCCCACAAAAAAGCTTCCTTTGGTTTGCCAGGACCGGATTCACAGCTGCTGTGAACTGCAATGCTCAGATTCGCTGGAGCCAAGGACCCAGCTCATAACAGACCTGCAGTGGATATGTAAAGGCCACAATGATCCCTTTAAACCTAGACACAGAAATTGGAGTGAATTCAGTTAAACAGAGATTTAGTGCTAGCTATAGTGAGTCAGTCTCTAATGACATGCTGAAAAGCTACAGGAGAGTTTTGCCATTGACCTTCTGCTTTGTAGTGCATCATGGCAATGGATGACAGCAAAAGTGAAGGTAAAAAACTTTATTATGTGTGGGAGTGAAGGAATTATAATTAAAGTTTAGACAACCTGACAGTTGTTAGGAACTATGCGTTTACACTGAAGCTAGGGTGTTTAACTTTTCAGACTTTTTTATTGATTATATATATTCTGGTTTAGCTCCTTTATTCAGTTCAGATTTTGCTAAACTTCAAGAGGAACTTACACATACTTTAGTATATTGAAAGCATAGAAAGTATTAGCCCATTTTTGCTAAAATACCTGTCACCAGTGCAGGTCAATATTGAAACTGGATGTTCCTGCTTTGTGTATTGCTGTCTACTGTTCTGAAACCAGGGATGATGTGAAAATGCTGTAATACCCACGCATTGTGCTGGTGAAATGTGTTTTTAAAATGTTGTGTGTTGCTTTGTAAAGTGCTTCCGCTATTTCTGTAGGCTTATGACAATAAACTGTACAGAGACTTATACACACATTTTATTTAGATAGAATAAATTCAATTAAAATGACATAAGGTCTTCATCAGTTAAAGCTCTGGTACTTCATGGGAAGTTTATACAAACAATACAAATGCTGTGGGTGAAGTGGTAATATTCCTGATTCAGTCTGTGATGTATATTCTCTATCAGAGTACACTGATAGAGCCCTACTAAAGTCTGTCAGTTTATGTCAGGTGTAAATCTGCCCGATGACTCTTCTTAAGTGAACTAATTTGATTCACTTAGTCCAGGTCTGAATACTGAAATCGAATTCAAACGAATAGGCTTTCTTGCCAAGCCCAGCTACCTGGAAGGTAGGGAAAATGTATCTTTTTTTCCCCCCCCCCTACTTCATTGATCCTCCCAAACAGTATCATATGGTTATAATCTTGACAATGTATTTCTTTATAAGTGCACTTCTGTCTTTGATGGTACTTTGGATCAAATCAAACTGCAGATGTTACTGTAGTACATGTAACAAATAGCAAGTAGAGAAAACTTTGCAAAGTGTATTTTTCATTACAGCCTATTTAATATTGTTGTAGGTCTTGCCTGACCATTCTGGTACACATAACTTTACAAAGATTTTTTTTCTGGTCTAGTTGTACGGTCCAGTCTTTGGAGAGACATGATCCAATTCCTATCTGTGTTAGAATTATTTGGAGGAGGGAGAGTCTGAAGCAGCAAAGAACTGTGCCACAAACTTTATGTTGATGTCCTTAGCTAGAACCAGCTCTTAAAGCATGGTTGATCCTGGGAAGTGAGCACTGGTTTCTGAAGATAATAGTAACAAGGATTTGCTGTATTTCATCTGAACCACCTCTGCTTCAAGATGATAATGGATTCAGACCCCATATCTTTACTCTTCCCAAACGCTGAGCAATAGAGTTCTCTAATCCTCTGCTTCTCTTCAGAGGATAAACAATACCAGCAGAAGCACGACTGACAGGCTTCCAGCTTTTCTCAAATTTGCTGATTTAGCATTCCAAAACTTTGCGATTTGGGGAAGTGTTGTGCTCATTTCCTTTTTCTCTCTTGCCACTGCTGGGTGTTGCACTTAATATAATGTTGTATGTTCTGAGCAACTCATAAATATATGGAAAATCTGGGGTTCATTTTGTTCGTCACTGCAGTCTGACAGGTAGATGTACACAAACTTGAACATAGGATGTTCACAAATGGGTTCATAAATGGTTCACAGATGGGCACAAATTTGAACATCGGAAGTTCCATCTGAAAATGAGGAGGAACTTATTTCCTTTGAGGGTGGCAGAGCACTGGAACAGGCTGCCCAGAGAGGTGGTGGAGTCTCTGACTCTGGAGACATGCCTGGACGTCATCCTGTGCAACCTGCTGTAGGTGACCCTGTTCTGGCAGGGGGGTTGGACTAGATGATCTCCAGAGGTCTCTTCCAACCCTGACCATTCTGTGATTCTGTGATGTGTGGGGATTCAGTCCCAGTTTGACCAGCTTTAGGTGCCACTGGCCTCTGCTTCCCGCTTCCAACTTTTCCTCTCACTCCCATCCCTGTGTCGCGGTGTGCTGTCCCCTGCTTGTGCTGGCATGGCTGTTCGGGTGCCCTCGCGCTGATCTGGATTGGGAAACCATCCAGGTCAAAAGTTCCCTCGTTAAAAAAAAAGGTGCCCCCCCCGATGCTTTTTTCTAAATTCAGATTACTTCCTCTATCTGACTCACATCGCGCTGCTCATGCAGCTGAGTCAGGGCTAAGGAAGTGGGCAAAACCCATAGGGAAGTGGTAGCAAAGCCTGTAGGTTGGGTATTGCCGCTCAAGACAATACATCATGAGTAAGCAGCCTTGGTATGTAGTTGGCAGCATTGCTCCTGGCTCACCCAACCCGTCCCTCAGGTTCTGTGTGGCAGGAGAGAGGCAGCACCTGGCAGCCTCTGCCCTCCTCCATGCCTCCATGGGGAACAGCAGGTGGCACGTTGGTCCAAGGATGGGGGTACTACCATGCCAGGGCGCCTGCTGGGCTCTCCCAAAGCTGAGGGCTCCTTGCGGTTACCAGCCCGGACCTCGGTGTCTCGCCAGATGCCAAAGGCAGGGCAGGTAAAGCTCACCTGGAGTGGCCCAACTCGGGAATGTGGATATTTAGCATGTTTTCTGAAGTCCCGTTTTGCCACTGAGTCTTTAAGGTGAAAAAAGATGAGAAAGGCGCAATGGCTGAACATAATCATACCAGCATTTTTGTGTTTCATCAGCTTTTTCCAAATGCAATGTTCTCTGCTAGGGTCAGTGGCTCTGTAAAAATGGGAATGACAGTGTTATAATAAAAAGTGCTAACCGCCCTCACAGACAAAACCAACAGAATGAAATCTCAGACCAGTTTGGATATATTACACTGTGCACAAATACGTATGTGTACATTCCTTCTGTTAAAACTCCTTGCTAAGGTAAAACAATGTTGCTTAAATTAAAAATTACCCCAGTTTTGCACTGAAAGCATTTGTTGTAGGTAGTGAATTAAAATTACACATCATACATAATAAGAAGGAAGTTTTTTTGCCAAAGAAACTTTGATACGCTTAAGATGCTCTGGCAGCCACAACTTCTTTTTTGTTTACATTTCAGGAAAAGTAATTTCCTGTCAATCTGGCCAGACTCGGAGAGTGGGAGTATTTGCAAACACAGGTTACTCTAAAAATAAGTTGGAAGCGATAGTTCTGTACGCTTCGAAGAACTATACTGGCTGGGAACGGTACAGCTTCTCAGAGACAAAAGTCTAATCCCTAAAAAAAACCCAAGGAAAACCAATGATGTCACATACTGCTTAATGAGATTAAAGCCCCTAAGTTGTTCTTATTCAACAATGGCACCGCGTGCTTTCCACATGCCATAGCACGCAGCAGTAAGGAGCAGTTAGAGGTCACGCTAGAAAAGAGGGGAGAACTCTTTAGGTAGTTTCCCAAAATAAGTGCGCGTTTGAGATTTAACTATGCTGCTTTTAATAGTTACACCACTTCGTTCATCCCTTGTTTAATGTCACCGGAGTAATTCCAAGGTAGTATTTTTCCAATTCAATGAATACCTTGTTTAAGCTGTAATAAGGAAACAAGGGGATGTGTGTGTGTTAATATACATACATATCTACATGTACGTGTGTGTACGAGTGAGCATATGCGTGTGTATATGGTAATACGCATGTAGGTTTGACCCAGAAGCAGCAGAACAATTTCAAGGGGCGTGAGGCTTTGTTTTTTGCCTGGTGGGAACAGTCTCAGAGGCAGTTGTGTAACCTTATAGCTTGGCACGTATGGCCTCTGCTGCCGCGCGGATTATGTCTATTATGTAACGACGTTTATACAGGAAGCTAACAGCATCTAACAAGCTAAAAATAAGCAGACTTCTATAATTTCACAGGACAATATTTTAAAGTTCGCTGATGCGGCTGCTCCTATTTCAACAATAAATGCGGCCTCTTCAGGCATTTTATTTACTTTTTGACTAGGATGATATTTTAACAGGCTGGCAGACTGTTTTCTTGGAGTCAGAGCTCCTTTCTCATTTTTCCATTACAGCAAAAACTCTCCTGGCTTTTATTTAAGGTGCTCTCCAATATCTGTATGAAGCAAAGCAGCCCAGAGTATCGGTCCTGCTTTTTCCAAGCAGTGTGACATTTGTGGGCAGCTTATGGAAAAACGTTTGTTTCCATGCTAATAATAACCCTCTCAGTCAATTAGACAGCAGATTATTAAGAGCATTTTTTATATCGCTCCTTCAGATGCTGGATTTCCAGGGCAGAAAAAAAAAAGCATTTATTTTTTCCCTTTACTGAAAGCCCTTACCTTGGCTTTGTGTCCACTCCCCCTGTATTCCCCATTGGGAGGAGGGAGGTATCCTATGGAAACCCTATGGGGCTGACGCCTCAGTGCTGCGGTACCGGCGGTGGGTGGTGCACACAGAGGGCAGATGGGTTTTCTTAATCTGACACTCGCTCTCACCTTATGTTGTTCCCCCTGCCCCCATGTACAGCTGCTCGTGCCTCTCCCCACGGGGCATGGAAGTGAGTTTCAATTCAAGCATTTTAAAGCTCGAGGCATCCAGCTCTCCATTTCTGCACAGGGTTCCTGATGGGGGTGTTAAGACAGGCTCGTGCCAGCTATCGTGTCCCCTGCGCTGGGCTGCCTTGGTTCTGCGGGTGCGGGGAGAACCAAGGCACTGTTGGGTGCTGTTTGCCACAGGAGTCCCTTATGTGGGAGAGCACAGGCCCTGGTGGTGATGCTGATCTTCCTCCTGCCCCTCCTCGCCCTCAGTGAGCTGCAGTGGGACCCAGGGATGGAGCAGCACTGGCCCCAGGGGAGATGCGAGCTGGCCCTGGGGGGGACAGGAGGGATGCAGGGCCCGTGTGTGCCGCTCCACTGCTCTATCAAAGGTGCTTCTTCAAGCTTGGTGAAACCGAATCATGCACAAAGATCCCACAAATTTCTTGAGTACGTACGATGGTAAGTGATGCTGATGGCATGGGGTTAATTAACACGAGCATGAACTGAAGCCCTTCGGAAACTGTGGACTGCTCTATGGAAGGTACTCTTTTTTAAGTCTCAGCATCAAACTTTATTTTGTGGGATTTGGACAAATAACATTTTTGCTGAACCTAGAAGTAGGGAGGAAGATGACAAGCGCTCCCTGGGCCTCTATAGGAATGCAGGAAATAATGCACCTTGATTTAGAGGGAGTAGTGGTGTGTGAGCACCATTGTTGCATTCATACCTCAGTAGCAATACTCAGCTCTGAGTATACTTGGATTAAAACCCAATAATAAACAGGTGTGGCTGCAGTGAAGATGTTAATTTGAGTGGTAGAGTTACCTCACTTTTGACAGAAAGCACTTGATTTGTGATTTTCCAGAATGCAATCTCCTATTTTAATTTTGTTGTGATTTCTCTGCTCTTAAAGGGGCACAACCTCATCCGATGTAAGCTGGTATATCTTTATTGATTTGCAGTAGCTGAAAAGCAGGCATGAAATATTCATGTTTGCTTTGTTCACCCTTGGATTTTACCTTTTAGGCTGGCATTAGTCCGCTAGTTGCCAGCACCCACCAGCTGCTGCGAGGACAGTCAGCAGCAGTTCCTCAAAACATCCTCTCTGTGCTCCCAGCAGGTCATACGGTGGCTGAGGAGAGCTAGATAGAGAGGCTGCACTGGGGCATGGTCTCTGAGAGAGGCTCATTAGGTTTGTTCAAAGTCTCCATCCATACATGAGGCTTACTGAGGTTTACATGACTCCCGGCTTAAAATAATTGCAATAATCCCTTAGATTGACAACACCGAATTGTTGTATTTCCTCCAACAATAACATTTAGTTCTAATGTAATACTCAGCTGCTGCTGGTGGTGGTGGTGGGGGGGATCAAATGCATTTTTTTGTTGTTGTGTTACAGCTATTCTGTAGGAGTAGGAAGAAAGGAATGTCACCCGAATCTGCTGGTGCTGGGTGCAAGCTGTAATCACCCCAGTGCGCGTGTGGGTGTTTGTTCTGCACAGTCTGGGGGCACGATCTTATCCTACTGCAAATAGAAAATAACTCTGCTGGACTCCCAGGAAAGTTAGTGGGAGGAGAGGCAACTCCTTCCTATTGTGCTGGCTAACCTTTTGTTTAATTTCTGTGAGAAGAACATGCTCAGAACATCAGCCATCTTTTATTTAGTTTTCAGTTAGGATTTACCATACAATTGAATCAGGAAAGTGGACACAGAGGAAAGCTACTTCTTAAAAGAATCAGTTCAATACAATTTAAAATGCTATGAGGAATAAAAGCAAGTCAACACTAATCTGTTTGTATTTGATCTTTTCTCTCAGTAACCTCAGAAATATGATAGGATAGGATAGGACGAGGGGTAATGGCTTCAAACTGGAAGAGGGGAGATTTAGAAGAGATATTAAGAATACATTTTTCACTATGAGGGTGGTAAGGCACTGGAACAAGTTGCCCAGGGAAGTCATGGATGCCCCATCCCTGGAAGTGTTCAACGCCAGGTTGGATGGGGCTTTGAGCAACCTGGTCTAGTGGGAGGTGTCCCTGCCCATGGCAGGGGGGTTGGAACTAGATGATCTTCAAGGTCGCTTCCAACCTAAACCATTCTATGATTCTATCATTCTATGAAATGTAGGAAAAAGAGGATGGTAATGACATGCCATGAAGCCCGTATCTGGTCCGTGCTGCATGGATGCCCCATGTACTTGGGACCTCCCTGAAGAGGGAGAGCTCAAGCAGATCCGATGCCTTAAAATGGGCTCCCACTTTTTTTCTGAGGCAGCCTGAAGTCAGGTGGCTGGCTACGCTGTCTTGTGGTCCTCTAAGCACATCTCCCAAACATGGCTCTTTGCAGTGTGGTTATTTGGAACTGCAGGTAAACGAGCAGTGTGGCAGGAAACCTGGGAGTCAGTTTAAGTCAGCTCCTGAACACAGTCTTCATGTCTTGAGGCTGACATACCCTTCAAAGAATGTGAATCTCCTTGCTTTGCACATGGTGTAATCCATATAATTTTTTAACGTGCTATCACATGAAGACAATGTGATAGCAACTCAGACCACTCAGGCTATTTGGGGAAGCAGGTCATTACACTGGTTCTATAGTATCAGCATCCAAAATATAGTTCCTAGTGCAAAGGCTACCCTCTTTGGAAAAGTGGGGTACTTTTGGGCTTAAAACAGGAGGAAAATTGTGGTATGAAGCACTGAGAACCTTGCCAGGCTGGATATAGGCCAAAGAAGCTTTGTGATTATTTCAGTGTGTGCCAGGAAATGCCGCAGTCACTGGCATCAAGAGCATCAGGGGAGTACAAGCTAAGCATAAAGACTGATTTTATGGATGTTCCAGTGGGCCATTAACTCAATCCATCAAACCACCTGCCTTTTTGCTAGGACTAAGCATGAGTCTAATGTCCCAGGCTGGACAACTGTCAGGTCTAATTGTCTACAGATGAGAGACAACTGTGCAGCGTGAAGCGGAGGAGAAGTAAGTAGCATAAGGACACTTGATCAATTTTCTTCATTTTCCATATTCAGGAGTCCAGCTACCTAGCTGGCCACCAGAATGCAAGTAGTTTCACGTATGTAATGAAAAAGTCCACGTTGGTGGCAAAAGGAGCTGAGATGATAGAGGCCAGATGACTGTCCTGATGAGCCCCAGACATGTAGCTCATCTGCTGAAATCTGCTCTCCTCCATCTAGCAGTCCCAATCTTTCATCATAGTAAGTTAAATTTTGCTAAAAAATTGCTATCAGCACCTGCCTTTCAACCTGCCATACATGTGTTAAAATGCTGAATTAAAGCTTTTGATGCTTTATTCAGCTTATTCCTTACAGGTGCTATGGGGAATAACTCTGCTGTGACAGATTCATACTTCATTCTGTAGCATTTTAAGGGTGCCCTGCCCTACATTTGAAACACTCTAAGAAGTCCCTTGGCAGTTCATGCACTCCGAGCACCTTCGTCATGATCAGTGAAGCACTGTACTTGAAGCGGTTTGAATCTCAACTATAATAAGCCATCAGTGTTACCAGATCAGTCAGATAATTGTGAGGTTAAGTCCTGCTCCATTTTAATTCTTCATTATGCTGCATATTCGGTCCCCTGCATTTACTAACACAACAGAGATACGCCTCAGAATCTCGTCGAGGCAAATCACCAAAGGATGCCCTGGGCTAATAAGCCCCCATCCATAGGGGGGAAGGTAGAGGATGGCAGCGATGCATCCTCCCACTCTGTCCTCCCTGAGGCTGCTGCAGGCTCTGAGGTTCTCAAGGTCATCTCCTCTGTCACCAGCCCCTGAGCATGCTGCCTTCAAATCCAGATCCAGCACAGAGAGAAGGATTTGCTGCTGACGGCATGACTCAACCGGACAAACCTTGTTCCAGCCCATCAGACTTCTGAGTGCACTAGCTTTAGCTTTGCTGATAAAAAGTCAACAAAAAGATTATTCTGTAAAAATCCAGGGATTTTATTGGATCTCTGTGGGTGTGAAAACTCTTGTTTCAAAACCCATGCACGTCTTTGATAAGGGTATTTGGCGATCGGCTTGCCTGCTGAGACAGACTGGTTAAAGCCCATCCAGGTTGTGCTGCCTCAATATCATGTTGTTGTAACAGTGTTAACCAGAAAGCAGAAAAGGTCATTGTCTTTATTCATCATTTGCAATTTTTCTAATCCCTTGATATGAATACTGTAACATCACTGGAGGAGGATTTTTGTTACAAGATAAATGCCAAAGCTTGAAAGTACATTCCTCAGCTCTAGATTAATTGGGGGAGAGGTACACAAGGTTTGTATAATCTGATGAATGCTTAGTCTTTCACTTATAGCCAGCTTTTTTTTTTTTTTTTTCAGCAGTATCCTGCAGTCTGGTTCAAGTACTCTCTATGTCTGTTCAATTCAGATCTGCCTGTTTTAAGCAGATTTTGCTTAGTCGTAGCTAGAGCTGTTTGGTGTCTAATAAAGAGATACAGCTTCCACTTTCTCTCGGCTGGGAATTGCTGCCCACTGTGCATTTTCATTGTCAGCTGGACACCAAGATGGGCTGCCTCTGCGTTGCCTTGGTTTACAGATTAAAATATAATTAGCAGAAGGGGTTTAACTGGATACATTCATCCTGGTTTTTGTCAACAATGACAGACACAAATGAAAGAAATGCCTAGCAAGAAGAGGAGAACTTTTTAGTGTGTTGTAATCCTGCACAACTAGAAGCAAATTTGAAAAGCCTGGATAAAGGGAAAAACACTGGGCAGAGCCTGGGTGCAGGACATCCTTTCTGCATGCTGCAAACAAGGGACTTCAGAGCCTGCTCCCAGCTGGAGCATGCGTGTGCTTGTGTGATGGCTAAATGCATCAAATGGAATAAAATCAGAAGTCAATAAACCTCAGTGATTTGCCCTCACACAGAATATTAAATGGTAACTGTTTCCTCCCTAATAATAGAGTGACTGCAAATACCTTTCTGTATTAAGTGCCCCATGACAAGTTTTTCTGAGGCGGCAGTGTGATCTGCCACGTCCCTGCAGTTTTCAATAACCTATAGTGGTATTATTACTGTTGTTGTTATTGTTGTCATTGTTGTTGTTATTGTTGTTATTATTATTATTATTATTATTACCATCATCATCATCTTGCTGATACTGTCTTTCCCATGCGTCATCTCAGAGGGCCTTGGGGCAGCAGATCAGTATATCCAGCACACACTTAAGCGTAGGGCTAATTACACCCTGGCCCTGCCCGAGGAGGGACGTGCTGACCCACAGCACGGGGCAGTGCTGAGCCTCCCTGCATCCCACCAGTGGGCAGACCCCAGCTAGCGCAGCCCCTGGCAAGTCCCATGGGTTTTGGTGCAGCCTGGCTGGGCAGCACTGGGCCTGCCTGCCCCAGGGTTTGTGGTGCACTGGGCGATGCCATGAGATGGCCCAGGGCACGGGTGGCCACCGCACATGCTGCTGGTGCATTGTGCCAAATGACACAGGTCCTGTATGGGAAGCGCTCCCTGAAACCTGGGGTAAAACGCTCGAGGGACGTGCCCAGCCCAGCTAGTGACACCTCCCCATCCAGACTGTGACAGGTGTGGGAGCAGAGGGGCAGGATGGTGGTACAGCTCTCACAGGGGGGACTCAACATGCTGCAATTTAGAATCACATGCTGCAATTTAAAAAAATAAATAAATTGTAGGGATTTGCTGCCCTCTGGCAGGATTTTCTTACAGTTCTGATTCTCTGTGGACTGTGAGAGCAGTGCTTAGCGACCATGCTCCAGCACAGCAAGGTCTCTGCATTTCCCAGTTGGTTGTAGGCAAAGGAGAGTGATCTGCTGGGCGCCACTGGTCTCCCTGCAGCCCTCCTGGAAAGCCCAAAGCCCATGCTGATCCCAGGAAAGGACTGGTAAAGACCAGAGCTGTTGGGCTGGCAGGACCCCCTTGTCCTGTCTCTCTATCCCTCTGAGGGAGATGGGGCAGCAAGCCTGACTCTGTAAAGCCAGTCCTTTGGTTGGTTGTCTCCTCACAAGAGCAAGCCCACCATCTTCCAGCTTTGGCTGTACATCCTTCTAGCAAGAAACTTCAGTTTGGCCTCTAATGCTGACAAGCCCTTAGTGGCTTTTCTGAGTTGGTATGGTACAGTATTATTGGTATGGTATACACTGTCTGAGAGATACTCAGCAAATTGGGCTAATTTTCATTAACACCATTTTCCAAAAGGGCCATTAGTGCCGATATGGCACTTGTGGATATGTGGATAGTGGTTTTGAAAACCCGGGCCTTTTTTTCACCAAACGCAAAGTATTGTGAGTCTCATGGGTTGAAATTTCTCTGNCCCATTAGTGCCGATATGGCACTTGTGGATATGTGGATAGCGGTTTTGAAAACCCAGGCCTTTTTTTCGCCAAACGCAAAGTATTGTGAGTCTCATGGGTTGAAATTTCTCTGATGAAACATTGAGTTCTGCAGTGTCTACACCATATTGCGTTGGTCCTGCAGACCACCTGCCTGGTCAGCAGGAGGAACAGGCACATCCTGGACACTTCAGAGTGCTCTGATGTCTCACACTGTCAGGTGACTGTATCCTAAAAGCATCCATGGCTTATCAAAAGTACCTAGGTTGGCTACCTTGGATGTTGGTATTTTTGCTACAAGTACCTGAAATTAGGTCATGCTAGTCCTATCCTAAAATAGCAAAGAAATGGGGGAGTGGGGAGGTCCAGAAAAGTACTCCAGGTACTACGACTCATTGTTTTTCTGTTTTGACATAAAGGAAACATAGATGAGCTATACCTATTAGTATCTGTAACAATCTGGCTGCCCATATATCAAAGCCATGATCCTCACCTCCAGCAGTTCACAATCCCAGGAGAGATAAACAGGTAGGCAAGAACTGAGGAAGAAGAACAAGTAGGACTCAAATACAAATCCATGATCATCCCTGGTGGCTGATTGTACAGCTGTTTGGGATTTCCACAGGGTTTTGAATGTGGTGAGGAGCCTGGAGTTTGAGGGTGGATAAGACTCTCTCTCTCTTACATATAAGTATGTAGGTTTTGCAGTGTGTCTGGTTTCTTTTCTGCTTAATATGCGAATAATTGGCAGGGACCTTGCAACTAATGATTCCGCTTGTAGCGCTGGCCACAGGCCTTAGCATCAAAGTCCACATTGCACAGTGCAGTGCTGTGCGGAGCTATCGTTGTTGGTCTGGAAGGCGCTAGCTCCACGTGATGGAGCAGCCAGGCTAATAAATAGCTCAGAGCAAGCATTCATGGATCTGCTTTATAGCTGTCAGGGGTTCGAACTTGTATCCCTTTATGGTACTGCACGATGATGGTGAAATATGTGTGCTTGTTTAGAGCTATTTGGAGTATCTCTGGCTGGCGCTGTACTAGACAGGTCAGGGATATTCATGATGCTGTGAAGATGGTGATAAAAGGCCAGGTTTGATTTTACAGTTACCTTTGTTATTACTGAGAGAGCTTGAAGAATAAGGAAACCATTTCTTCATCAACCTTTCCAGCTGCAGCAGCCACAGCCACTAAGACATCTTGGGACCCACTGAAGCAATGGCAATATCCTCAGTGATTTTAGTAAGACCTGGGTTGATGAGACAAGCAACTGTGTTTGCACTGACTTCCACAGACCTGTGCTGATTTACTTCAGCTGGGAATCTGCCTCTTTATTTGAATTAGATTGTGCCTACATTGTTTCTTCAGTGTTAGCATGGTAAATACCTTAGAAGTGGCTGATACCAGTTCATATGGCTGTATATGGAGTAAGTACTAATGCCTCTTCTGTCGTGTTCTACAGACAAACTGGGAGATCTTTCTAATGTTGTCTCTTAAGTCATGAAAATACTGCCTGAAAATGGGATACCATTACACATCATTCACCTTTCAGCCCCTGGCATGGCTGTACATAGCACTCATCTGGACTCCCTTTGCTGTGAAACCAGCTTGACCACTGGTTTGGGAGAGGAAGACTTTCGTAGCCACCTGACAGACCTGTGCTCCCTGAGGTATGACGTTGTACTGAACCTGGAAATGTCCCATATAATTGGAAGCCCATTAGCTAAAGCAAGAGGGCAGAACATGACCATATTTTATTTTAATAGGCTTGGCTCTTATCCTTGGAACACATCACAGGAAGTCCCTGTTAATGGTGGCCTACCCCAGAACTTCAGTTTCCAAACTCATCTGGAAAAAGCCAGCTGTGACATTAACTATCACGTCCCTCCCAGCTAAGGATTTCAATGGTTTAGCTATCATACACTGGGAGCAATGGTCCTCAGTGGGCCCGCAACTGGGATGCAAAAGGTGTCTACAGCAGAACAGCCAGGAAACTCATAACTGAAATGGAAGGGAATATTTCAGCAAATTAAATGAAACAAACATTTAGCCAAACTTTCCTTTGAAGACAGTGCAAAAGCTTTTATGAAGGAAACAATTGCATTAGGAATGAAAAACAGACCAAAGGGCCTGTGGGGATGCTATTTATAACCTGTCACAATTACAGTTTCCGTGATCAGAACTACACTGGTTCCTGTCCAGAGAGTGAAGTTTTGAGGAACAATGAACTTGCCTGGCTCTGGGATAGCAGTGCAGCCCTGTATCCTTCCATTGGCATTACGAAATCCCTCAGAAATAGTCAAAATACTTTGCATTTTTCTCAGTTTAGGGTGAATGAATCCATAAAGGTTACCTCCATGACATCCCAAGATTATGCTTTCCCCATATTTGTGTAGTCTTAACTAGGTTCTAGAGATGAACCTTTATTATTTCTCTCTATGGTAAGCTGTTTCTGGAACAATGTGGGCTGCATTTATGCTTTAACCATTCTTGCAGATGGCGCATCAGAATGGAAATCCTCCTACTTGTGCCAGCTCTGCTGGTTCATGTTAATTGTCCACATGCTTTAAAGAGCTCAATGTTCTGAAGAAAAAATGCAGCCTCAAATACCTTGGGTTTTTTTGCTTTAATTCATCACTATGCTATACTCAAACATGCATTTGAATGGATTAAAAGGATTTCAGCAATTTGATGTAGTACGTAGGAGGCAGTTAATACATTAATCCCCCTTCATGTACTTTCTTCTGCTCAGGTATGCAATCACTAACTAATCCCCGGATAGCTGTCCCTTTTATAGAAGGGAAACTGAGGCAGAGATGTTAGCAACTTGCTCAGTGCTACATCAGAACGGGAAATTGAAACCAGCAGTCTTTCTGCATGCCTATATCTCAAAAATATTTAATTTTGTCCCATACCTACCTCAGAGAAGGCAAATGGTGCACCAGAACCAAAGAGTACTTCTCACATCAGCTGAACACACACACAAGGATTTTCAAGATAAGTGCCTTACCCTAGTCCTTCTTTATGTGATTCTGGACATCCTCCCAGAAACTGGATGAAGACAGTAGGTTTCCTGTGAAAAGGCAGCATAACCTATCTATCACTGCCCTGGCTTCGTTCTCCCCAGTCGACAGCAACTGCACGATCAGCAGGTCTCAATTTCTGTGTTACAGAGTTTAGCAAGTGAGCTGTATTCAGTTCTAAAAGGCTATGTTCAGTCTTTCAGCCCAGCTACGGAGTCTGAAGCTGGCACCTTCTCTGGGAAGGAGCATTAGGTCCCTCTCCTATTCGGTCCCACTACTCCCCTAGCACTGCCATCACCCACCACACTTCCCAGTAAAAGGCTGTGCTTGTCTCCATCTGGAAGGCAAATGCCTATTCTTAGGCATTAAAGGAGGTGCTCTGGTGGTTTTATCCACCTTGCCCTGCCTTAGCTTTGCAAGAAGAGGATAGACGGACATCAATAACTGCCGCAGGCTGGTGTGCATCTCCTTTGCCATTTTATGCTCAGTTTCCGCCTCTTTTCCCCTTCAGTCAACTAATTCCTGTGAAGTTTTTCTACTTTTCTTCTTGATGTACTGTGGCCCTCGATCTCCCTTAAATCGATGATGCTGTCTAGGGAGTCACTTGTGTATCAGTGATCTTTCATCTTCAGTGCTTGTGGCACAGTAAGTCACTTGTTGCTGATCCTTAATCACTGTTCAAATTAAGGATAAACATCCAAGCACCAAATATCCTCTCCTTACAGCCTGCAGTATGAGGAAAAGGTACAGTGAAAGATGTCTTTCTGAAACAAACCTAGAAAGAGCGTGAAAATGGAAACTGAAGATTTGCCAAGTGTTGCATTTTCCCTTTCATTTAAGGTTGCACAATGCTGACATTCTCCCTCCTATGGTGTGTGCCTATTTACAGTCACTTTTTCTAAGGTTTTTATAAGAATCTGAGTGAGCTCCTAGGGAAAGCAGCAAGAACAATGCATGCCTGTGAAATTACAGCTTTCAAATTGGAGAGGGACTGGAAAACGGCTGATTGACACAGCAGAATGGCTCTCTCCTTCCCCTTATCAGCAAAAACAGAACTGAGGGAATGCTTTAGGGAATTCTCATGTTAAAAATCCTACTTTAATGAAAAGATTTTAGTTGCTTTTAGTAATTGATGAGATATCAAATAATTATAATTAAATTTTGCATGAAAGTAAATTAAAATGCTTTTTTTTCCCCAGTGTTTGTTCACTTGCTTATTACCAACATCTCAGGGAGTACCTCAGTTTTCAACTTTTGTTTAATAATCTTTGTACTCTAGACAGCAAACCTTTAGCCACAATAAATATAGTTCATAGGGACTAGAATGAAAAGAAAATGTAGTCTGAGGGACAGCCACATAACAAACCATTGGATTATTTTGGAAAGGCTGTGAAATGCTGAATTAGCCTGACAGTGATGTCTTTACTCTTTTCACTGTAGCAAGATCTTATTAACACTACCAGAGAGAGTGCCCTGGGAGCTGCAGGCATTGTTATTTCGTGAGATATGAATTTAACTTCTTCAGAGGTAAGCCTGTGCGTGATTTAAACGCAATGCGTAAGAACTTCATTTTATCCTATTAGTAGACACCGTCTGACTGCACCAGGTCTGAGTACAGCAGAGCTGACTGCTTAGCCAGCCTTTGCTGTCCCCCAGGCAGGATGACCACGGAACATGGTAAATTCTTCCTGGATCAATAAGGTCTTTTGAGGCTCACAGGCAACCAGTGGTAGGGAAGGAAGCCAATGGCTCATACCAGGCGTCTTGGAAGACAGTTCCTCAATAGTTATCATCCTGGTCAGATTTCTTTCCAATTGGATAAAACAACTCTAGGAAATCATCTAGAGGCTGATTAGCACATCAGTCAGACAAGATTAGGTGTACCAGCAGTGCCCAGCAATTTGTCAGGTTATGGGAACTCTATTTGTGCCTGTGTGTGGGCAAGTAAAATGAAACAGGCTGTTGAGATCAAATGAAGAGGCTTTGTATTATGTGGTATCAGACCTACCCACATTAAAATCAAAGATTGATTTCTGAGGCTCCGTCATGTCCTGGAGCTTTCAGACAGCCACAAATCAAACTTTGTCATGAAAAAAGACTTTGTCCTTAAAGCTGTGTGAAATGGGCATTCTGGGCTGCTTTTCTCCTGGCAGATAGTATAGAAAAGCCAGCCAGCATGGGAATGAATGGCTGAAAATAAGTGTTCAGTTGTCCTCAGCAAATTCAATTACTTCAGCCAATTTTTGTAAATATTCGGCTGTGGTTTCTGTCAGAGTCAATGTGAATAGGAGAGTGAACTTCCTTGCAACTCGGGCAAGTGACAAAGGCAAGCCCCTGGAGCATCTCCATCAGCTCTGGACCCCCACAGTCTTGCCACACAGCCATGCTGTCATCACCTGTGTTTCTAGCATACCTCATGGCTTCTTTGGAGATCTACACACTGTGGTGTTTTCTGCGGAGTGCAAGTTGCTAAAGCCCTTTACACCTTGATTGGGTTACATTTTCTGTATAAAACTTGCTAGTAATCCTTTAAATTAGTCAAATTTAAGTTATCCTGAATGGATTCATTCATGCAGACTGCTTACATATTGCATATTTTTCAGAATGTAAAAGGAAAAAATAGAGTAGTTGGTTTCACATCAGCTAAAATTTCTTTTCTACCATTTATAGAGCAACTGCCCAGAAGTGCAAAAATTCTGAAGTAGGGCCCTACATTACCAATGTCACAGCAGCAGCTGAGGCGTGCAGCAGGCATCTTTGTCAGGAGAATGGATGACGTGTGCGAAGAACCTGGAGAGCCTCAACATACCTACATTTGAATCCTAAGAACTCCTGGATAGATGCCTCGGAGGACAAAGGATTTATTGTGAGAAGAGAAACATCAAATGAAGATCTGGAAATAATGCCAGAGACATTTGCCTGTCACTGTTAGCAGGGTTATTGAAGGAACTGACTGCGGGGAAGTTAAAGCTGCTGATGACTATCCAGGGAGCTCTGTCTCACCCAGAAGATTTGCAGAGATCTGCCTGCTTCCTTTGCCTTTGATGAGTCTTCTCTAACTACTGCTTAGTCAAAGGGCTGATTTCAATCACTCAAGAGCTATGGTAGAGTGGATGCCACAAAAAGTCTCACATACTCTGCAGCTGGGGACTGGACATGTCATGGTCCCAGATGTAATCCACACCCTACAGCTGTGCCCCAAGGTTTAATAAGGCATGGAGAGAATGGAGCACCTTGAAGGCTGAGTCAAACACGCACAGGTCGTAAGAATATGTCTTCCCCTTGATCCCATCTCCTGAGATTAGGCTGTTTAGGAAGCTAGAAGCCAGGTTTCTGCCCAGCTGACAGACACAACCAGGACAGCAGAAGCNGGCTGACAGCCACAACCAGGACAGCAGAAGCCTGCTACTATTGAAAAAAATAGCGCGAGGTTCTCTTTTTCCCTTTGTAAAGAGAGGAAGAGTCTACCCATATCTACGTCCTACTGGATGGCATACTGGATAAAGCACTCTCCCAGGAAATGAAAGATGAGGGGAGGTTTCTAGTTTCTTTTCCATTTGAGTGAATTCAAGCCCATGTTTTCCTCTTTCATGCCCTGCATAATGGAGGTGTTCATGCTTTGAGCCCTCCATGAGGTACAAAGGAATGAAAGAATCAGGAGATTAGGAAGAAAAAGGACAAGCCACACAGTTGATTAGTATATTTACTGAGAAAGGAATGCATATATTCTAATCCAGCAACAAAGGGTCTTCCTGTGTTTTTTTTAATGCCATCACTATTCAAAATATTATTAATAAGTGGTGCTGGGAGCAGGAGCNATATTATTAATAAGTGGTGCTGGGAGCAGGAGCTCCATCTCAGCCAGGTCTACTTCCATCCTGAATCTATGACAATATTCCAATGACTTTTAAATTTAAAGCTAATGAAAGCACCCTATGGCTGTTATAGAGGTGCAGCAACAAGGATCAGGCAAGTTTATCATCTTTGACAATAAACTTATTTATGTCCCAACTGCCATTGTAAGATCCGTCCTCTGGAGGGGTGGAAAGGCTCCCAGTGCTCTCCTTCCCGTCAGCAGGGAGAAGAATGTCTTCTAGAGATGACCATGAGCAGAAAGCATACCTGGTGTGTCTCCAGGGCACTCTGTGAACCTCCAGCTTCTCAGCTTCCCAGCTTCCCAGAGTTTAAGTATTCTTGAAAGAGAATCTACTTGAATGAAACAATTACAAACTGTTTGGTTATTAATAATATGCATTAAAAGATGCATTTGCACACATATAATATACATGTGAAACAATTGTATCTTTATATTGGAATCTCTGCAGCTGGAAAAAGATTAGACAAACAGCCTTAAGACAAATAAGGGATCTATGAGACCTATGCTGAGTTCCCCGCTTTTTTCTATTTCACCCAGGCAAAGGTTTGAAACGTACCATCCAACTCCCACTGGCCTCCGTTTGTCTCAGAACCTTAAAGATCCCATCAGGCTTAGACCTTTGTGATTTTGCACCTCTTAGCAGCTTTTCATTCTTCAGACATATGTTATTATCCTCATATCTAACCTCAGTGAGTTATTGCCGTAATAACGATGTTAAACAAATGATTGTAAGGTGAACAAACACTACGTTAATAGAGCTCTTGAAGGAAAGTAAGAAAAAGTCTCATTATTTTTTTTGACAGAACTCCATTGTAGAAAGAAATATTTTAAATTCCATTTAAGTTAGGGGAGACTGTGACTAAACCACAGCCAATCAATATGAAATAAATTGAGTTTAGAATGATCCCTCTTTAAAAGAAAAAAAACATAAACGAAATCCAGGTTATTTCTTTCAAAAAATAAATGCAGGATATCCACTAAAAAAGTCTAAAGCATATTTTTATAGTGAAGAAAATTAGACATAGTTTGGTCGAATTTTTTTGATGGAACAGCTTTCTCAGAAAAATGCAGTTTGTTAAAATCAAAGTGCTGATTGGGGTGGATTTTTCAAGGGAAAGGTGTAAAAATGACCTATTTGACATTCTGCTTGTGCTCTGGGATTGAAGTACCTGCTAACAGGAAACAAAATGTCTCTTAATGTTTTCTGAGCGGCATTGAATTAGATGTTAGTTTTGACTCTTCTTGCTGTCTTTGTTAAGGTCACATCTTACTGCTCATAGTAATGAAACAATGGGAAAGAGAACCAGTGTTTTATGAAGTCAAATCTCAAAACTCTTCTGTGAATGTGTTAAATTAGCAATGGTCTGTAATACATTAATGCATCTTATACAAATGTTATCATTTTCCTTGGTACCCAAACACGTATCCAGGTATGCAGGCCCAGATTTCTCCCACCCAATATAGCCATTGAAGTGGGACAACTAAATCAGAAGCTAGCCCATTTGGGGGGAGGGTAGCTCCTGAGGACCACTTTAGGTGAAGTGGGGTTTGGCTGCTTTTGAGGTAAGTAGCCCTTAGGCAGATGTTGTTGGAGATGGCAGTTTTGGTCAGAGGGCTCTATATCCCACCTCAGTATCAATCCAGGCACGTAAGCCTTGGTTTGGATCTGGGCCACATTTGCTCTTTAGGCAGAGGCACAATGCCTTTTCATCAAAGCACAAACCAGCTCTGTCTTATTGCTTCCTTCCATTGAGAGATAGACGGTTGTTTTTTTATTTTTCAGTAACTCAAATAATTTTTTTCAAGTGGTCTCCTGCTATTCTGCATTCAGAGAAAGACCTCAAAATCCAGGCAAACAACAAAGTTTCAGAAGTATCTATCAAGTTTCAATCTCTCTCTCTCTCAACAGTGCTGGCAGGCCAGATGATTTTGTGAGGTTCAAGTAGCCAAGATCTGCAGTGTGACAGTGGTGACCTGCAGGGCAGTACAGTGAGGACATACCCCACATGCAGAGTCTGTTCTTACCGGGAAAGCTGAACCTGGCATCCCTCTCCTTTTGAGGCTGGGCACTCAGGCTGTGAGAGATCTGGTATAAATTTGTATCAGCTGCACCTCTAAGATCAAACCATCTCTCTCTGCTCTTCTCCTGTGAGGAGCATTTCTGATTTCCAGTTTCATAACTCCCTGGATTTCTGTTTTCTTCTCTTTGTCTTTCCTATTGCCTGCATTTCATGATCCTCAAATGATGTGTTTGCATTTGCATATTTCTTTCCTGGGATCCAACTCTCATAAAGCATCCTATAAAGAATCAGACTGCTTAAATTTCAGACGTGGGTTCCTCTCAGTGTCCATATCCTTAAGATTTAGGTATGCCAAAACTGAGCATTATGGTGACTAAATTATTTTACGGATTTCAGTAGGAGTTAGACCTGAAAAGCAGGCCTGAAAATCTGTACCTGGGCTCTCAGCAGCTGCATAGTTAAAATTGTCACTTGTGGTATGTAGAACGTAATGCAGCATGTCATAATAAAACTGACAGTGGAAAAAATTACTCTATCTGTATGCTTTTTCCCTGCAGAGGATTAAAGCTCAATTTATGTTATTGTATCTACTAAATGCTACTGGGAAAACTAACTAATCTCTGTACATCCATGAGAATGGATGCTTTTAAGTGTAACAAACATACCTTCTCTTATTATAGTACAACTTGTGTTTTTTCCTTTCATGTTTTGTGAAGTGAAACATTTCCTTGTAATATCATGTGAAAATAATAATATAGGAAACTAAAAATCAGAGGACAGATGATAAGCACAGAAATAGTTTAGTCAGTGCTTTTGATGGTCTGACCCAAAGTCGTACGAAGTCAACGGTCAGCTTCCCGTGCTTTCAACAGGCCTTGCATCGAGCCGGGCTGCCTCCCAGGGAATTACACCACAAGGGTCTTGAGACCTTGGTAGGCACCTCTTCCATGCTAGAACATTCCTAAAATAGATCAGAAAAAACAAGTTTTGAAGAAGCTTGTGTAGGCACCTAAACACAAAGGATATCTAAAAAGTATCTAAAAGAGCTTATTATCTAAGTTGTTTAAGGTTTTGGTAAGCTACTAAGTATTTAGATAACCAATAAATATCGTCTGTGGTTAGGTATTTAACAATATTTATTGGTATAAGGAATGAGAATAACCTTAAATGTTCTTTCACCTAGCCAAAAGATTAACAGTCAGCTAAAAATCTGCATGTATCTCGCTAATAATTGAAACCGTGTACAATTTTCAGTACGTCTAGTTTTTTAGCAGAGGCAAACAAGGTTATTGAAATGGGCTTGTAGTTGTGAATGAGAATAGGTTGTAAGGAAAACTGCTCTGACATTATTAGATGCTGATCACCCTCCTAGGCCCTTCTATGACTCACTTTGAAATGGGAAATCTGATACTAATTCTGAATTTCAGGTTATTTGGAACTTCCATTTGTAGTAATTCTCTGGTATTGACATGTACCACATTTCCCACTGGCTTTATGTTGACAAAGATATCTTTTTTTTGCTTCTATTTACTGTCATCCTGGCAAAGGACAGATGTTTGAAGCTGGCACCTGATTGCAGTCATATTGTGAAGTGGCTGTAAAATTCATGGCCTTGTTCCTTCATTTATATCCAATCAGGCAAACCCCATCTGCATGTGTAGTCAGTTAGGAGGTACGGAGCCATGTGACAGCAAGGTTAAGGTAGTGTTTCAAATTAAATCAGAAGTTCTGATCTGGTGTAAGCAGCCCTTGTCCCAGTCATCCTAACTTATTCAGCACTGAACTATTTTCCTCCCATTAGCCTGGGGGCAGCTGAAGGGTAACGCTCCACGTTCTCGCCCAATTCTGCTGCTTGATCTTACAGACAGGATTTTTTCTTTATCACTCAACCAGTTCCAGATGTCTGATCTTAATCACAGGCTGGGGCTTTGCTGCAAATCAGTTTGACAGTCAAGTGCAAAATAGATTTGCCTTGGCATAATTCAGGTGCCTAACCCCCTGAAATGATGGTTAGACTCAGCAATAACACTGTTAAATACAGCATTTTAAACACTGTACAGATTGCATTGCACATTCATTTTTAATTGTATTCTATATTGAAATTGATGGGAATAGAGCTCCTAAGTACACTTAACAAGTCAGATTAATAGTTAGGAGTTTTTCTATTATTCCTACTTTCATGTAGAGGGGATTAAAGAGTAACTACCTATCTGAGCCCTAGTACTCTCAGTTATGACAGATTATATTATGCTTATATTGAATAATTTAATCACCACTGTCATTGTATTGGGAACAGTGGAACAAATTACAGATCTCTTGTGTCTTTGCATCTCCTTCCACCTTGTGCTCCACTGGTGGAAGTCTGAGCTGTGTCATTTTCTGAAAATTACAAAATTGTATTTAAATCTTAATTTATCTTGAACCCCAACCTGCTGAATTAGAACGTGAATTTTCTACTGGGCTCCCACTTTAATGCAGGATTTTCTGAACAGGCCTGTCTTTAAAAAAAATAATATGCAAAGGTATTGTGGCTTTCTTCTGCTATGTGAACTCAGCCGATGGGGTTGCTTACTCAGATCACTTTTCCCAGACTGGTATACCCTACAAACTCCCTACAGAAAGTGAAGTCTCAGCTACACGTGACTTCCTCAGTATTTAGAAGTGAGATATTAACTGTTGTTACAGACTTCTGTTCTTCTGATTGTTTGGGAATTTCTGTATGCGTTTTGCCTACAAATGTGTTTTGAGAGTGAGAAAGGAGAAATACAGTATGAACGAGAACAGCTGATAATCACCTATTAACACACGTGGCAGGAGATTCGGATTCAAGTTCTTTCCTTGTTTTGACAGAAGTGTGACACCCCCATCCTACCCAAAAAAAAGATGTTTCAGGTCAGTATTCATATAAGATTTGTAGTTCAGCCCATGCATCCCTATAAAGTAAAGGTAAACCTTCTGAACAGAAAGTCAACGTGCTGCTGTTCTAAGGGTAGTAAAACCATATGTCTTAATTATGTCAATGAGTCTATTTTCTGCTAGGATTCTGCGTAAACAGTAATTCTTGAAAGCTGGAGCTTATTAGCTCTTCCTGAAATCTGTGTTTCTGTAAGGATCCTCTCTCAGCAGACAAGCAAGATTATGTTGAAATCTGCCGGGACCGGCTGCAGGCACACCTTAGCTGTGACTGCGGGAAACGTGGCTCGCTCTTTGACCCTCACTGGATGTGGTGGGCAAAGGCTCGAGCATTGATTCTCCGAAGATTTGTTTAGAGCTGGAGCAGCTCTGCAGTTCCCTGCTGCATGGGGAGTTTGCTCTTCAGCAAAGCAAAGCCTAGCCTTTTTCTAAATCTTCAGGTACGGGTTGTTGAAAAGATCACAGATCTGGAGGCGAAGGCTTTCCTAGTCATCGCTGCATCTCCCAGAGTCGTCTGTGTTAAACAAACGGGACATTGGCTTGTTCTTCCCAGAGAGTGGGAGGAAGGATGGCAGCTGAGCATTTAGGGAAAAGTCCTTAGTTTAAAAGCCTGTGTTTCTGAAATAAAGACTGCTACACGCCTCTGCTACCAAGAAAATCACCCTTTATTAGAAAGCAACACAGGCTTAGCTAGCATTCAGTTAAGGCAACGTGAATACAAAAGATTTACTTGTAACTCCTGGGAGGGAAGAAGTGGGTGTTTGTATAGGTGGTAAAATCCTTTTTTCCACTTTCTGAGTCTACTGCTTTTATTTTAATAATACACATTTTTTTACGCTTTTTTATATTCTGCATTGTGATTTATTGTATTTGAAATATAAAAAAGGATCTGTTTCTGTTAAAGTCATAAAAGGCTTTGGTTATGTTTTAAGTGAATACAGCATAAAAGAAAATGTGTAATTTACAGCCTGGTCTTGCCTTTATCTAAATGATTATTAGAGTTTCTGACCAGTGAAATTAAATATCACCACTCTATATCATGGTCTTATCTTGATACAATATAGACTTCAGTATCACTGACTTGCTTGCACAACAGTGTGGAGCAGATGGAGAAAACTTAGTATGGCTGTACTTATGTCCAGAAATAAGATGTGTACACTGAAGAGCGGTAGCCCCAAACCAGTTCTGCTCCTTAGACAACTGAAGGAAACATCAAGAAGGGTGCATCAAGAAGACTGTGGCCAGCAGGTCAAGGGAGGTCA
>RSEF01000001.1:26199950-26215475 GCA_003993805.1 Himantopus leucocephalus
CTCTTCCAACCCTGACCATTCTGTGACTCTGTGATTCTGTGATATGAAAAATTGCAGTCAGAACTACCAGATTTACAAAAGTTTCCTAAAATATATAGATGTTAGAGGCGGGCCTGACATCAGACTTGCCAGAAGTTATGAAACAAGTCCAGGGAACATTTGTTTATCTCCTAAGACAAAGTCTCTGTCTGTTACGAGAGAAAAGGCAGATTCTGAAGCTTCTCCTGCCTTTGTTCGCCACCCTAATTCTCCCAAGGCCATTCAGCTCCCGGGCCTTTAGTTTCATTAGAACATCTGTGTGAGCCAGCAACGTGTTGAATGTTTTGAGAAGCAGAACTGAAAAGAGAAAGGAAACAAAAATGCAACTACTGTGCTATGCACATAGGTGATACCCACACCTGCTGGGGAATTGGGCTTCACAAGGGACGCAGTCCACTCTCACTGAGAGCTACCAAAATCCTTTCAGTCACTTTGACAGGAGGGTCAAACTTCCACCCAAGAGAATTTCGACTCATTATGACAACTAACACACATCTATAATGGATAACAAAGGCTCAAATTGTAAAATTTGGTTCCACATTGACTCTTATTCCTAAAACTTATGTTGATCACGTCCATGTTTTTTGTTTGTTTGGTTTTTTTTTTAAACCTTCAGAATGTTTGCTCTAACACTTGTATTGATTATATCTGGTCCCTAAGGAATAGTTAATGTCAAAGAGCATTACCGAAAATGTGCTATCTTTCTGAATTTTAGCCAGCTGTTTGATGCATAACATTGCAGTTTAAAGCTCCTGCTGAATTTTTAAACCATTTGGAAAATAAATCAGACACTTCAATGGGACTTCTCTGATTTATACCAGCTGGGAATTTGACCTGGAGTCTTTTAGAACAGGCTAAATGCCAATCAATAGGAAAAACTTTCAGTCAGTATGTGAAAAATAGCATTCAACTGCCAGTTCAGTCCCTGGCTTTTCTGGTGGAATTTTTACAAAGAAAATTGTCTCAACATTTTCACTGGCTGCCCAGGTAGCAGCTAAAGGTTCTGCTTAAAGCAGCTGCTATGGCCTCACACGCTTTCGGGGCAAGGCAGGGAAGTATGCGAAAGGGGGAGAAATGGGAATACAGCCATAGGAGACTTGTGTGCTGGGATTGTTCCTCTCAGCAGATGGGTAGGGAAAGGCAAAGGGTTGACTATCAACATGGAGCCAAAGGAAGGAGCCCAGGTGACTGTGTCAAACTGATATCCCACACACGCCATCCTGGGAGCTGCTACGAGTCCAGACAGGTCTTGCTTAGCATAACACTGTACCTAAAATTAGCACCAACTCTCTGCCTCTAACCAGATTCCTAAATAGGCACAGGAAGAAGGGCAGTGCCAATGAAGGATGCTCTGTGTAGGATGTTGAGGCACTGATGCTCAAGTGTGTGGACCAAGTATATAACAAATAGACAGCAAAAGTCAAATACCCAACCTGAAGAAGTGCTCAGCACAAATCTAGACAACATCTGCCCCCACTGAAGGCCCACAGCACCACCCGAGTACAGGATCCTACCGGAGGTGCTGAGAACCATCTTTTGAGTAACAGCCTCAAAAGCACTTAGAACATTTGCCGTGGGGCTGGGGCTGATATCAGCAGNGCTGTCTGTAGTCCTAACATTTTATCTTGCCGACTTGATAGATTAGGCCTATGATTACACAGTATTTTGGGTAAAGAAAAACATTCAAGGTGAAACAGAAGGCCTAAAATAATCTCAGGCCTGGTTTTCTACTTTTCCCCAAAGTCTGCATACACGAGGCTGCTGGTGAGCTGCTCTCACCAGACACCCCAAAGCTGATATAGTAACCCAGTAATATTGTTCTTTTCATCTAGTAATTTTTTTTTAGTCATATAGAGGATGGATGGAAAAGATTGTTTGAAAGATGGCACATTGGCATCTCCCCATCTTGGATTCCTACCTCTCGGCAGCTTGGCTGGTGCAGCAGGTCTGCTGTTCTTGGCTGAGTCTGGAGCAGCGGGCACACAAATGGCCCAGGTGGAATTATCTATTTTTAAACTGTTTTATGCATCAGCAGAAATTGGAAGCTGATCTATAACTCCAAAAGAACATCAAATCTCTCTCATACCCACTCCCACACCAACCTCACATCCTATTTCCCTGAAGTTTACTCAGAGAAATCAGCTCCAGGTGGATGGATTTCCTAAAATGTGCATTCATTAGTTACTGCTGGCTTAGCACAGTGAAGGTGGAGAGTGTTACACAAGCAAGTAATAATGTTATTAATATGTGCTATTATTAAGGCTATTAGAATACCGACTGGTATTGCAGAAAATTTGGTGTCATTAAATACATATTAGGGCTTTATAATGAACTATCAGCGTGACTGGTCCTGTGCAATCCTGGCAGACAGAGTTTTAGAGGAATACATTCACTTCACAGCTTTGTAGTGCTGGGACTGTAGTCTGTGGTGGGATTTGAAGGCAGAGCAGCAAGGGCCATGGTGAGCATCACTGTGGAGCCAGGTCTCGGGTGCAGCCCTGCAAGCAGGCTGTGCTCTCCAGGGCTGCCTGCACCCTGGTCCGTGACACTGCCACACTCCATGTGCTGGTGAGCCCCTGGGCAGGGAGAGGAATGGCCGTGACATGGACACGCGCCCAAGCTGTGTCCAGATGGAGTGTCTGAACAGTGCAAAGCTTTGGAGGAAAGGGGAAGGTGAGGGTGAGATGTGACCTCTGGGCGCTGGGACCCCCTCTGCTCTGCAGTGGGGTGAAGCACTGGTAGGTAAGTTGCTAGGCTACTTGGTTGCTGCCATCAGATAACTCCTTGGCTGATGTCTTGGCAGCCAGCTTTGAGAAATCCCACACATTTACCATTGCTTTTCAATACCTGGAGGATTTCCTCCAGGGCTGGCTGGCAAAATATAGAGCAAAGAAGGAATAACAGCTTTCATTTATGAAGACGAGAATTTGGCTGGAGTTAGCTTGCCCTTTTTCTCTGGCTGAAAATTTTGACTAGAATTCACGTTCATGGGTACAGATGAGATCAGATAAGCGACACTTGGGCACTGACTCTCACCCTTCCAAGAAACGGCATGTTCCTCAAACGTATCTCAAACACAGTAGATGTTCTCTGCAGATCAGCTATAAAATCCCTGCCCCAGAAGGCCAACTCTTCCCCAAGGACATGGACCATTGCTTAAGCCGCACTAGGTTAAACCTACACGGTGTGGTCTTTTCTAAGACTGAAAANCTCTCACCCTTCCAAGAAACGGCATGTTCCTCCAACGTATCTCAAACACAGCAGATGTTCTCTGCAGATCAGCTATAAAATCCCTGCCCCAGAAAGCCAACTCTTCCCCAAGGACATGGACCATTGCTTATGCCGCACTAGGTTAAACCTACACGGTGTGGTCTTTTCTAAGACTGAAAACTTATAAAGCCAAATGCCAATAAGCNTGAAAACTTAAAAAGCCAAATGCCAATAAGCGCTTAATGCCTATTGTTCTTAATAGTTGGTGGCTTTTAAGTCACTTGCATAATAATTGCAATGAATATCTGCTTTTTTATAATATGTCCAGCCAATCTTGAAATGCTTTACAAAGGCCATAAATAACCATTTTACAGATAGTCAAAGTGTAGACCACAGAAGACAAATTGTCTTGGCTCATCTTGCAGCTGGCTGATGGCTGACCTGAGAACAAGACAAGGGCCCCTGGACCCCAAATGAATGTGCTACCCTTAAAGCCAAAGAGTGAACGGGATCCTGCTTTACCACAAACTATTGCAACTGTATATCTGGCCAAAGAAGACATCCCCAAGCACAGCACAGGGAGGGCCCAATGGACAAATGGTCCTTTCTTTGCGTCAGAAATCTATAATGTTTCCTCTGGCATCTTTCTCATGCTTTTTTCCGTGCTNGCAGTTATAGCAGCATACATCCTATCTGTTCTCAGCAAAAGCAGCTAAATGTGAGGAATGGTACCAGAAATGACCTATGGTCTATCTCTACTGGTCACCTTCATTCATTCATTCATTCAAAAAAAAAAAAAAATATCACAGACTTGCATAAAAAGAACTAAAAATGTGAACTGCAACCAGCAGGGGTTTTCAGAGTTTACCAAGTGAAGCTCTGAGCAGTTTACCTGTCTTAATTGGTTTAGCTAAACTACATCATATCCTTTCTTGAATGCTTTTTAACTGATGAAAGCAGCTTTAATTCACCCTGTCTCCCTTTAATCTTAAAGTGACTTAAAGCAACTTGAGCAAAGGCCCTTGGCTTTTGAATAAAAGTGCCACACAAGAGTTTTAATATAGTCAGTCCCTCTCATTTTAAGTGCACACCTTTAGCTAGTCCACAGCATCATTTGGAGCTCTCCCCATCCGCCGGCTCCCAGTTTCAGCTGCTGAATAGAAAAGTCCCAAATTACTAACTCCTGAGCCTGTGGAAGCAAGCCTCAAAAGACAGTCCTCAGGTTCAAGATCTAGAAAGCGAGGAGGAACTCAACTGGAAAGCATCTCTAAAATCTCTGTAAAGTGAGGAGCTCTGGTGACCTGCTCACTGTCACAGGCTGTTCACGGACCAGCACTGCCCTTGTACAGCCCCGCTCTGCAGCGGTGGGAACAAAGCCTCCCTGGGCACACACCTTCGGGGGTATGGCACCACTGGGAGAAGACCTACGGCCCTCCCATGTGGTGCCTGCTCAACGTTTATTTCATTCACAGCATTAAAACCTGAGCCACAGACATGTAAGCACTGTGAGAACAGTCTTGCCTACTTGCTGAAAATGTTCTTGCATATACAGAATTCAACATAAAGGAAATGCAGTCTATGAAAAGGTATTTCTTTATGTTGCCACCAAACCTATGAAATAGAAATCTGCTTTAGCTGTAGCAGATTAGCCTCATTTACATGGTTTGCCTACTTCTTGAATATAATGCAGTACCTGAATTTTACATTAAAATCTTTACATTTTTATGTTCTGCCCCTTTTCAGGACAGGTTAATGAATAATACCCACAATTTTATTGTGTTATCTGAGTGACTTGATCTTGCTGACCAGATCAATCAAATTCTTTTAATCAAGCTTCAAGGCAAGTGTTAATGGGGAAAAATATAAAATTTACTTTTTAGAAATTTTCTCTCCTTTCAAATACAATTTGTTCTTTCCTCAAGAGGTTCTTCGAAGAAACTTGCTCATTAAAATATTAATTGGAAACAGACAGAAAAAGGTCATGAGCAGTCCATATCTATTGAAATCTGCCTAGAGAAATGTGATTGCCTAGTTCTCAAATAGACTTTGTAGCACTGATCAATTCATTGCATTGAAAAGCATGGCAAGATAACCTTTATAATCCTCTATTTGCTCAGCAGAAGATTTGGTGGTGTAGAAATGAACAAATATAGTGAGAATTATGACTGCTTCATATTATCTCCTGGGAATGGACCACTTCCAAAATAAGGTAAACCTTTCTGGTGGCTGAAAATAGAAGAGTGACATCACCGTTCCTTATTCCAGACTTCACTATTGAGTACATATTTTTACACAACGCAATCCAAATCTTTTTCCAGGATGATTCAGGAAATAGGAAAGAAAAAGATGTTTTCCGACTGTGTTTGCCACGGTAACTCTGTGTCCCATCGCTGCCTTCCAGGCCTCTGCTTTCCGAATGATTTCGAGTCCCTGCCAGTGCCACGGTGCTGTGGGCAGGAGCCCGGGCAGCTGGTGAAGCAGCACAGCAACAGGGTCCACAAACCAAACTCCTCCATACGTTTAGCCCGGCCACGCAAGAAGAGGGAATCAGAAATGCATCCTGTTTACACTGGGAGAGGTGGGTGCCTGTTTGCTTCGCTCCTGCTCACGAGGAGCAGGATTTGTACAGCTCCTTGGCAGCTCTGCCCTGCTTCTGCTGGACGGGGTTTCAGAGTGATCAGAAAAGAACATTTCTGGGTCTGCAGCAGCATACTGGCATACGGGCAGGGCTTTCATGAATGTGCTAGGGCTGCCCGAGCATCCCCATAGCCTGCCGTTACGTAGCGGTGCTTCCCACTGAGTTATGTCTTGCTTGACTAAGGAGGCCTGGTGCACTATTTCGAGAATAGTCCAGTAAAGAACAAACACACTCACTTCAAGCCTCCTCCTGTCTGTCACACTTCTGACTCGTGCCGACGTTTTAGAAGCTTGCAGCTTTTCCGATGGCCGGTTTTCATTCTTTTTACATCTCTGATCAAGGACTTGAGTTTTTACAAAGCACCGAGTGCTTCTATCTGCATACCAAGAGCCCTCACCCCTCTTGATTTCAAATGCTGGGAGGAGGTTGGGATCGCTTTGTTTACCGTGCCAAAGAGTACATGCTGTAACAAGTGAATGTGGGCATAAGCGGTGTGCCACAAACTTCACTCCGTGCCACTTAGGGAAGGACAGGAAGAACTGGATTTCTGCCAGCCAGTGTAAAGGTAAGGTAGCCTGGGAACAGGCAGTTCTGGTAGCTCTCTCCTGCAGAGCCTTCTAAGCAGCAGATCTCATCAGAACCAGTTAAAAGAACTCTGCACAAATTTGCTTATTTTGGTTTAAGCCTGCTGCTCTTTGAGCTGGGTCATTCCTAAGCTAAAGGTGGGATTCAGGTATATCCCACCTGACCTCCAGCTGATCTCCCAGAGGGACATGGGACTCCTGTGCATCCTGTGTCATACCTGCTAACCCCATGGAGATACCTGGAAAAGAACAGGTCAGTCATATTGTACTGTATATAGACAAGTGAATCATCACCAAGTGCTTTTACAACTGTTTGCACTGGGGTTTGGGGGGTTTTAGTCTGCATAAATTTGCATTTAGAAAAGAAATGTGTGTGTCCTAATGCACAGGGGCACTCACAACAGTAGTTTGTTTTGCTGTGCTTACTAATAGATGTGCACTGGTAGCAACCACAATGAACTCAGATGCTTACATCTAGCATGCAGACATTACTGAACTCCTAAAAAACCTCTGCTCAGGTATTTCCCAGCGCTCTAGACTGCTACCTCCCTTCAGCACATCAGGCTTTCACAGTAATGTCTCATCACCACCTGACCCCTCTTGCCGCCCGGCTGCTTGGAGACCTAGTTCACACTTAGAACTTGGCGGGATTCTCCAAAAGTCTCACCTATCTGACTGCCAGAGAGTGACTGGCTAAGTGTCCTTAGAGCATAACTCCTGGACACCTGAGGGCAAGCCAGCTAATGCTGATAAATCCCAACTCTATCTCATTTTATTCAGCAGGCTAGTATTGTAGGAAATCTGTTTGAAAGACCTGTTTGCTGATCTTCCTTGGGAGCTGAGACTTAAACCCAGGCCTCCTGCACTTCTAACTAAACTTGGTGAATCTTTAGATAGCAATGCAAAAAATAAGAAGCACTTTTGCTGAAACGTTACTGTGGTGGGAAAAACAGAAAGCTTTTGTTCTTTGTATATGTAACGTGATTATTTGCTCAGAAGAGAAAGTCAAAGATGAGGGTGTTGGGGCTGTGAGGGCCCAGAGCTGCTTCAGGAGGGATAGGCAGCCAAGGGTAACACCAGCACGAGCTGTGCCCTCACCAAAAGACACAGTCCCATGGGGGCAGGACATGGCAGGCAGAGCCAGTTGCTGGTAACAGGGACCACTGACAGTCCCAGATGAGGCAAGTGATGAATCAGGTCCAAGGGCTGTCCAGAGAGCCCAGTCAGGAGCAGCAGGAGATGAGGCCAGAGATGAGACAACAGCACGGACCCAAGGGATCCACCCAGGAGACAGGGACAGAGACAGGGCTGGAGATGGGCACCCCTGCAATGTCTCTGGGGCAAGGACCGAGAGTCCCAGGCTGAGCTGAAATGGAGCTCCTGGGCCATGGGCTGGGGTAGTGAAGGCCCTATAGGGGAGGCTGTGCAGGGCCAGAAAGGCCATCAATACCTTCAGGGCTGCAACAGAGAAGTGTTTGAACCCGTTTTGTCAAACAATCACAAAGACATGGAAGATAAGGGCTCCAGGCATGAGATGAGCCATATCCATGTGAAGCTTTGGACGCTTAGACATAGGTACCTCTCATAACATCTTGGTGCAGCAGGAAGAAGGCTCAAGTTCCCTAAACTCCCAGAAATGTGCCCTAGCTGGGTGTTTATTTTGAGAAGGGCAGGGCAAGAGAGTTTTTTGAAGCCTACAAATAATACTAAAGGCAGATCCTTCCCTGTAAGGTGGGGGCTCAGCAGGCTATGGATGAAGTGCTGGATTAAGACCTCTTGGAATTTCTCTGGCTTCTGTCCTTAACATATTTTGTGGCCATACAAAAGTCTATGATTGTTTTTCACCTTCAAAAAGTTTCTTAATTCATCATCTTCATGAGATCTGCTATGGAAATACTAGCACAAATTACTCTCAATACAATTTCTTTTTCTGAGTGGAATGTACATATTTATTAAAGCATTGTCTGCCTCATTTAACCTTAGAATCAAATAGAGAGAGGCCAGGAATGTAGAGAAATAGAAATACAAGGAAAATGAAAACAGATTTGAGCGAACCTCCTTTAGTAACAAGCTAAATTAAGCAAAAGAGTAGCTCTACCACACAGATTCTCTGCTGACAAGCTTGGAAACCCTCCCCAAATCACTTAGCATCTAAAAGCCATGAAATTCCATTTGTTTATGCACAGTCCCCTCATTTTTAGCACACTTTAGCACAAAGCTTCTAATATTCTAAATAGCCAGAAAAAAAAAAATCGAGAGCTTTATGCACAGACATAGCAAGAAACTTAAAATATATATCGCTTCCTTTGGGGAAAAAATAGCTGAACTATGTGAGAATTATCTACTAAAAGATGTTCCAAAGGATACTGAGCATCTTCTCACAAATATATTGCTCAATCTGTCAAATTTATTTACACATACACAGACAGGCCTGCTATAAACATTACAACATTGGTTTCTGCTCTTAGCAGTGTTAGTGTTGATAACAAGACTGTGTGTTTGAGTTTTATCGTGTACATTAATTCCTACTGATCTGGCATTGTGTGCATTAAAATATCCATTTAACAGACCACAAGTAGGGGATACGACATCAGAAATAACTCTCAGAATTGACACATATTCAAGATGTTGCCTGCCTACTAAACTAATGATGATAGCAATGGTAGCAAGATTTCGAAAAGTCATGTTCTTCTCTTAGAGAGACACAGTAGGGAAAGAACATGATGCTGGCAGGTAGACAAACTCCGTTGGTACAAAATGGTAGAGCCTGTTAATCTTTGCCAGCTCATTGTGTTTGCACATGCTAACGGCAATAAAGAAAGTGCTGTCACTTAGAAGTATTTATATCAAGCTACTACAATCATCTTTTATGCAGCTGAGCAATGTACGAAGTAAAATAGTTTTTCAGCTGTTATAACAGCACCTATTTTTGATGTACGAAAACACCTTACCGCCTGAGCAGGGCCTGCACTATCCCCGTTTATCAACACACTGCAGGGGCATGGGTTATGATAAATTGGTTTTTACCAGTAGTTCAACTTGTAAGCAGTGTAAAGCAGCCCATAGGACAAATCAACAAAACAGGATTTCAGAAGTGAGAAGGCAAAGGATTATTTTTATTAAATCGTAAATAAAATGCTACCTGTCAAAATATACCTCCTCCTTCTCCTAGAGGGATGAGTAGGAAAAAAAGCGCAACAGGTAGGGTAGAAATGCAGGTGATGGGTTAGGAATTTTATCGCTTTTCCCCCAGATTAATGCCCTGAAGGGCAAGGCTCTGGCCATGGCATGACCCCAGCTCAGAGCACCCACCAGCTGCGGAGGAGCAATCCAGAGGAGGAGCAAATCCTGCTCCTGCAAAGGGTGAGGTGCCGGTGCCCTGGGCCAGGATTGACCCTCAGAGCCAGGGCAGCGCCAGGGCTCCTGAAAGAAACCCACAGGCAAAAGGCAAGGCCTGGGGGAAAAAAGAAAAGATTTGGAACAACAGTGAGAGATTCTAATTTTCAAGTGCATATTCCAGCAGTTATGTCCTCTTATTTCCAAGTGATTCAGATAATGCAACCCAGATGCTTCTCTGGCTATCACTTTAAAGACTCCAAAGTTATTTTCAGTCAGGAAATGAAAAAATCCTTCTATAGCTGTTTCGTTTCAACAAATGATATTGCCTTCACTTTTTAACTTGTAAGTGCGTACAAAATCAAAATGAAAATGAAAAGTAATTTAAAATGACAAACAAACTTTTTTTCCAGAATATTTTCATATTGTTGCACCTTTCCCCTTTTTACTGAGGTTTTATGTTGGAGAAAAAGTAAACAATATAACACATCTCAGAAATATGTAGTGCCCTTTTTAATGCAAAACAGCTTTTCTAGCAGCAGCACTTTAAATACTAAAGTCAAACTACTCTTTAAAACTCGCCGAATGCTACATATCATTTGGTCATTTCCACCCGTGGAGGGTCTTTAACATCTCAAAGCCAGAGATGTTTAGAATGCAAATAAAGAGGCAATGGGGATATTTTTTCTAACGTTTACACTGTGGGCTCTATTATCTGTGTTTAAGAATGCATTTTACCAACCAGCTCAACCTGATTTAAATAGCATTCAGGCTTCGGAATCCCTTAAATGCTGAAGTGGTGCTGTGGGCCTAAGCCTTGCTCCCTCTGGTTTAATTTATATTGATATTGGTAATTCAGAGGTTTCAGCACAGAAAACAAGAAATACCACTCAAATTTGAGTGAGAACTGGGGCTAGAGAAGCGGGTTCAGTAACAGTCCCCTGCACCTTTCAGTGATCCCTGCCAAAACCTAAAGAAAACTAAGTTTGAACTCTTAGGGAAAAAAAACCACCCAAACCGAGAGTTTTCCTTCAGCCTGTCACAGTCTGTGATCCTCGCAATAATTTCATTTTTTTAAACTGGAAATAGAAATCGCAAAAAATGCCACAAGATATTCTATTGTGATGATCCTACCAAAATCAAGAACAGAGAAATTACTGGAAATTGCATTATAAAACCTCACCTAGGAAAGTTGCCTGGTTCAGGAAACTTCAATGAGTTTCAGTTACAGCTGGACAGCTTTTTGCAAGCTGAACAAAACTTCTGAATATCCAGGTCTCTGAATTTCCTCTTATTCATGAAAACATTGGTTTTAATATTTATACTTATGTACACAAACATCAGATTTCATACTTTAACCAACAATTTAGGCACCATAGAAAGTTGAGCATATGAAAAGGTCACAAAACCAGAAACCGCTGGTTTACTGGCTTTGGGCAGAATTGAAGGTTCTTCCCTTTGGGGCTTGAATGCTGTTAGGTTTCCACACTGCAAAGAGCAAATACCTCAAAAACCTCCTCCTCTAAGGGTCGCGAGCCAGCTGTTCCTTTCTGCCACATATAAGCTGCAAAACTCAACAAAACATCGCTATCCCCTGCTACTGCTGCATTTGCTTATTGCTTCAGCAAAACCATTCTTCCGCCTCAGTTTTCTGCTTTACTACTGCAAGAATTCTCCATATCCCCTATCAAGAGGTTGTATCCAGCCAAGTTCAGTGATAGACATTCACCCATCGGCAAACACAGCTGCTTCTGAAATTCTGCTTGGCTGAAATATATCCCTGTGAGGTGAGCGGGATAATAAGGTTTTCTTTCTTGTAGCGAAACCTTTGTGTGAGTCTGTTCCCCATCGTCCTGCAGGGCTAAGATAGTTAAGAATACCAACAACAGCCTCAGTAGCTAATGGGCTTGTAATCTGATTTGCATAATGAAAAATCTGTATTAATGTTAACTAATTAACTTGGAAAGAATGACTTGGAAAAAAAAATATCTTCTTCCCTTTGGAAAATAATACGTCAAAAGTGCATATGATCACTTTGTTGCTGAAAAGGCTGAATATCAGGCTAAAGGTGGGGGGAAAAATTAATATTATTGTATTATGAAATATGGTGATCCAAAAGAAAGATGTAGTTCAAACATTAGGAACCTTTGAAAATGAATTCAGTGATACTGTGAATTCTTTGTGCAGAAATCTTGAAACTGTTAATTTCTGCCCAGGCATGTCAGAGACATGGTTATCAACTCTGCAGGGAATTCAGCTTACCCAGGACCGCAGGCTGCGAGGGCCAGATTTCTAAAGATGGAGATAGCACAAGAGTGAGGACTGGGGCCAGGACAACTAGATGAAGCCCTTGCACCAGGATACATGCCAGCCACTCGGTATGTCTGTTTGAGGGATTTTACACACTAATGTCCCATCACTTCTATTCATAAATGTAAATCCCACACTGTTCACCAGTGGAGTAATAGTTGCTATTACTCTTGCAATCATCCATAAGGACAAAGATGGGATAATGAGAAAATTAGAGGAGGAGTGGAACCAGAAGGGAGGTTTTCAAGCAGGTTTGGAGTGGTTTCCTTCAAAATATCTTACACTTTTGACCCTGAAAGGGCAGGAAAGAGCAGGGATTTTGTCTGATAGTCATGGGCCCTGGGTAGCCTCCTCCTTGTGGTAAAGAACCTTCAAAGAGCATCCTGTCCCCCCACCCAGGGGCAGCCAGCCAACGTGGACTGGGAAAGATGCTTGAATGTTTGTGGCTTCAGGCATTTTGCTGCCTGATACATCTCATCTTTTACTGACCTAAATTCACATTTCTACAGTCGCTTCAGGGCATTCACAGGAGGCTGCCTCCACTTTGAAGATGGAAGTGTTATAAATGTCAAACACCCCGGTGATTATTTACATGCAAATTTACATTGTATCAGTCATTTACATTATAGCAATCAAAACGATAAGGTCAGTGTTTTCTGCCTGAAAATAATGTGCCACTGAAAAATATTTGACCAACTCTAAGCTGAGATCAGGTAGAACGACTGACAGATATCACGTGTCCTTTCCTCAGATATTGGACGTGAAGCTTTCAAAACGACAGTGAAGTTGTTACATACTGCCTTCCTGTGGCTCCTGAAAATACTTTCACTCCAAGTCTCACCATAAAAATGCATCACTGCAGAGCAGTTGTTCCTGTGATCCCTTCACAAAGTAATCCTCTCCCTCAGCTCGCGACAATTTAATGGCCCTATTCCACTGAATTCTTTACATTCTAAATTTGCAGGTATCTCTAAAGCCTGGTCCCACTTATAGTACAGTCAATGAAAAAAAGTATGTTAATTTTGATGGCGTGGGATCAGATCCTGCAGAACAAGGCATTTTATTAGTGGGGTTTTTTTAGAACTGGTAATAAATGCCAATAATAAATATATTGAGAATATAGTCAATATGCATTCTCTTTCCTTTGTTTCTTTCCATTAGCAACCCGTAATTTTTTACTATTTGGTTGCTTTTTTTACCCTCCCATCCTATTTCTGAATTGCTTCTTAATTCTCCCATGTAAGGCCAAGTTCTTTTCCTTTCTCCTCTTTATTAAGAACATTTGTGGTATAAGAGGGTGCTGATTCTTTTCAACCTGTATTTCCATTCTGCAGTATTTTAGTTTTACTTTACATGAACAAACTCAGAGTTACGCACAAATAAAAGCAAGAAAAGGTCTATCTCTGCTTGACTTTCCCTCAGAGACAAGAAGAGCCACTGAATAAGTAAATTGCATTCACTGGGAACCAGAGTTAGAAGCAGTTCTCAGGGAATTAGTTGTAGTAAATTGCTCAGGTTTCACAGGCCAGTGGGCATAGGCTAAACTTCACGGTAGCAATCAGAGGAGGAAAAATCTTTCTCCCTCAAGGAAAGAAAGATGTTTGGAGAAAAATAATAAAAAGCATTTGCTCAGGGAAAGAGTTGTATGTAGGAAAGAAATGCTAACAGAGAATAACAAATACCAGTGGCCGACAAACTAGTGGCTTCATCTAACTGCAAAAAGAGTGCAAAAACAACCAATCAAATTTTATGTAGCGGTGGGACATCATGAGACAGTATCCCTGCATTTGCAATGTTGCACACTGATCTGAGCAGGATTCTACCTCAAAAATATGTTAAGTATTAAAAGCAATTTAGGGAAAGAGAACATGAGCAGGAACTGAAGACACCATCACATATATTAAAAAAAAAAAAGACAAAAATGACTGATCACACAATGATTTGTGTTAAAAGAGGACAAAATCATAGGCTGTAATAAAAATTGCTATAGATAGAAGGAAAGGGAGGATCTATCTTGTGTGATGTCAAAGGTTATAAATAAGAACAGTGGACTAAACCTAGGAAAGGAGGGAAAGTCTGGTGAATATTTGGGTAAAATGAAAGTTGCAAGATTATTTTGTTCTATGGGAAATATTTGAAAAGAACATGTGAACTGTTAAAGAACAAACCAAGTGACCTATTAAACTTTATCTCACTTGTAAGATTCTGACAGCTATATCCAGAGAATGTCGTCATTAACCTCAATATCATTGATACTTTCAGTAAAACAAGTTAATCTGGCATATTGTCCTGTATAAGAAAAATAGAAATTATTTAACATACAAAGTGTCAATGCCTGAATTATTTTGGATGAGAACTAAAAGAACTGAAGCATTTTAGGCCGTCACAACTCGTTCTGCAGTTTTCTAATCCCTGCAGTGTTACGCAAAGCCATTCGCTTGCACTGTAGCGCTATGATCTGCAAAAAGACGCCAGGTTGTTTCCTATCATCCGTCTGAATCCTCCCATCCTCCCGCTGCAGGACCGATGGGGACAATGATGGTCATTGTCAAATACACTTCTGTGTGCTGGGCCGAAGTTAATTACAAAGGATTTAGGCTGGCTTAGGCCTGCTTAGGATGCAGCATGTGACAATGCTCACTACGTTGGGAAATGAATGACGAGCACTACCCTACTAATGCGTGATGTAACCATTAACTCAAGGGCAGTCACAGAGAAAGCTATAAAGGAGGTAAAATCAGTAGAGCACAGACACTATTTGCTAAGCACCAGCTGGTAATCCAGGATAGGGAGTTAATTTTTAACAGAAGAATTTGCCATAAGAGTCATGCGTGCTTCCACAGCTCCAAGATGGATTGCACCTCACCAGGATACGGAACCCAGTCTGGGAGCAACGGCGAGGACCGTGCAAACAATTTTTCTTCTTGAGCTAGTTTGTTGTCATTACCTATTTTGCTACATTTTCTGACTCCTGCTTCCAGATGGCAATTTATAGCTTAGCTGAATAAAGAAAAAAAAGGGTAATTTTTCACCCTGTTTTGCAGATATGTTCTTTCATTGTAATATACAGTATATATCACAGCAAATGTGTATTGTGTTTTCAAGTGCTGCTGAAAAGGCATGGACAGCACAGTAGGGTGATTTTTCCCAGGCACATTTTTACCTATGGCACAGAGAACAGACTGAAGAAATGCCAGCTCCTTTCTTCCTCCTGTTTTATGACTGGCTGATATAGCACACATTCATTCACATGCCACAGCCACCATCATACGGAAGGGCAGCCACCCCATATAGATCAGGATGGTATCTGCTGCTGGGTTTCTACTGGGCATTTCATAGAATCATACAACGGTTTAGGTTGGCAAGGACCTTGAAGATCATCGAATTCCAACCCCCCTGCCATGGGCA
>RSEF01000001.1:26215575-26235898 GCA_003993805.1 Himantopus leucocephalus
TCAGATGTAGGACCTTGCACTCGGCTTTGTTGAACTTCATGAGGTTGGCATGGGCCAACATTTCCAGCCTGTCCGGGTCCCTCTGGATGGCTGGATTTCCTTTACCTGGGTTTGTTTTAGCATCTGTTTTTGAAAGCAAATTAATTTAAGAGAGTGGTTCCTTTGCTTGCAAAGTATTTTAGTCCTGTATTTGGGTAATCAGTCTGTTACACAAACCAATTTTGAGCTGTTTCCTTCGGTTTATGTTATGGGGAGATGAACAAGTGCTTGGCGATGGCACTCATGAAGGACTCAGGATTTGACAACATTCCCAATTTTCTAAAATTAGATTTCTAGCTCCCACTAGTGTAATTAATAAAACCAAAGGTTTTGTACATGTGGACTTTTGTAGTGCTGTCTGCATTTGTTTTCTTTGAGTCACTTGTTATTGAATCTGGCCCAGTTGCTGCTCGGGCCCTATTGATGACCAGGCTGATGTCCTGTATTTGTTCTTTATAAAAATAACTTGTACAGGATATTACTGCAGCAAGTTGATAATAATTGTTTATATAGTGGGCATCTTTAGAGCAGTGGGCATCTTTAGAGCTAACCTGGTACAGGCAATGCTTTGGTTAAACTGTTTAACACTATACGCTCTTTGGAAAGGTTATCGATATCCGTGTTTTCATTTTACTTTTTGTCTTTCTTTTTTCCTTTTAAGCACGTAATTATTAGGATTTATCTTTTTATAATTTTATTGAAAATTAGGCTAAACATCAAGTATTCAGTTATGCAGTATCGTGGAGAAAATGTAGATGAGCCTCTAAAGCAGGCAGTTGCTGCCTCAGTGGGTCCCTAGCACACCTCCAGACTGTGCGCTGACTCTCAAATTGAGTAATTTTGTATGATGATATTCACATTGTCCTTTATCACATCCTGAGCAGTGCAATATAGTGCAGAAAGTGCCTCCATCTCCTAGGGAGAGAAATTACTTCCCATTTTCTGTGTGAATAACTGACTGTTTAGGTCTTGAATTCATCTTCATACCTTACCTTTCATGCACTAATTAGAGGCCTACTCTCATTAGGTACCATCTGCAGGCAATGGAGAGAGACAGGCACTTCTGCAGCGTGATTCCTCCCCCCTAACCCACAGTTCAGGACTTGAAATGAACTTGAGAGGTTCCTGCAGAGCCAGTCTTTGAGGACTGAACTCCTAAAGTAGGCATCTCAGCAAAATGCTTGAACTTACCTGGTAAACTGCACTGCAGCATTCAATTCTTACTATTTTAACCATTTAAATGTTAGGTCTGTGGATGCAGCTATATATCCATGATTTACTCTGTCATTAGAGCAAGAAGGTGTCTCCTGGCAAGGATAACTCTACTAGATAGGTGTTGTACATAGATGGGATGAGTCACGCTGTAGGGGTATCTGTCTTTTTCTGTCAATAATAAAGAGTGTCTGGAATAACTAACTTGGAGCAGGGACCTAACTTTTAGATGGCTGAAAGAAATCCCATCCTAAGTGATAAAGGAAAGTATCAATTTGGCAGCTTAATAATCATCCTTTGGTTATCTAGTAGGATAAAATAGGCAGTAGGATGCAAGCTTCCCTTTAATGTTCTGTGAGTGTCATTCATATGTGATATACCTGAAGAGTGGGAAAATAGCTCGGTCTTCATTACTCAATTACTTTCAGCTGTACTGCAAATATTATGACAGAGAGCTGGACAGTCACTATACCAATTTTCACGTCCTGCGGCAGGTAGATGGGATACTAACCAGCTAGACTGGAACTGAACTTTCAACGTAGTTGTGATGCCATGATAGTGGAAAAAAATAGATTTAACTGTAGATACTTCAAATCCATTACGAGAAGAATTGGAGAAAGGACCAGTGTTGTTTAAATACGGGATAAAGATTATAGGTTTCTGGAAGATTTTAATGTTCTCAAGTCTTGACCGCCTATTTTTGGTAACAAAGCCTGCGATCAATTCTTAGTGGGTTTTATATCTTCCATTTACAGCATTTAAAGTCTTTTAAAAGTCCTAATAATTCTGTAACCATATTGCATGCTAGAGTGAACAACTGGATGCTACACTGAAAAATTACTCACAAGGCTATGTAAACCAGTCTTGGACAAGTTGCTCAGTTTTGGCTTGTGCGGTGTTGGATGAGCTCTGCAGAACAGAAGCAAGATCAAGTGTGTTTAAAGTTCAGCTCATTCTAGTGTTACTGGCTGCAGTGTGCAGAAATTCAAAGTTTGGTTTTGCTCAAGGAGGAAATAAATGACCCTAAAACTGGTGTTTTCATGTCGGCAGTTAGGAAAAAAAAAAGTGTTCCTTCATCCCTTTTTATCCTTTCCCCATTTCATGCCTATAAAAACTATTACCATGTTTTTCTAATAATCTCCTTTAAATAAATGTCCTTCATTCCTTCAGTCCTACTATGCTGTATTTCCTAGACTTCTACTGATTTCCATGTTCTGCTGCATGTTTGGTATTCTACTTGGTTGATTTCTTCTACCTCAGGATACATTTTTGCATATGTCTCTACTGAGTTGAAGCCAACTATTTCCTAGTCATTCCCTCCAGATGAGAATTATTTTTTTTTTTTCTTTTTTGCATTCTGGGCCAGACCTCTGGTAGAGCTGTAGAGCATCAGTGTTACAGGTCACCCTAAGCAAAAAACAAACACTTCTCTGAAGATAACAGGTAGGGGCCTCTGGTGGGATTTTGAAGAGGCTGTGCATGCTGAGCCAGCACGCAATTCTAGTGCACGTCAACACACACATATGAATATATACACCTTTCTGCAATTTTACCTGTGCTGTCACACTAACGAAGAATCCTATTACTACAAGCCTTTAGCAAACAAGAGCTATCAATTGGGCAACTGAGCATTCCCATTTTGGGACTTTTTTTACATCTTTTTTTTATACCACTGTATTTTCCTGATCATTTTTCTGTATTTTCTTGGCAACAAATTACTTCAGCATAATGTTTCTATTCATATCTAACCAGTATGGAAATATTTACAAGCAAGAAGCAGCTGGTTTAGGCCAAAGGAAAGCTACAAATTAATAATATCATAGTTAAACTGAGTGTCATGTTTTGGATTCACAACAATTATTCTGGCCCAAAGAGGCTGACATAAACTGAGTCTACAGAAAGTGAACCAGTAGCTCAGGAGAAGTTCTAATTAAGCATCTTTCTCTCTCTGCTATGGATAGGTGCTGCATGCTTTAGCATTAATCATGTAAACACTTCCTCCCGTGCAAAACTGCAGCAGGTATTTAAAGCAGGATCAGAGCAAGATGTATATTAATTGACTCTAAATCCATCCCTGAGATATCCAGTATTGGGTTATAAATAATTATGTGTTATAAATAATTATGTGTTATAAAGCTGTTTGAAGTAGCAAATAAAAGGTGGTTTACTAAATACAGTAGTGAAATTGTTGTGTATCTGGTGAAAATTAGAAGTGATTGACTTTGCAAATTGATTTTGAAAATGAATTATTATTTCCATAATCTTTCCTTGAAAAATTAGTATGATAAAATCCCAATTTAAGAGATAGGAGATTCTAACTATTGTCTTATCCATTATTAAATTCCTCTTTTATCTTGGAGCACGTGAATTCCGAAGTGATATGACAGGAGAGGAGACACTGCTTAATGCTTTTGCATTGCTGATATAATACTTACAGTGGAATTCCTACATTTGTAGGATTTCACCAGCTTGCAAGATCTTTCCCCTTTTTCAGTGAACTGATCATTTCCTTTATGTTCAGAGAAACATCTGTCTTAGATGATTTACTCTAAGGCTGCTCAATGTAGAAGCAAGAAAATAGCAAAAATACCCCCACCATGTAAAACAATCCTACACAAAGCTTTTGAACTTTTTAATCTCTATCTTCCTCTCATGTTCTGTTTGTTTCATAGTGATCTAATTACAGGTGGTTTTGTTAGAAAGTTCAAATACGTGTAGCTGGGGTCTGAAAAACANGTGGGGTCTGAAAAACGGAATTGGAAATAAATAATTCACTCTGTTTTATATGGGCATGCCAGAAGTTCATATATCATCTTTATATAGACAGTTTCCATGTAGAGTCAAGCACAGAAGAAACTGTAATGGTTCTCAAATGACTAGTTGAAGAGTATTAAAAGCACCCTCCAGAAATTCTATTTCTATATTGCAAAGAATTAAACTATTAAAAATCAAATGTAGTCTAGACGTTAAATTCTCATGGAAATTGCCATTTCCCAAAGCTATTCCTTCAGGGCCTAAAAACATTGGGTAATACCACATTGAAACTTAGTGTAATTTTTACAACATACAACAACATTTTACAACTATGTAAGATAAACAACCCATGAACACTGACACTACTGCCCAGATTCACCATTTCACTTGCCACGGGTCTTCCTGAATTTGTTTTGGCACTGGTCCTTATGACTCCAAGTAGTTCTTTTTATGTCTTTAATATGTAGATTGTTAGCCTGGGAAGACACTTACCTTTTCTATACTGCTTTGCAATCCAAATGAACTGCTACCTCTGCAGCTTTCAGAAGTCATTTAAATTCGTTTCACAAGCAGGTGAATCAGTTCAGAGGCAGTTTATAATGCAGATTTTCTTTAAGGCCACATTCCAGCTGTGTTAGGGGTGGAAACTCACTGGTACGGGAGCTAGCTGGTAAGCAACCTCCTATCCCAGCCCTTGTGAAAAGCCTTGATTTTGTTGTTTTTAATTCAAATTCAGGTAGTCATCTTCACACAGAATGTTTATGACCTACTTTAACGAGCATTTTTCTCAGCAGGCTTAGTAAATTGGACTCATTCTTTTTTGAGGGTAACAGACAGGTGGATCTGTTTCTTCAAGCATTCTAATAAACTGAGATTCCTATTTGTTTAAGCAGTTCGTTTTTTCAAAGCTATTTTACAAGTGCATAAAGACTTTGTCAAACTGGATTTACAATTACTCGTATTATTGTTCTTAATGTGGAAATTAAGAGGAAAATTCCCTGGGTCTGATTCCTCTATTATTCTAGCAGAAACACATTGGGAATACCCTCTGGTAAAGTTTGTACAAAATGGACACACCATTTTTAGATAGATCTAGTTAAAAATACTAATTTATTTCTGATTTCTGCAGAAGTGATATGTAAGCCAGCAGCAGGTAAATAAACAAACAAACAAACAAAAATAGAGATGGTCTTCTGGAGCCCTTGAACTTCTTGTAAAACAGGTCAAAGATTGATCATCACCTTTAGTACCTGCATCTCAGAACTTCCTTCCAGGGCACAAATAATTACGGCAAAGCTGTAATGAGTTTTACTCTCCTTGACTTCACATGCGGGGGCGGGGGGAAGCAGACTCAGCAGGGAAGTTCTGAATCCTCAGAAGAAAAGAGCTAATTTAACTGCAAGAAGGTCTCAGAAGAAAATCATTGAGATCAAAGTCCAAATCAAGTTCAATACATGCAAAGGTGAAGAGAATAAAAACTTATCAAGCAAACACACTGTGAAGTACTGTTGGATGGGAACTGTTTGATGAAACTTTTTTTTTGACAGAAAATGCCAATCTGTTTAAAAAAAAAATAAAAAGCAGAGGAACCAAACAGAAACTAGTAGGGAATATAGACTTCTCAAAGAAATTGAGAAGCAAGTCCACATTGACTAGTCAAATGCTGTTTCTCCTAGTTGGAAATGTGTACTTGCAGCAGAAGAGGCACCGGCATGGCAGCTCCTGGCCGCTGCGGTCCAGGGCCTGGCTGTGTCCAGGTACAATACAGCTGAAGGAGGTTTTGGCTGAGGAATGTTGCCTACAGGTGTATCACCAGTCTCTGCTGCACGTGTAGAGAGCTTCCAGCCGAGAGATGAGAGGGCAGCAGGGGATGGTAACACCTCAGTCCCTCCAGCCAGAGCTGCGAGAGCTTATTTCTAGGTACTGCCCTTCCTCCTCTTCTGCTCTCATCTGCATCCTTTTACACACCTACACAATCTTTTGCAAAGCAACAGCCAGGAAACAAAGCCGCCTCTCTCTTGAGCCTTCCATGTGGCTTTGCTTGGGGCAGTGATATGCCTCTATGTTTGGGATGGAGGTCAATACTCTTTACCAAAGGTGGTTCATTCTTAGTCGGTATCACATGTGATATTTTCTACCGCATATTATTCTCTGTGACTATGGCATGGTTAATAAAATTATTAGTATTTCAGAAAAATGTGGGTGGAAAACATTAATGTGGATTTTGCGTGTCTTCCACATGAATGACTTCCAGGCGGATTATATTTCCATAAGAGAAAAGAAAGGGTCTGGCCCATAAGGCACATTCTGGCATAAAAACGTAAAATCTGGCAGCTGAGAACGAGAAGCAGCATTTGCTGCAATCCAGTGGTCCTGGTATCCTACAGGGCAAGAATTTAGGAGTACAGGGAAGACTGGTAAGTGCTCTTTGTACTCTCCAGTCTTCACAAAGGAAAGGATACAGAGTGGGTTAGCTCCTTTCTGATGCCGTTGTGGTGAGGATGTGTGCTTCTCTCCTCCCCATATGTGCTTTGAACTTGTCCGCGTGGAAAGGATCCTTTTCTAGACATCCACATCACTGCACATGAATAGGCCAGTGGGCTTATTCTTGCTAAAGACACATTCCCAAATGTCCACTGTTTTAATGAATGTGGGCTCATTGGTATAAATTTGTATAGATGCACCAGAACTACCTGCACTGTATGGATTTTCATGGGTGAGAATCTGGGACTAGGTAAGCTTCAGAAGCTCCCTGTGCTATTGTACACTATTGGACATTGGTTTCAGTGGCAGCTTAGTTTCACAGAATCATAGAATGGTTTAGGTTGGAAGGGACCTTTAAAGATCATCTAGTTCCAACCCCCCTGCTACGGGCAGGGACATCTCCCACCAGACCAGGTTGCTCAAAGCCCCATCCAGCCTGGCCTTGAACACCTCCAGGGATGGGGCATCCACAGCTTCCTGGGCAACCTGTGCCAGTGCCTCACCACCCTTCCCAATCCTTTTTGCACTTGAACTGGGTGAGGGAAGGGTGTCTCCTTCTTTACTTCTTTATTAAAGCTGTTGCTTTCAATATGTACACATGACATACAGGAATATATCTTTCTTGACATAAAAGCATTTCACTCAGATTGCTTTTAGCATTCACAGTTGAAGATATAACTTGAATGTGCCTTGGCATAGATTGACATAAAGGACAATGAGACATGAAAGGCAATCAGCTAAATAAGAAATTTCTTATTTACTAATTTTTACAGTGCCTATTGTCATGGCAGCTTGGCAAGGGATTAGAAAGATTTAAATGTAAATTAGGTATGTCATTCTCAAAACTAAAATGAGTTAGTTACTCAAAATTGGAGGGGAAAAAAAAGAAAGGAAAAGGCAAAAAGACCTTCTATGTTGCTTTTAAAAGCTCAGATCTGAGCCCTGGCAGGCACCGAGTGCAAGCCACATTGTAGGAGGCCTCCCAGGGGAGAGCTGTGCTGCCCATCACAGGATTTCTTTAGCCTGGACAGGGGAGCACAAGTCAGAGGTAGCCTTGCATACACAAATGCGCCAGAATAGGAAAAATCATAACCGTGGGAGTGTGGGGCTGTTTCCAACCCAAAAGCTCTGCAGAGACGGCAACAGCATAGCTGCTCTGCAGAACCGAGCGTGGGACTGAAACCTGCCGGTTCGATCCATGTGGGCTTTTAGGCTTACAAGGTGCGGTGCACAGCCATCCCACAAAGAGACAAGCTCAGGCCGTAAAAGTAGTCCAGACAAACTAAACATGTTCTGTGCCGAATAAACACGCTGTAGTTTTTCACACTTTACCACTTTGAGGACCCAGGCCGGGCTCTCTGCATTGCATTGTACCGTGCAGGGAAACTGCTTTATTTGGAAATAAGAGGAAACTCTCCTTTGGGCTCCATTTCGCGACGCAGACATACCCACAGAGCAGTCAAATGCCACAGTGGATGAGGGGAGTTTTCAGAATGACTTCAGCTGCTGTAATACAGTAGAAGGCTCTGGCGCTCGGACCCACTCTCTTTCCAGCATTCAGGAGATACTTCCACCTGGAAAGTTTATGCACGCGTAGGAAGGAAAATATCACTCACATTAAATGACAGCGTGCTCCCAAACTCCCCGGTTTTGTTCTCTGCTTAACCTACATCCTGGGGCAAGGCAAGGGAGCGCACTGATTTCCATGTCTCTTCCCCAGTGCCCTGGTTTTTACGGTTGGGAAACCTGGTGACAAAGGCCAGAAGGAGCCCATGCGAATTGAGGTCAGATCCCTGACACAGATGCTCAGAGAGTAAGATTTGAGGATGTCCACAGTACGTGCTTGTTGGTCAGATCTCATGCAGAACTCAGTCCTAGAAAAAGTAAGACTTGCAGCTTCACTAGCACCTAAAGTGGCTCCTTCAAGCAAAAGAGAACACAAGTGACAGGTGCTTCTGAGGGCCCACCTCCGTGGGTAGCTGAACCCTGTAGCAGATGGGGGGGTCTGGGTGGAGTTAAGCCATAGTTCTCCAAAAAGCAGTTTGAATTCTTTAGGCTGGAGTTGGCAAATACTGTGGAAAATGTCTAGAAAATCTTGACTAAAGAGAAAGAATTGGTAAGTCATGTCTACATGCGGGAAGCAAATCCCAGACGTGCACAGGGCATGCCAAACATACGTGGTACTAACCAAAACTACCAGTGGGACCTGAGCTCCCGTAGTTTGCCTGAGAGGGATGCAACGCTACCCGGGTCTGGCCCTGGGTGAGGGCAATGCACACCAACATCAAGAATCCTGGGAGTGAGTTAAGGGAGTCACCTCCGTATGGTGAAGGGCTGAAGGAAAAGAACATCCTGAGGGATGCACATTGGAGGACAGGGTCTGTCCCATAGACGTGGTGGGTGAGCGTACTATAGAGTAGATCATTCGGCCTGCAGGATGTGGAGGTTAAGATGGGCACCTTGGAGAAATGAAGGTTGGAGGTGGGGAGTCCCAAACTGTGCTGGAATAAAGAGAAGGGGAGCTCAGTGAAGGGTGGGCTGAGGAGAAGGGGATATGGTGTGTGCAGGGTAGGATCTGACACGTGTGACTGAGGCTCAGAGGACGGCTGCTGAGAAACAGGCTACAGGTGCCTTAATGCTTTGCTCTGCTGAGAGATGAAGTGCCAGAGAGGTGGGATTCATCTCAGTGGAATCAGGGGAGGTGTGGAGAGAAGGGAAGGGGGACACCACATCCTCAGCTCACCCCCCTGCCTCCCTTCACTCCACCGTGCGCCCTCAGCCTTGCAACCCGTTCTGCCAAAATGACAATGTTGAGTTTTGCCACAGATTAATAATGGGATTGGTTCCTCCATGCTTCATTCTTGGGGCAGCAAGAGTTCAAATTTTGCCTACACTGTTTAGAAGCTTTGGGCCGCCTTTGCACATTACACACCCTATTTTTTTTATTTGTAGTGTTCAGTGATATAAACTGGGTGGTATTTGCATATCTTTACCGGCTTCTCTTCCCATTTGCCTTCAGATGTCTCCTCTTATTAGCTGCCAGCTGTGGCTTTACTATTTTTCCATCTTCTCCTGCTGCCCCACAGCCAGCAGGAACACATTCCAATTTGTGTTATATCAAAGTGAAATCAGGAGCCACCCATCAGCCATCCCCATGGCCATGATTTGGAGGAGCACAGAAAACATTTAGCACCAGGTTATTGGGTTGAATCCATCTCATTCGGTAGCAACTGGAAATTGTTCGTGTCTGCTGATGGGCTGGCAGCTGTGGGGCGTGACGCCGGTGGCTCTCCTCCAGTTGCTAGTGGACAGATGTCCACATCATAAAAACGCAAACAAAACATAGCGCTTTTGCTGACAGCCTCAGCAGGGGACGCATTCCGCAGACAGCGAGGCTGTTCTTAACGCGAGACCATGCCCACCGAAAAGCCCAAGAGTGCTGGAGTGAGTAATTAGCAGACCACCCCCCTGCTGGGCTTGTGGGGATGAGTACCTTCTGTACCAGCGACCGCAAGTCTTGTTTTGAAAGAAATAGTTTGATGATAGAATCCAGAGGGGATGTTGCTGGATGTCTGAGACAAACTAGTAGGTTAATGAGGTGTGAAGAATGTTTTGGTCATAGTTCACTGCACCTCTTCTTTTTCTTTTGTTTCCCGCACCTCTGCAGACCCACTTCCATATCTCCTCAGGCTCCTTCACTTTATTCGATTCCACACCATCCCTTCCACCAAGCACAGTAATGCTTCCTTCAAATGCTGAGGACTATTTCATTTATTTAATACTGCAGCCAGCAAGCGCTGGCTTATTCTGGGAGGAAACTCCTATTTGACTAGGGAAGTGGATGCTGGACCACAAAATGAGCGGTAAAGATGCCGGATGGGATTCTGGCTGTAAGAGTCCTGTGGAGTAGACCCTGTACCATAAAGATGCACTGTTACAGGAGAGAAAACCGCTGCTATAGATCAAGTGGAAAAGTAGTCAAGTGGTCAAGTAGTCTACAGCTGGGGCTGAAACAGCAATGGCTTTTGCTAACCACCTCAAGTCTCTCAACAGCAATTTGACCCACATAGTCTCATTATAGTGTATCTTATTTTTCTTGTTCTTCTGACACATAAAGGTGGCTCCATATTTTCCACAAAGGATAGTATTTTCTTTTCCAAAAATAGCAGGTGGAGGAATTCAACCCAGACAAAGACAAATTGTAGCATTAACATTTAAAATACCATAGCTTTATTTTCATTTTTTCTAGACTTTTACCAACCAATATTCTTTTAAAATTCTTAATTAAGAATAAAGTACAGTAGCGTATTACCAAGCAATGATAATGTGAAAATATCTATTTTGAAAAATTATGCTCCATCTTCTTTCTTCATCATAGCAAACTGTTTTAGAGTGGTTTTTCTCAGAATTTTAGAATAGTTTTATAAACTATTATTTTTAAACCATTTTTTTCTAAATTTTTATTCTGCTGACCTTAAAAAAATAAGATAATTGAGTATTTTGACTATTTTGTAATTTTGGGGATTTATCATTATAGACATTTAAGAAGGATATGCCATGGAGCACCAANGTTTTTCTCAGAATTTTAGAATAGTTTGATAAACTATTATTTTTAAACCATTTTTTTCTGAATTTTTATTTTGCTGACCTTAAAAAAATAAAGATAATTGAATATTTTGACTATTTTGTAATTTTGGGGATTTATCATTATAGACATTTAAGAAGGATATGCCATGGAGCACCAAAAACTTAGTAAAAATATTACACAAAGCAAACACAATGTATGACATTTCAAATGACAAAAATGTTTCAATACTGAAATGGAAGTCTTGAGACTGAAATCAGTTCCGAGGACAAAATTGTTTTTACGCTGCGGGAGAAAAGAACCAGTTTTTAAATCGCCGTATTTCAAGTATGACAGAGGGTCCACAGCTCAAAACGGCTGTAGCCCGTGGCACTGCCTGCCACCCCACTGCTGTGGGAAGCCCCCGGCTCGAAGTGCTGTGTGAGCGTAATCAGAGCTAGGAGTTTAGTGACAGACAGCAGAAGTTGTTTAATTACCTTTATTTCTTAAATTAATCCAGAGGAGGGCAATAAAGCCGGTGAAAGGGCTGGACGGCATGTCCTATGAGGAGCAGCTACGGATGTTGGGTTTGGCTAGTTTGGAGAAAAGGAGGCTGAGGGGTGACCTCGTTGCTCACTGCAGGTTCCTGGGGAGGGGAAATGGAGAGGGAGGTGCTGATCTCTTCTCCCTGGGATCCAGCGACAGGATGTGCGGGAATGGTTCAAAGCTGCGCCAGGGGAGGTTTAGACAGGACATTAGGAAGCATCTCTTTACCAAGAGGGTGGTCAAACACTGGAACAGGCTTTCTGGAGAGGTGGTCGATGCCCCAAGCCTGTTGGTGTTTAAGAGGCATTTGGTTCCCTTAACAACATGCTTTGAGTTTTGATCAGCCCTGAATCCATCAGGCAGTTGGACTAGATGATCATTGTAGGTCCCTTCCAACTGAAAATATTCCATTCCATTCCATTCCATTCCATTCCAATGTAGGTGTTACCAAACCCTACATCAGCATCTGCCCGGGATGCCCCAGTGGTCTTGCCCGGATCTCTATGCGAGCAACCAGAGCGCCAAACGTGGTGCTCAATTCAGTGATCTCCAAGCTTAGCAAGCTCACTATCCACTCCAGTGGAGGATCTCCTCCTGTGACCTTGTTTCCCACCCAGCGTGGATGCACTGCCTGGGAGCACCCTACGCTTTTGGAATGCAGAATGCAGTTTTGCTCCCCCCTACCCCGTTTCTGCATAGCCATGAAAAAACCCTTGCTTTTACTGCTCAAACCACTGCTGCATCAAAAAGCAAAACCTAAGTCAAACTATAAAATATTTCTTACTTTACAAAAAAGAGATCTCTTTCAAAGCATTTGTTTGGCATTTATTCAGTAGACTATAAAACATGGTGTGAGATCTCTGACAGGTACTGTGTTGTTATACTCCTTACTGCAATCAGCTGTGACAGGAGACACCTTGAACCAACTACCCTGTAATTATGCTAAGGTTTTCCCCAAATGACAAATCCCAATTGGCTGGGCCAGAGCCCTGCCTTTCCAGACAAGGCTAATTATTTTGTCCACTCACCCATTCATTCATTTCAGCAAGCCCTGACCTGTGGAATCATGTAGGTGAGTATTTACTGCTTATATTTTATGTTGCTTAAATTTTTACTATTTTGAAATTTAAATCTCAGAGAGGGAAGGGAAATTTCAGCGGGACTTCCCAGAAAGGTTGTCAGGACTCATGAGGTGTAACCGCCACTGTTACGAACCCTGTGTGAGACTATCACCTGTTTCTCTCTCAGCATGTTTTAACTTTTTTTTTTTTCATTCCAAGTGATTCATTGAACTATTACACACACAAAAGATTACTTAGAAACTAGAACTACACAGCTGTCATGGGTATTGAGTAAAATCTATGTCTCCGTATCAACAAAATTGCTAAAACAATCTTACATTAAATAACCTAAAAAGCTTGAAACTAGTGTTAAGTTGTTAGTCTAAGCAATTCTTCTCTAGCGGTGGGAATAGGGAAGAGTAGTCTAATATAGATTTTTGTTTCTTTAGGAGTCTATTGGAATAAACTTATGCTTGGAGAAGTTTAATAACAAGTTATTTGTCCCTAGTGAATGCTTCTAGTCAGGGGCGAAAGAAAAAGACACCTGAATGTCTTCAGCCTTTCAACTCGGGTAAATTATACATTGCAGCGTAATAGTTATTTTTATATGAAGGTACAGATGGGCAAGGCGATCCACAAAATACCCGAGGCAAGCGGCTTGAGTCAGAGCTGCTTCTAAACAATCGAGCACATGCTGGGCAGTCCCTGCCCAGGTGTGGGTTGGTGTGGGTCTCTACTGAAGCCTCCAAGGCAGAGAAGCCTCAGAGATGGTGAGGATGTGGGCCATGAGAGCCGGGCCTGAATGGCACACGCTGCCCGAGTCCCAGCTCCCATGGCGAGTGGTCCGAACTCACTCTCCCAGCACGCAAGGCATTAAGGCCTTTTATCCTTAAAAACAGTAGACTTCACTGTGCCTCTCAACTTTGCTGTTTAGCGAAAATAGGTGAGGGTTTGCTCATTATTTCAGTTAGAAGAAGACATGGTGGCGAGGTCGGGTATCCCGGCTGTTTGTTGGTAAGGACAGCACCGGCTTTGCCTCCCTGGCAGCGGCAGGTCCAAACAGAACTTGCTGTTTGCTGAGAGCTGCAAGCCTCTGCTTTCCAGCTCCCTCGCTGTAAATCCTTTTCCTTCGGCTTTCTCCAAGGGTTATGCTAATGTGCTTGCTCAGGCAGGTCCAACCGCTCCTTTCTTCTTTTCAGTTGAACCTGTTAATTCTTTGCATAACCATTTCCCAAAACAGTGCTCGATAATGCTAATGTCTCCTTTATAAATCACCAGTGTTCTGCATAGCTTTGTACTCACCTTTGTTTTGAGACTTTGACATCTGCTTATCCATCTCTCTCGCTTATCTCCAGGGATGGGTGGCAATTACGCTGGCTCCTCGGTATTAGTAGGTTTATCAAAATAACAAAAGACTATGAGGATTGTGAAGGAACAGCAGGTGGAAAGGGACACTGTAGGAAAGAGAAATTATCCTTGAGGGAATGTTCATTGCTTTACTGCAGTTTCGTATTTTCCTCAGATTGTATTTATTTATATACAATCATGGGGGAGAAAGGAATATGGAATGAATTACAGTCCCAGGAGTGGAAGTTTAAGAGAGCATTCAAGTACAGCACACGAGAACTTGAAACCACATACTGTGAAGACAGATGTTAATATATAAACTGGTACTGAGGTTAATAACACATATTTATTTCTAAGGATAATTCCCTTCGAGGACGCCCCTACCTCTGCCTCCTCTTGCTCTAGCTATGAAACGTTGCTNATGTTAATATATAAACTGGTACTGAGGTTAATAACACATACTTATTTCTAAGGATAATTCCCTTTGAGGATGCCCCTACCTCTGCCTCCTCTTGCTCTAGCTATGAAACGTTGCTACTGAAAATCCAGGAACAGTTTAATTCGTGCAGGTTGGGTTTACTCCGGGGGTACACCTGCTCCCCTACTTTTAAAAGGGAACATGACTATCACCTTTCTTGAAAGATCCCCTTTTTTCAAAATAACAGATCGTAATTTTGCAACTGAAACATTTTCATGTTCAGAATTGGCTGCTGTGTTAAATTTAAATCATCATTACTTCCAAGGATTAAGCAAAAACCAGTTCTGTCTCTTCTACAGACGCCCTTTAGAACAGTCTCGCTCCTTTCAAAGGCACAGCTGCTTTTGTGTAGTGTAGATCATTTTTTCCTGTTAATCCCTAGAACAAGATAATGATTTGCTGGGGAGGGAAAAAAATTATTTTTAACACAAATGTGAAATGCCATCTGCTTTAACCAAAAATGTATTGCAGTTATTTATGTGCTGCATGAAGTCTTAGAAGGAAAGAATATCGTGTATTTTCATGTTGAGTTCAGAGTTCTGGTTTTCAAAATAATACTCCTGTGGGGGATGATGAACATACATCCTCCATGTAATGGGCTCCCTTTGGTACTGTTTACACACTTGTAGGTATAAAATTACCTTGTTTGGAAGAGCTCGCTGAGAAGATCTAGTAAATTGCTTAGGAAGCCTGTTTTTGTACTGTGACACCAAAGGCACAGTGATCTGCACTACAGATCTTTGTAAAAATTGCTTTCCACAAGAGTTTAAAACGGTACTGGAGTATAAGCTACTGCTGCAAAAAAACCTCACACAGGGCATCTTAGGTGGAACTTCAAAGCATTATCTTATCATAGACTGGTTTAGGTTGGAAGGGACCTTAAAGATCATGTAGTTCCAACCCCTCTGCTGTGGGCAGGGACACCTCCCACCCACTCAAAGATTATTTAATTGACTCAGTTGATGTCCCCATAGAATAGCGGAATCAATGGAAATTTTGCCTACAACTTTGTCAGATAGTTGGAAGAAAGAACAGGTGGAATATACAGGCTAAACCAGAGAATATAGGGGTTGGTTGGCTGTGGGTTTGTTCCCCCCCTCAAGGCTTGTAATTAGAATTATTCAAGAGGGTTTGGTGTGATACAGTGAAAAGTATTTGACTAAAAACAAAGAAAACCACCAGTTGCTTTTAAAAACTGGGCTGTGGCTTGCCCAACATTCTACACTAGAGTAGTAGTGTAGTACAGAAATGTGATGCAAAGGAATGTGATACTTCAAGGTTGATCTGTGCTTTAATTAGCTGTATAATAATCAATATTAGTGGTAGACACATGACTATATTTTTCATATGATACTGACTAGTAATGCATATTTTTAATGATTTCAGATCTTGCTATAGAGAGTATGTTTGGATTTGTTTTGCCATAAAGCGCTAGAGATTCAGCAGACAGTGAACACTGCAGAATAACCTTTGTCAGATGGAATACTCTGCAAAGTGACACGTGATGGACTCTATCTTTTCCCTGATTCCTCTGCAATGGAAACTGTCATTACAGAATCTGAGTTCTGCCAAGCCTAATTATACAGAATACAGCAAAGCAAATTATCCAAATACTCTTGGAAATGTGTTTAAACAGTTTATTTGGCTAACTTGCTAAAAAACAAATTAGAACATCAATAAACAGGCAGTTAGAATATTAAGAATTTTTATAAAAGTGAGAGTTAGAACTTGGAAAAGAGAAAAAACAAAAATGAAGAGGATAGAGTTTTTCCTAATGTTTGAAATTAGTCACGGAACATTGCAGTAGTCTTTGCAAGACTATAAAAAATAATTGGGACATATTAGTAAAAACATACAGGGGACTCAAATAATTGAACAGTAGCTTGACTAAATCGTGTGCATGTGTGGTTTTTTAAGGGGGGGCTTTCTACAACCTGGATGCTCAGCTCCTGACCTTTACATCATTGGCATGTTTTGATTTCTTCCAGAGGCAACAGTCAGGAATGCCAGCACAGAAATTTGTTTGGAGGTTTTCTCAGGCTTTAGGTCCTCACACACTCATCGCCCTATACTCAGAACTCAAGAATGGGAGTAAGCAATGATGAAAGAGGTGGTTTGGCAGTTCTTGATGATAAGGACAGCCACAGCACTGGGGTGTAGTTTGACAAGCATTTCTTGAATCAGACATGCTGGCTAAACTAGCCAGTTTTGCTGGTTCGTATACTTAGTCATAAAAAAAACCCTTCCTCTCTTTTCTTTCGGCTGAGGTATTTTTAACCTGAACAATTCATTATGTGTCCTCACAAACAGTTGCCCTAGCCCAACTGAGAAGATCTTACTGAAGTGAGGGTGGAGTTTTAGAAACCACTGTCAAAATAAGCGCTTACCAAATTCTGACTTTACAGATAAGTGTGGCTTAATGCATTCATAACAAGGCTACATCCTACTATGAAAAGGCAGTCCTTCACACTTAAAGTTTGATGAGGTTAAACTTGCCATGAGCTGTGCAACACAGGTGGTTCATAATTGCAGAGGTGGAGCTTCTTTCTGAGGAGCTTCCTATTCCTCACAAGTGTTAATGATATCCTTACAAGACCCATGTGTGTCTGTCTTAATTGAGTATCGTTGCCTTCTCTTTTAGACATGCCAAAATGACCCAAGTGGAGAATGCCATGTAACTACAAGGTTATTCTTCCCTTTCTTCTGTGGCTGTTTCATGACTCTGACACCTGTTTGTAATGAACAAACAGCCTCTAGCCCAGAACAGGCACCTCTAAAAAGAGCAGGAGAGTTTAAATCCTAAGTTGAAGTTCCAGCAGCGATGCTGTTCCCTTCATACAGAAGAAGGACCCCTCCAGAAGAGAATGGGGCCATTTCTCACAACAGCACCACCTGGGGCAGCCAAGGACAGGGCAGGAGGGATGTCGCACACAAAGTATTTTCCACTGATCCATGAAAAATACAAACGTTGACCTCAGACAGCTCTTTGCTAGCAGGGAGGGATGCTTTGATCCTATTCGGAGAAACTAAGTCTATGGACTCGATGATCTTAAGGGTCTCTTCCAACCTAAATGATTCTGTGATTCTCTGACTGTATTGGTATTGCTGGTATCTTTCTTTTTTTAAAAAAAAAAAAAAAGCTTTGGATTCTGCTTCAGGTTCCCAGTTTAAGTATGTTAACACTTAATTAACCATATCCTTAGTCTGTTCCTCTGCTCCTTAGAAGTTTATTGTTTTTCTCCTTAGGACTTAATCAGTGCTGATCTCTTCACAGGAATTGAGACTTTAGATCTCTTTCACAACTCCGTATTTTCATAGCCTTCAGATAAAGGAAGATACAAAGCAACTTGTCCCAAGAACTTATAAAGTTACACTATCCAGTATCATATCTTGTCTGTAATGTTGAGAGTTATTTTCACACTAACTTAGTTAGTGTTTATATGAAAACAAAAGAAAAGGCACTAAACCCTCAATATTCTGCTGCCATCTGCACATTTGACCTTGTATTTTACACCACAGCTTTATAGGGATTTAGAGACTTAAATGTAAAGACTTAAAAAGCTAGGTTCTTCTGCCCCATCAAAAAAAAAGCAGTTCCACATGCAAAATTCTGTATCTGTGTGATCCTCAGCACGGGGAAAAGACCGACCAGTTTTCACATCAGTATTTTTTGTCATTTCACATCAGTTACTATTTTTGTCATTAATTAATAAGCAGTGACACACATGTTGTTTACAATGCAAGAAATCATTAATAAACATTTGAAAACTATGCCATCTACAATCTAAGATGATAGTTATACTGATGATCTTGGGCTTAGAAGTGTTCTGACATGCTGCTGTTCAACCAGATACAGCTCAGTAACACTCATCATCTCCCTTAGAAGTCACAAACAGCACCCCTGCTTTCTCAGTGTTCAAACTAAAACAGCAAAAGTGTGGGGTTTTGTGGACTTTTGTTTGAAATTTGAGAAGTGTGGTTAAGACTATTAACATAAGAATGTCAGATACTGGTTGTGCTTATTGGCTTAAGTTTATTTTTAATGTTAGCAGATATGACTTGACTAAGCAATGACTAATTATTTCAAGGCTAAATGTGGACTCTCACGTTCAATTTTCATAAAAACCCCGAAGGTGAATGCTTCTAACATTTAGTGGTACTTGTTGAATATAAGCCAAACAGTATAATTAATGGTTTTTGATGGGACACATCATCTGGTTGTGATCCATAACATTTGTATGAAGTTCAAGCATATGTGCAGTTCTCCTCTCCCTTTTACTTTCTAACTGTCTTTGGCCAAGTGGGGTGTCTCTTTTCAGGGTCGTGTGGCACGGCCCAGATCTCTGACTGTGTAGCTACCAAAATATGGGAGCATACTTCCATTTTCAATTATGTGTTTCTGCAGTCCAGTTTATGCTGTGAAAAATGACGAAATAATTAAACCAAGAAAACTCATATGACTTCCTCTAATATGTAACCTTTACAAATGCCAAATTTGGGAAAATGTAAAGCATAAGCTATTTCCCTAGACTAAGGACATTTAGATCCATCAGTATGTACTTCTAGTCAGGTAGCCCCAGAGCAATTAGTGTTAATATATTGTAAAGATATTGACTTTTTGACAAAGACAAGGGCAGCTTTATGACTCAGTTCACTTAGACCGACATTCAAGGAGACTGAAAAGAGTAACATTTATCAGAGCTGTCATCGTTAGGCTGGACCAAAGGCAATCCTTTTAACTGGAAGCTATCAAGTAAAATAATCTATTAACTTATACCCAGCAGTGTACATTACAGCAAGATTTGGAGAAGAACAATTTCCCAACAATCAGTTAAAGCAAACTTTTCAAGATTAGCCAATAACAAATGAGTTCTAGCTAAACCAGTAAATATAGTATTCAAAACAATGCTTTCCTCTTTTCTTCTACATCAAATCAGCCCATTATAAAATCCACTTATAAAAAAGCTTACAAAGAATAAAATTTCTGTTCTGTTGTTTTCTGACTTTGATGGAGGCAAGAAATCTTTCATAACCAGAGCCAGAAGCATAGTAAAAGCTGAACTACACCTACAACTCCTTTCTGAGGTGATCCCATTTTATTATGATAAAACCAATTACATAAAGGATCACTGTCCTGGTAAACATCAGTATATCTCAGCTATTTATGTGTGATAATTTTATTTCATTTTAATAATCTGTATTTGCGTAAGTGGAAAATATTTTCCCCCAGAAATTCTATATGGAATTGTTTTAGTTTGTCCTAGAAGTCTCAGTCTGTACCATCTCAGGAAATGTTACTTTGGATAACATAGGAGCCAGCAAAGGGAGATACTCTGTTGGACCTCATAGCTACAAACAGGGAAGGTGACAGTTGGGAGCAGTCTTGGTGGCAGTGACTATGAGATGGTGGAGTCCAGGACCTTGAAAAGAGGGAACGAGGCAAATGGCATGATCACAACCGCTGACTTCAGGAGAACACACTTTGGTATCTTCAGGGACAAGCTTGGAAGAAGCCCATGGGAGCCCTGGGGAGAAGAGGGGTCCAGGAGCTGGCTGACTTTCAAGAATCCCCTTTTCTCTGCTCAAAAACAGTCCATCTCCACATGCAGGAAATCAAGCAAAGGCAGGAGGAGTTCCTGACAACACTGAGACATAAAAAGAAAGGACGCATAAGTTGGAAGCAGGGACAAGTCAACTGGGAGGATGTCGTGGTTTGGGCCGGACTGGCCACTGAAACGAACGACAGATGTTCCCCTCTACCTCTCCCTTCAGGGAGAGAAGGTTGAGAGAGAAAGAGACTTATGAGTTTAAAAGAAACTAAACTACATTAATGAAATA
>RSEF01000001.1:26235998-26247792 GCA_003993805.1 Himantopus leucocephalus
TGCTTCTGACCCTCCAATGGGGCAAATAACAAAGTTAGCTGACGTTGGGTGTTATACCAGTAAGCATAAGCAGCAGCCTCTCTGCATACCATCCCTTGGTATTAATTATAAACATCATGTCTTATCACTCTGGAAGTGGACTACTGTCTGAAAAATACACCGTCAATTTCAGAGAGTTCAGTTAGTTAGAAAAGGCTTACCAGAAAAGTAAAATTACTGAACAGAAAATTGGTTGTTTTACCTCAAACCAGGACAGCGGAATACAGAGACACTGTCTGAGAGTGTAAGGATGGGGTTAAGAAAGCCGAAGCCCACCTGGAGTTCAGTCTGGTAAGAGATGTGAAGGGCAGCATGAAGAGCTTCTACAGGTCTATCAGCAGCAGCAGACCAGGGAAAATGTGTGCCCAGTGCTGAATGGGGCAGGAGATCTAGTAGCAAAGGATATGGAAGAGGCAGGGGTACTCAATGGCTTTTCCACCTCAGTCTTTACTGGAAAGACTGGTCTTTTGCAATCCCAGGCTCCTTAGAGCCATGGGAAAGACAGAAGGAAGGAAGATTTACCTTCAGTGGAGGAGGATCAGGTTAGGGAACTTTTAAACAAACTGGACATACACAAGTCTATGGGGCATGATGGTATGTGCGCATGAGGGGCTGTATGTGCTGAAGAAGCTGGCTGATGTCATTGTAGGGCCACTCTTGATAATCTTTGAAAGGTCATGATGATTGGGGAAGGGTTCTGAGGATTGGAAGACAGCAAATGTCACTCCAATCTTATAAAAGGAGAATCTTAGGAACTATAGGTTGGTCAGCCCAGCCTCGCCTCAGTCCCTGGGAGGCTGACAGAGCAGATAATTCTGGAAAACATTTCCAAACGTTAAGGACAAGAATGTGATTGGAAGTAGTCAGCATGGATTAACAAAGAGGAAATCATGCCTGCCCAACCTGACAGCCTTCTACAAAGAGATGACTGGCTTGCTGGACAAGGGGAGAGGATAGGATATTGTTGATCTTGATTTTAGCAAGGTACTGTCTCCTGTAACATTCGCACTGATTAAGTACAGGCTAGATAAATGGACAGTGAAACTGAACACTGGCTGAACTGCCAGGCTCAAAGGGTTGTCCAGCTGGAGGCACATCAAAGTCCAGCTGGAAGCCTGTTTCTGGTGATGTGTGCTAAGGGTTCATGCTGGGTCCAGTACTATTTAACATCTTGATTAATTATCTGAAAAATGGGACAGAGTGCTCCCTTGACAAGTTTGCAAACAATGCAAACTTGGGAGGAGTAGCTGATACACCAGAGGATCATGCTGCGGTTTAGAGGGACCTCCATAGGCTGGAGAAACAGGCTGACAGGAACCTCATGAAGTTCAACAAAAGCACATGCAGACTACTGCACCTGGAGAGGGATAACCTCATGCACGAGTACAGGCTCGTGGGCTGACTGGCTGGAAAGCAGTTGCAGAAAAGGCTCTAAGAGGTCATGGTGGACACCAAGTTGACTAGAGTGAGCAATGCATCATTGCGGCAATGAAGACCAACAGACTCCTGGGTGGCATTAACAAGGGTATCTGTCACCAACAGGTCAAGGAATGTGTTTATTCCCCTCTCTTTAGCACTGGTGATGCCACTCTGGAGTGCTGTGTTCACTCCTGGGTTCCTCAGTACAAGAAAGAAATGGGCATACCACATCAAGTCCGGCAAATTGCTACAAAGATGAGTAAGGGATTACAGCATTTGTCATATGAGAAGCGGCTGAGAGAGCTGCGATTGTTTAGCTCAGAGGAGAGATGGCTTTTTCCTGCTGTGATCTCTGGGCAGTTGGGGGAACTGCATGAAGCCTTATTTTCTACAAGCGTCATCAAGCAGATACCATGCAAATGAGGTATTGCTCTTGGAGCAATTTAAATGAACAGAGCATGCCTTCTTTCCTGGTGATTGGATCTATGATCTAAGTCTAGCTTATGAAATTGCTTCTTGGCAGAGTTTCTTTAATTATCACATCAGCAGCTGCGGAATGGTGAAATATCTGTATAGATGTTTAGACTTCAGTCTAACTGCTGCTTCTTTAACAAGAACTTGTTTGCTTTCTGCGACTGATAAGGCTTTTGTAAAATAAAAGTGAAATGGACCATCAAAGGCTAGGTGAAGGAATCCAAAACAGAACTGTCAGAACTCCGGTATACTGCTGCTTGTTCAAGAGAACCAAAGAGCTTGATCACGAAAGAGGATCCAACTTTTTTTTTTTTTTTAATTAATATGAAAGCAATAAGCAGTCATACCCACCTCTGGATCCTGGGTCTTGGGTATCTGCAGTTTCACTTTTCCTTTACAGCCCTTGGCCTTTCTGACTGGTGGTTTAGCCTTCAAACCATTGGTTTCCATTTCTTCCAAAACGTTGATGAAAATCTGTACATTGAAGAAAAAGTGAAAAAATCTTTACTGTAAAGCTGGGGAGAGGGAAAAGCTAAGCAAAACAAAAATGTGCAGAACTACATCTGACTGGAGCTCAGATACTTGTGAAAGGCCACAGAGAACTCTTCGCAGATCTACGCATAACACTGCAGACACTCAAGTGCGGCGCAAAAGCAATTTGTATTGGTTGATGGGAGGAAGTTGTTGCAGTTCTAGCTCTACTGTACATTGCACCTCACCACCTATGCTACATTTTACTTCCCTTCCTTACCTGTTTTTCATACACCTACAGATGAGTTCTGAAGGGATGTGTGATACTGCTCAGTTGTACTTTCTGCTCCTTCTGCCTGCGCTTCCTACTCCAGGATTACAAACTTCTGTTTTGGGANTTTGGAAAAAAAAAAAAAAAAAGGAAATTCCTCCTCTGCTGCCAAACCCTCTTCCAAGAATCCTTGCTATTGGTGCTTGTTTGCCAGTCTTTCAGCTATGCATGCTTGTGTCTTTGAGTAGCTAGCTTCATTCACGTGTGCTGGCACCTCTAAGCCAAGAAAATTGAATTGGCTGTTATTCCCTCCTCAGCTAGGTTAGTGACCCGGCACAAGGAATGGCTAGCAGATCTGTGCTTCTCCACTGACACGATGACCAAGAGGTGGCAGCATGCCCAGGAAGAAAAAGAATAAAAAAGAATAAAAGGGAAAATATCCCTACTGCCTGTTGGCATCCGAAGTGATGGATGAGGAAGAAGCAAAGTGGGGTCTGCTAAACAGACCTGCTAATCTGGGAAGCTAAGTTCCTGGGTTCTGGTGCTTTTTGTAGAGCCCTGTAATGCAAAACCACTCCTCTATGAAACTCGACTTCTAGAGATCTCCTTCAGTACAACTTTTCCGTCTGTCCTTGATTTCCTCCTAGTCATCAAAAAAGGCAAGCTAAGTCTTGAATGAAGAATCCCAGAATCATCTCTAGACAGTGTTACGCCCGTGACCAGATGTAGTCCATTTGTTAACATAGCTTCTTTCATTGTTTTGGTCCCCCAAAGGTCTAGATTTCACCATTCTGGCAGAAGCTTTTCTGCTATGCTGTCAGTCATACTGCTCTGCCTTGTCTTTTTTTTCTTCGCCCCCCCACCCCCATGATAGTTCCTTTCACACATGCTTTTCTCCCACAATCCAAGCAAATCTGGAGTTTCCAGTAGATTCAGATATGACCAAACTCAGTGAACACACAGGGAGTCTCATTGTACTACTACTGCAACAATCTCTGCTGTGAACCTGGCTTGAGGCTGGATTTAGGAAGGTTCAAGTCTCCATCAACCTCTCATTATGCTGTCAAGCCTTTTTGGGTATGCAACAATTTGACGGATGGAGGCACTCTGCCATTTTATTGAAACAAATTAAAGCAAAATCATGCAGCCAGAGGGATGACGAAAAAAATGCAAATGGATAGTAACTGCAACCTGTTGTCTGTATGCACTGTTGGGGGAAGAGAGATCTACGATTCTGTGCCCATACTGCTTATAAATTTTATGCTAAGTAGCCACAGAAAAGATAAACAGAGGGAGAGAAACAATTCAAGATGTAGGGACCAGAGATTCATGGTTTCCACTCCTAGCTGAAATCAGTAAATGCAAACCAAAATGATGTTTGCTTTTTTTTAATCTGTCCTCAGAGATTTTACATTTCCAGCCACCCTATGGCCCACTTCGTGGTGACTCCTATATTTTTGCGCACACTCTTATATACTCTTTAGATACCCTATGGCCTCATCATGAGGTCTCTATGGAAAGTGACAGATCCAGACTTAAACCATTTCAAAATAAGGAGGAAAGTGGATTCAGGTGAGATACTGCACAGAGAAATGCTTTAGCTACTGGGCTACTATGTAAAAGTTGCTGACCGCACCCTGACTATTACCACTACCATTATGTTCTAGAAGAAAAGTGTGGCTGTTCACTGTTGGGTGTATGGACAACCTCAGCTTTCCTATATGAATTTCACTCCCAGGTAGACTTGACTTGGGGTCACTTAATCTGTAGATCTCAAATGGCCACAACCAACATACGGATGGCCATATACCAAGATGATACACAGATTTTGAGCCTGCTTAAAAAAAGGTCTGGGCAGAAGATAGAATGCCTATAATATTTCAGATACCTCACTGAGTTAAATAAGCGTACATGGATTGTTTTCTTGCGTTAACTGGAACAGTCCAGGTTCCAGTGTTGTGTTATCTTGTATCCTCCCTTAAGTGCTCTGTAAAATTAGTGAGTTAAAACCTAGAACTTTATTTTGAGATAGGTGAGAAATATCACATATAGATTACTGTCGATTAAGAGAAGACATGGTGAGATTGCTCATGTTTACAGACATCAGTCACTGGCACAATCAGGACTACTACTGAGCATACTCATTCTGATCCATGACTCACTGGATACCATTCCACTGTCAGTTTTATATCTACTTTTTATATATATACAATTTGATACAGAGAGAGTTTATTTCCTCTATGATTGTACATTGTGGTTTTCCTTCAAAGGGGAATTTTATTCAAAGATTACAATGTATTCAAAATCACAAATGGTATTTCTTTCATGGTTAGAAATGAAACCTTTATCACCTGTTACTTTATGTACATTTGTTTCTCTTTCTGCATTAGGTCTCAGAAGCTGTTGAAAGGTCTCCTGCAGTCTGAAATGAGAGAAAGCCTCGTATAAAGGTCACCCCTATTTTACACCTAAGGAATATTGCTTAATAGGTATTAATCTGAAGAAATATATTGCATGGTAAAGCTTTTGACAGACTACCAACCTTCTGAACACCCAGAAAGCATTTAATTTTTGTCTGATCAGAAGCACCTAATGTCACTGCACATGCTACAATGGAAACTCGAAGACAAATACAAAGTTTTGGTATCTGTGTTACCTGTACATATCCTATAGCATCTGGTGTGGTGTTTGCCACTCTTCTAGTTTCTTGCTGTTCATCTCTGAACATAAGAGCTCGTCCACTGGTTCCTAATTCACCTTTCCTTTCTATCTGGAATGCTCCTACAGAGCTTTGTCCTGAAAGGACTGGAGTGCAGCTGGACATGGGGTTTTTTTCTCTCATTGGAAGCACACTGAAGACATCCATTGGGCAAAACATCACTCTCTTCTATCCAGACAGGCTTGGCTACTATCCTTACAAAAATGAAGTCACAGGAGAGGCATTCAATGGAGGACTCCCCCAACTCTCCCTGCTGGAGAATCATTTAAAAAAAGCCAAAGAGGACATCCAGTTCTATATTCCTTCAGATGAACAGTTTGGATTGGCTGTAATTGACTGGGAAAACTGGAGACCTGTGTGGATAAGGAACTGGGGATCAAAAGACATTTATAGACAGGAATCCATTGAACTGGTTCAGCAGAGAGACCTCAGTCTATCAGAAGCCGAAGCCAGGAATATAGCCAAAATGGAATTTGAAGCTGCAGCAAAATCAATTATGTTGGAATCTTTAAGGCTGGGCATAGAATTGAAGCCAAATCGTCTGTGGGGATATTACCTTTATCCAGACTGTTATAACTATGATTACAAACAAAACCCACATAATTATACAGGAACCTGTTTAGACATTGAAATAGAAAGAAATAATGAGCTTAATTGGTTGTGGGAGGAAAGCACAGCACTTTATCCATCTGTCTATCTAGAGACAGCCTTAAGATCTTCCAGAAATGCCCAACTCTTTGTTCGCAACCGAGTTCGAGAAGCCATTAGAATTTCGTATGTCTCTAATTCTACTCATCCTCTTCCAGTTTTTGTATATACACGTCCAGTGTTCACAGATGTCTATGAGGAATATCTCTCCCAGGTGAGTGGAGCTAGACCTTAAATATTTCAAATTTAAGTGGAAAGAATACCAGGTGACACTTAGCAAATATGTTAACTTGTATCAGAAAAAAAAGTGTGTAGATTTTGTATAAAAAATTAAATTAATCCATCAAAGAAATATGATCAAATGGAACACTAAGAGGTCTATTTTCAAACCTTCCTCATGATATTTGTCAAATAGTACTTTATTCTCTGAGTAGTTCTCACATGTAGCAAAATATTATAAAGCTAGAAAGCATATTTAGTACATTAAGTCAGAGGAAAGAAATTTGAGTAACCTCTTCCAAAGCGAATTAGTAAAACTGGCTTAGCCTAATGTCTGCTTTTTAGGTGTTTATAAGAAAAAACAATAAAAGGGAGTCTTTCTTTTCCTTAAAAAAAGGAGAAGATTCTGTTCTTAGTTGTACTTGAGTACCTTTCTAAATGGTATTTCAGCATCTCATGGGTTGGTCAAGGTTAGGCTCTGATTAAGGTCTAATCATATTACTGCGGTTCTGGCTACACTCTTCCCCTCGCATTTTTATATACATCCGCCCTTTCAGAGATACGACCAATATCTGGGGAATCTTTTCCTGGTCATCCAGGCCACGAGGAAGGGGAAGTTAGAGGCTGTGGTCCTGGTGACTGGATTGTGTCTGGTATTCTCTCACTTAAGCCTGTTTTTTAAAGTAGTTAAGTGTCTTGCTCTTTCATTGTGTNAAAAAAAAAAAAAAAAAAAAAAGCTGTATTATTAATGACTTTTCAGTGAGCTTTCTCCTGGAGCTTGCTGTTAGACACTTTTATCATAGCAAACACAATCTATGTTGTATCGTATACATTTTGGGGTTCAGGGATCAAATCATCATCACAATAGACAGATTTCCATCTTATAGAATAGCTTTCAGCTGTGAGACCGTTGAAGTTGGCCATCCAGAAATCTGGGCTTGAATACTGTGTTCAGTTTTGGGCCCATCACCACAAGACAGTGAGATGCTGGAGTGAGTTCAGAGAAGGGCAACAAGGCTGGTGAGGGGTCTAGAGCACAAGTCTTATGAGGAGTGGCTGAGGGAACTGGGGTTGTTTAGTCTGGAGATGAGGAGGCTCAGGGGAGACCTTTTTGCTCTCTACAACTACCTGAAAGGAGGTTGGAACAAGGTGAGGGTGGGTCTCTTCTGCCAAATAGCAAATGATAGGACAAGAGGAAACAGCCTTAAATTGTGGCAGGGTAGGTTTAGGACGGATATTAGGAAAAATTTCTTCATTGAAAGGGTTATCAAACATTAGAACAGGCTGCCGAGGGAAGTGGTAGAATCGCCATCCCTGGAGGTACTTAAAAGATGTGTAGATGTGCTGCTTAGGGACACGGTTTAGTGGTGGTTTTGGCAGTATTAGGTTGATGGTTGGACTCGATGATCTTAAACGTGTCTTCCAACTTAGATGATTCTATGATCCTGGATAGAGCATCAGCAGGCATTGCCCCCCAGCTCTATGTATACCTTCAGGGAGCAAGGCGTGCTGCCAGGGTCCCTGCTGGGCTCCTAGTTAATCATTTAAGTCCTGTAATCCTTACATTCTTCCTTTTCATGTGTTGTGCCCTGCAGTAAATTGTTTGTTCCTTGTTCTTTTTCTACCTATAGTCCTCTCCCATCCCAGACGGGCTTTAAGATTTTGTTAGGGCTGAGCTAATAGCCGACCCAAAAAGGAGAACTGGACAAAAACAAATTTCCCAAATCAATCTCTGTAAAAGGTCAGAGCCATTCTCTGAAGAAAAGAGAATCCTATTGGTGAAAGCTCTTTCTCTTGCTACTTTTCTGCTTTAGCACTTTATGGTAACTGCAATTAAGTTAAAAAAAAAAAAAAAAAGAAAAAAACAGCTGGGCTTTCCAGCCTCTGCTTCAGGCAGCGTTACTGAAACCAGTTACTACCGACTCTGAGCAGCCAGGAGGCAGCGCAGCAAAATAAAATGGATGGAGGAGTGCATGTCATATGCCTAACCACTGGCTTAGTTTTACAGCCTTGTTTTTCTAACCAGATGACATATACAAATTGGATATAGTTGGCAACATTCTTTGGCATCACCTGTGCAACCCAGGCCCAGAATAGAATAGTGTAATTGAGAGCAGAATGTTTGCATCATGTGTAATTGCTTGCAGTCTTCAAAGTAGTTATTTTGGATATGTAATTTACTATACGCATTATACCTTTTGCCCTATGTTATAGCTTACTTACATTAGCATGATTCTTTGCACATTTCCTCTCAGGATGACCTGGTAAACACCATTGGAGAATCTGCTGCGCTGGGTGCTTCTGGAATTGTGATCTGGGGTGATATGAATTTAACACAAAATAAGGTATGCCAGATTAATTATTATATGACATTTTTAAAGAGCAATAAAGTGAAAAGGATATAAAGCATTATGATTAGTTACATCATATCTTCTACTTTTAAAATGATTACTCCATATTCCCAGCAGTCTTCTCTAGTTAAAAAACAAGCACATCTGAGGCTTATGAGTATTTTGTCATTGACTACACAGAGTAAGAGTTCAATCTTTTAAAACATCAGTGTTGGCTCTGAGCAACTATACAAGCTACCATGATAACAGTAGGCAAGTTAGCACTTGTTTGTTTGATTTAAGGAAAGAATTCCTGCATCTTCATTACATTCCAGTCATGAGGTTCAGAAAAAATGACATGTGCTTGCCCAGAACAATTTTTAAAAGACCCTTCTGCGTTATAAAGTGGTGCGCTTAGCAATAATCTTTGAAGCACTAGGAGGAGTCAGTCTGTGAAATTTCAGCTCTAGCCTGTTCTGTGTTTTAAGTACTACTTTGATTAATTTCTTTGTAAGAAAGATCTGAGTCAGAAGAGGGAAAAAAATCCTATTTGTTTTTGGAAGGTCAAATATATAGTTTGAGCAACATTGTTATAAGAATGTTCAAATAAATCTTTTGAACTAGCTCATTCATACCCAGCAAGCTACATATAATAACCTACTGTATGGGAAGACTCTTTTGAAGTCTTCTAAGAGCAAAGAACTGAAACTCTTCAGCACTCCTGGACCTCCTGTTACAGGAAGCATGGCCAAATAAACTTCCACAGCTCTGGAAAGGTCAAATTCCCAAAAGCATCCCACTTTCACCCTTTTTTGTATGTGCCTGCCTTTGAGAAAGCATATCAGTTGCACCTGAAGCTTTTTTGCCCCCAACACCAGAACACAGAGGAGCAACAACTTTTATTACTTGAATTCTGAGATTTGTATGAGCAAATAGAATTTTCCACAGCCCAGTAGACTATGTATTTGTAAAGTAATCACACCTTTTTTTCTTACAGCTATCACAGTCAGTAGCCTTTTAGCAATGTAGTATTACCATGAGCCTCACTTCTGCAAGAACTGCATCAACCAAAATTTTCAGGCAGCGTTTTTATATATACATAAAAGAAAAACAAAAAAGCTACATATATGTCAGATTCACTGCAGTGATCTCCACGGGTGTAAATATCAGCTGTATCTATGTGTGGTATTAGGCAAATGCCCTAAGGAGTGATAGTGTCAGAAACAAAGAAAGAGTTCGCAAAGCCTCTGGTTATTAAACTGTGCCAAGCGTACACAGAATATATGCCAATTTCATGATCAATTAAAATGATCAATTCTCTTAGCATACTTTCTATTTGACCATGCTCCCAAAATGCTTTCCATTCAAAAATGCCAAGAAAGTTCCCTACTCCTGCAGCCTAGCTATTCAGGTCAAGGGAAAATTGAAGTCTTACAGAGATGATTTGACAGAAAAATTAGTTGTTCAGACTGAAGAAGTGAGATTTTTTTTTCAAGATCCCTTCAAACCATTCAAGACACATAAAAAGGAACTTCAGTCCTTCATGTAACTTCTTTAAATGCATCTGATTCAAAATGCTGCATGAAACATACAGATAAAATGAAAGCTTAAACTTGTCTGCTTTCTGATATAAGTGCTTTTCATAACATCTCCAGCAACCACCCAACAAAAATTTGCTGTGATCCTTGAGCTATATAGCAACTTCTCAGATAAGCTTTCTTCCAACAACCAGTTATAACTATTATCAAAACCTAACGAGAAACATTCAGAGATATCCATTACAGTCCTGTTATTAGAATGACAGTATTTTAATGGTTTCCATACTAAACACTGTAGTTATTATGCTCTTTTCATAGAACACCTGTAGGACTCTGGACAACTACCTTAGGAGGACTTTGACCCCGTACCTCATCAATGTGACGATGGCAGCCAGAATCTGTAGCCAAGTGTTATGCCAAGACTCTGGTGCTTGCGCACGGAAGAAATGGAATTCCAGTGACTATCTTCACTTGAACCCTGAGAATATTGTCATTCAAATGACGAAGGATGGAAAATACACTCTGCGAGGGCAACCAGCATTTCAGGATCTGCAAACATTCATAGAAAAATTTGATTGCCACTGCTATGCAGGGCACAGTTGTGAACCTAGAGTTAATATAAATGACATCCATTACCTCCATGCTTGCATTTCAGAAGATATTTGCATTCACATATCCTCAAATTCACTTTCTAACATAGAAGCCTCTGAAGAAAAGATCTTGTCTAACAGAACTGTATTTTCACCTACCTCGCAGAGTAAGGTGACATTATCTACGCATTCTGAAATAGAAGATTTTCGATCTACCTTCGGAAATAATATACTCAATATAACATCTGCAGAATATAACACTGTCACAGCTGCCACTGGATATGATCTGGAAGCAAATGACACTCGTACTTTCAGTAGTTCTTCATCCTGTAAGACAAGGATGTTTAATCTGTTTTGTTTAACTCTAATTTTGAGAGCCTTAATATAAATGACTCACAAAACTGAGAATATTCTTTTCTAAAGGTTTTATTTACACAGAAAAATAATTCCTGAAAGGCACAGAACAGCTGCAACTCTGTGGTCTTATTTGTATCAGGTAACCTTTTCTATTCCATAGGTGACACTTCAGCTTGAATGTATTTCTTCAGTTTAGTTCTATAAACTACTGTTTGTGCCAAAGATATACTGGTATGTATACACTGATTTTACCATATGGAAGGATAATCCAGAATAAGATTATGTTTTTACAGTTTACATTTTTAACAGTTATATCTGGAAAAAAAAAATATTGATAATGTTGTTTTGTATATTTCAAATTAAGCCAGTTAAATACATCTCAACCTGGATTTCATTGAGTCTCAGCAGTCAACAGGTTTGATGCTCTATGCAGGAATTAATTTCATTCCACATGAAAATTAGCCCTTAAAAATATTTGGCTTAACTTTAGACATGTGGGACTTGGCAGTATAAAATTTATCTGGTTAATCTAATTTTTCTCCACTTTTCACAATATCCACAGGGACACTGTGTTTTTTCTTTTAATTAAATATATTCGTAACTCTTCAAAGGGTTCTAACTTTAATGTAAATGTTGACTTCAAATGTTACAGCTTTGTTATTTAAAATGAGCTGTAGCAGTTTATCCTTCTTTCTTTCTTCTCCTCTTCTTTTCCCAAG
>RSEF01000001.1:26247892-26264901 GCA_003993805.1 Himantopus leucocephalus
TGTCCCCTCCTTGGCTTTCAGTCACTTTGTCTGGCCAATACTCACAACTCATCTGACCTGCTGCTGCACTCTCTACTGGCACTGGTCCTAGTTTTTCTGTCCAGCCAGCCTTAGCAACTGGATAGGACTGTCCATGCCGTTTGGACAAAAGCCTGTGAGTGTGGAACTTTCTCTATGCCTGACTCCTGAGCAGTCTCTTTGGTGGAAATCAGTTTGTTCCTTAAGAAGATGTAGCAGTGGAGGCTGCAAGATGCAGTGACGCTGGGAACCTGGGGCGCCCCTTCTTCACTTCCAGTACCTGTGATCCCCAATCTCAGGATGACTTTTTTGATCCAGTCTGCTGACAGAACTAAGACTATTTGCTTAATATTATTTCATTGCCAAAAGCAACGTTAAAGTAGCAGAGATACCTCAGAAGAAAACTATTCCTGGTTTCATATCAAGACTCCACTTATGATTTATGAATAGTCAGATTAAGCATTTAGAAGCAATTAACTGTCATTCATTTGATAAAATATCCTTTCCAGCATATTATTCCAGACGCTTAATAGACAGCTGGACTTCTGGTGGGTGAAGAGTGGCTGCTGGCATGGACAGATTAAAAAAGAATCCCTAAAGCTAGGCATGATCTGCATAAATCACCACCTCCTACAGATACAACCTGCCTCACACCTAGGATTTCAATATAGTAGCCCTTTCTTTACGAAAAGTTAATGCCTAAATTTAGCAGAAAGCATATTATATCCTCTGCCTTTGAATTTACAGGTTGTCAGTCATAACAGACATGCAGAAAAATAGATAAAGGGTTTAGATTTAACATGGAGAAATAATGTTTTATGGCTTTTGGACAACAAGTTATCAAGAGGAAGTGACAATTTTCTCATCACAGTTATGGTGTTGAGTCCACAAGTCAAAGCTATTTCTGCCATCAATATTCCAAGTAGAATAATGAATAAAAAATATATATGTAGTGGACTGTCCAGCACAAAAGAAGCCAGCTGGCTTTGGTCACTTCTGTAAAAACATAGTTTATTCACTGAAGCTTTGATTTTAGTTATTTGATCTTGGCTAAACAAAAGCCACTGTATGTCTCCTGAATAATTTTTGTACCTCAGGTCCCTCCTTTTTGCACTGGACTTGTGATAACTATCAAAGAGTTTCTAAAAACTGGAAACATCACTGGTAATGTCTTAATGTATTTTGTATGGCTTATATGAAGTTTTATTTTTTCAGTGGAATGCTTTAATATGGTTAAAATCTTATGTTGACACACAGAGTTTTAATTCAAACACTGCACTGCTTTGTTAAATCACAAATTGGCATCGTTTCCTAAGGTTAGGCTTGTTTTTATCTACTGCTCTGAAACACACTGGATCTGTAGCACTTTGTGATAAGAGAGCTTGCAGGTTCACAAAATTTACAAGTCTTGACATAAATATTTTTGGCTATCAGCCAGGCAATAGCAAGCAGAGCATTTGTGATGAGAAAAGCATGAAATCACCAGAAAAGGAGGAATGAAAAGTTAAAATCACAGAAGAGTCAAGACAGAGCATCCAGGACCTCCCAGTGGATGCAGAGGAAGTGCAGAAGTGAGCAAGTGAAGCAATAGGGAATGTGGACAGACCAGTCTCTTCCCGTTCAACAGTTTTTATCTACCTGGTATTTAATACAGACAATCTTTCCCTGAGGCCTGCTGTAAAGATAAAGGAACACTGTAACGGATATGTTAGATTAGACCTATCCATCTGATCCTATCTGTTTTTTCTTGAGAGCAGCCAGGACCAGAAAAGTAAAAGGAAGGTGAGAGGAAAGCAGACTATTGCGATAAACTGTCCACAGAAACGTGTCTCCCTAAACTCCATCCATCAGTATCATCTGGGATATTTATGATACCTACATGTACCTGCAATTCATGCTTTAAATCCTACAAACTTGTCACAGTGAGATTCAAGCCAGCTATGTGCTGTGTAAAATTACAGTATTTTCCAATTATACTATTTTGCTCTGTAATATATTTGTCTTGCCTATATTCTACGCTAAAGAGTCACCATGGAGTCAGCGAGTAAGGAAGGAGAAAAGAAGGAAAAGGGGTGCTATACCTTTCATTGCTGGTGACTATCTTATGTTCAAAGCCAAACTTGTGTTCTCCTAAAGCAGACGTCCCCCCCTAAAAATATTCACCTTCCATTCACTGCATTTCCTGCAATCATTAGTTGTTTATGTAGCCTTACAGTTTCAGTTTCTTATGTTCTTGTCTTTTTCAAAAGATTAAATACTAGAGGAATGTTCATTTCATTTTGATTGCCGTTCATTATTTTGTACTTCTCCCTTCTAGGCAGAATTCAGGCTGGCAATACTTAGGGACAGGGAAATGTTAAAATGGGTTTGATGAAGTGGTCTAAATGAAAGTCGTTTAATTGTGCCCAGTGCCCTCATTCAACGTCTAGAAATTTTGCTACAATTTTAATTGAAATTCTGCTTCTCTATCTGAAGAATCTGACACTGGCACTTTTAAGGGAGATGGCTATTGGCACTTACAGAATCTGACCAGAATTGAAATCATAGTCTAGTCCCTGCCTTTCAGTTTCTTGCTTCTCTGTATTAAAAATAACAACACGGAGAGAGATTTTGAGAGACAGGCCAATACAACCACTTTGTAGACAGCCTAGGATGTGACTAGCATCCCAAGGAGTCCAACAAATTTGCTTTAATCCCTGCATCACACTGGGACACCCTGTTGTATATATATCAGCAAAGAATCATGTGGAAGATTTCAGACCTGTGCAATATGCACTAGACAACTCCCAGACACAGATTAGATTCATACACGTACCTATCCATCACTTTTCAATACGAACAACAAGACAGCAAAGACAGTTACATAATTTTAAAACATATTCAGTTATGGGGCATTGATGACCTTTTTAGGAAGACCTTCAAGCATACACACTTAAAACTTACTTGAAAGTTTTCCACATTGTGCTTGTGCAGGCCCCTTTGCACTACCAGATACCCATTCTGCCAAAGCAAAAGAGCCTGCAAAATTAGGGTCTGAGATTTCAAAACAGGGTGATAAGTTTCATTTCAAAGAATAACATTGATACAAAACAATGTTTATTGCATGGCTTAAAAAAATACTCCTTTACTAAACAGTATTTTCATCTTTGTTAAAGAATTTTCTTTTCTGTTGTTCTTTCTTGGCGGTTTTTTTGCTGTCCTATTGAAAGCCGTTGTATAGGTGTCTGTAAACTTCATCCCTTAACACTTCTAAATGTTTCCTGATGTGTGGCTATCCCAGACCCTTCTATTTTTCTGGAAAGACTCCACTAAAATTTAACCCAGCATCATGGTATTTTTCTTAATTATGATAGTCATGTAAACATACATTATTTGAGATCAATCCTAAGTTTTGTGTACACCAGCCAAGGACCTGGGTCTTTAGAGAACAGTTCTTTCGTTGTTGGCGTTCTGAACCTTTCGCAGCTACTTTTCTCTTTACTGTCAGTAGTATGCAGGACTGCAAAATCTTCCTGCATTTGTTGTCCCCTTGTTACATATGAAAAACTAAAGGGCAAGGAGGTAAAGGGCACCTATCAATATTAGCATCCTTAAGGGAATAACTTTGGATTTCATTATGTTCACTAATGTGTTACCACCATCGTGGTGTATTGATTATAGTTCTCCTTGGCCAGTAGTAATTAGATGACATTTTTCAGTGTATGCTTGTATATCCCTTACTTTATAACTGATAAGGTATTTATTGATCAGTAATCAGACACAAAGAGACAGTATGAAAATTAATGTGAATCACTGCTTTATATATTCAGACAACATTTTGTTTCTGCGCATGCAATTCCAGAGCGTGGTGTTCAGCCACATATATATATATATGCAGATATCAGACAATATGTAGTCACTCTTCTCTACCTTTGTTTTCATCTCAGAAAATATATTTATTCAACAGAACGTCAAGATCCTGCAGAAGAAATATACCATATGTTGGCAGTCTCCCTGTGGAGCACGCTGGTCCCTCAGGCTACTAGCAGGTTGAGACAAGATGATAGCTTGCCAGTATCAAGTGATGATTTCCTGAGGCAGAGACCTAACAACCACCTTTTTAAAGGGAGGCTAAGGGCACCCTGCAGTCCCAAAACAACAATATTGTTAATGTCACAACACAACATGAAGTACCTTACTGCTGGGACTACTAACACACAAACTTAGGCTGTCTGGAAGTCCTATGCGTTGTCTTGGTTTTCATGCTGCATATACCTAACTTAGGTATCCAAAATGCAGAGTTCTTGAGTTAAAAACCTTAATCTGCCCCACTCTGTCAGTGTAACAATCCTTACAGAAATCCCTTTTTACTCCTTCCTTCACTGAGAAAAATTAAGATACATACTAACGAGTCTCTGACGCTCCGGCCAGCAGAGGGCACGGACGGTGCACATAGACACTGGCAGGTACATTACAATGCTTTCACTGAAAAGTTCAGTACAGTCTTTCTATTCTCTTTAGCAAAGCAGCTGCTTGACTCTGGCCTACAAACAGAAAAGATGGCTAGTCTCTCACTAATGCAGTGCCTCATTAGCAGAAAAGATGTATGGCTTATTCTACTGTTTTTTTTCCCCAAACATATGGTATATCAGGACAAACCTGAAAATATAGGAGTGAGGTATCACCTTTTCTCATTGTCTTCTCCCTGGAGATTTCATTCAGCTGAAGGCTTCTTCTCATCAAGATCTTCAGCTGTCACTAAAATCCATTTTAAACTACAGATAATGTGATCCGATCTCTTTGGTAGTACTCCGAACTAGAGATGTGGGTCCCAAACATCTCATCTCTACCCAAATATGGAAATATCTGGATACGCAGTGTTGGTACAGGTCAAGTTTTGCTAACTATGTATTTATAGCATCACCACCATTATCAGCCGAAACACAAGATCAATTGTTACAGATTTTTACAGCACAAATACATCTCTGCAACGGAGTAAACTGCTTTACTATCACTTCAGAGACAGAGCACTTGGAAGACTCAATATGCTAGGTGCTACATGGCCCCATAACACTGCTAAACTGGTCCTGAAGTGCGTACATCTCAATAAACAAGACAGAAAAGTGAAATATTTTATCAGTGGTTAAATGTTTACCAGAAAGTTTAAGTGGTTTGTTTACAGTCACACAGGATAATGAATTGTGGCCTTCTGTGCCCCAGCTCAGGCTTTTAGCTACAATAACAAATGTCCTCTGAGCTTGTAAAAGATGTAACAGATTTTAGAACATATGACAGATCTTTGAACTTGGACAAACCCTCTAAGATTTTTTCATACATTGTGTTTTGACCCCTTAGACACTGTAAAATAATTCAGTCAGTATACCGCTGAATTAATGTTTTAGAATTTACCTGCCCATCCTCTGCTGGCCTTCTATGAGGATGACTGATATATATTTTTTCAGAATATGTTATTGTACCTGCAATGTATTGTTTCTTTAAGCTTCCATCACCATGAGTCTTAAGCACTATTGCAGAATTTAAAAAATCCTGCAAAAATTCTTACAAAAATAGACTGCTCTATTTTATGTGAGTTTTCCCCTGTTTAGTAACTGAAACATCTTCATTCACAGAAACCACTCTCACAAATAGACTGTCTTTATTCCACACATCACCAGCTGAGTTATGTGTAGAGATGGGAGAAATTCTTATATTTTTCAGTTTTAAGGCAGCCAGAAACATTTTGCCTATTCACTCGAAATTCGATAATTACTTTGGCTGAAACAGGTTTTTAAAAATAACAAGATACACAGCAGAAAAATAAAAGAATAGTGTTTTACCTGTGAATTATTGCCTGAAGTCCTTTTAGCCATCCAATAGAACAACCCATTTCCTCAATGCCAACTTTTCCACCCATGTCTTCAGTGATCCCTCCAGTTATGTTTAGAGTAAATGGTAATCAGCCGGTACATTTGTGACTGCTGTCTGAGGTGAGGATGTACGTACGTATTTAACAGTCACCCAGCTGCTACCAAGAGGCAAGCAAAACAACAGAGTTCAGCTACATTCTCCCTCGACGCAGGACCTGATCATGTTCCTCGCTTTCACAGTGCCACCAATTTTTAAGAAACTTTGAGAGCTGCACCATGCTGTGAAACTGCTGAAGACACCATCGCTGCCTCAGTTTTAAAAGTAGCATCCAAGATTCTGGCTCTAATCCAAACCACCAAAGCTAGGGACACAAGGGAGTACCTGTATCAAGAGCAGCACCTTGTGCTACTGGGAAAGCAAAAATAAAAGCCTCTTTTTGTTTGTTTGGGACTCGCCACTTAAATCTGTATGCTTTCAGCTAGATTTTATATTAAGAGAAACAACGAAAAATAATTCCCTAACATTACCATTGGGTGGCAGGACAAGCTCCAGTGTCCAATTTCCTTCTGGAAACGTCCAATTAAATTCACAAGGGTAAATAAAGGAGTATCTGTAAAAAAATTTTAGAATTCCACTGTGAATCAGTTTGACTGTATCTACCGCCAGGGCATGAAAAAGCATAGCTTTTCACCTTTACAGCTAGCCCAGAACCAATTGCTCTTGACAGCAATGTCACAAGAGCTTCCAATTTTTGTGGTCTGACTGACGTAACCAGTGAGGTATGTCAAAAGCTTCATTCTCTAAAATGCTGAACTATATCTCTAAATAGAGCACAAAAAACAAATTTCAAAATGTTTTGACGAATTTGCTATGTTTCAGTAGCAGAAGTATCAATAGTAAATTTTTGAAGTGTCTTGTTTATACCTGTATGAAAGTCCTTCACCAACCAATACCACCAGCATTGTAACCTTCTAGAGCACCAGTTTCAGTGACAACTTCAGAGACTGGCAGATGGATCCAGGCTAAGTGTTAGCCTGGATTCCCTTCATTTATGGGGAAAACCAAGCCCTCTCTAACGCTGTGTGGCAAGACTGTATGCTAAATGTCGCTTATCCAGTGCATGCAGAAGATTCTTGGTGAAGCGGCACGTCTCGTGAGGGAACTGGGGTTGTTTAGTCTGGAAAGGAGGAGGCTCAGGGGAGACCTTATTGCTCTCTACAACTACCTGAAAGGAGGTTGGAGCAAGGTGAGGGTGGGTCTCTTCTGCCAAGTAGCAAGTGATAGGACAAGAGCAAATGGCCTCAAGTTACGCCAGGGGAGGTTTAGATTGAATATTAGGAAAAAGTTCTTCACGGCAAGGGTTGTTAAGCATTGGAACAGGCTGCCCAGGGAAGTGGTAAAGTCGCCATCCCTGGAGGCATTTAGAAGACGGGTGGATGTGGTGCTTAGGGATATGATCTAGTGGTGGTTTTGGCAGTGTTAGGTTGATGGTTGGACTTGATGATCTTAAAGGTCCCTTCCAACTTACACAATTCTACGATTCTATGAAAACCACCATCACAAGCATCCCTTGTTGAGGCAAGGAAGCATACTTAAGGAAGACTCCTCAAAAACTGTAAAAGAACCCAAATAAAACCACGGTAAGCCCTGGATCTGAAAGCCTGTCCCTACACGATGAACAATTCAAGGCGAGTTTCATGGGAAGACTGGGAGGTCCTAGGGGTGTGAGAACCGCCATCACTACACATGAAGGACCTACAAAATCGATCCTATCAAGGAGACCAAGTCCACCATGAGCCAGTGCTGCAAACGTGGCCCTCGGCCACCCCTTGTTGGGTGCAGGGTGCCGGACAGCCATCCCATGGCGGCTGACCAACGCCCGGGCACCCCATCCCGCCACACTCCCGCCAGGGCCCAGCTGTTCACCTCACACGATCCCCGCGGTGCCCCACATCCATCCGTCACGGTGTCCGGAGCCACCTGACTGCTCCGCTGGCCTCGGCGTCCCGCCATGCCACCGCCTCAGGCCCTCGGTGCTGGTGGGNCCCCCCCCCCCCCCGCCACCCTCGCCCCGGGCCCAGGCCCGGCCCCGCCCGCCATTTCGTGTGGGAGCCGCCCCCACGCCCCCCCCCACCGCTGCGGACGCGGCTCCGTCACCTCACACGACGGACGCCTCCCCGCCCGCCCCTGACTGACGCTCGCCCGCCCGGCCGGGCCCCCCGCCGCTCCCACCGAACCAACCCAAACCCAAACCCCTCCCCTGTCTGCAGCAAGTGGCAGCGGGAGAAGGGCGGCGGCGCCATCACGTGAGGGCCCTGCCTGGCGCTCGGCTCCCCGCGCAGCCCCGCCGCCGCCTCCCGGCCCCAGCCCGACCCCGGCCGCCGCCTCGCCTCGCCCCGCGCTCCCCATGCCCAGCAGCGAGGCGGTGCCGCTGGGGCTGGGCGCCTGCCGTAGGTCGGGGGCGCTGGCCGGGATGCTGGCGCTGGTGGCGCGGGTGCTGGAGTGGCTGCGCTCGCTGTTTTGGAAGGAGGAGATGGAGCTCACCTTGGTGGGGCTGCAGTACTCGGGCAAGACCACGCTGCTCACCGTGCTGGCGGTACGCTGCTGCGGGCCGGCCGGCCGCCGGCCGGGGGCAGGGGCAGGGCGGGGGGCGGCGGGGGGCGCTCAGGGCGGCGGCCGGCGGGGGGGAGCGGGGGTGGCCGCGGGCGGTGAGGCGGCGGCCCGGCGGTCTGCTGTGGCTGAAGGAGGCCCCCCCCCCGCCCCGAGCCGGCCGCTCCGCGTCGCTTCCCCCGGCAACAAGTGCGGGCTTTGCCTCCAGGGCCCGCGGGGAAGCCGCCTCCTGTCATGAGGGGAGGGAGGGAGGGAGGAGGGGGGGGGCGGCGGGCGGGGTGGGCGGCATGAGGCAGCGCTTGCATCGTTTGCAGCCTCGAGAATGTCACAGCAGGCCCAGATGGGTGTGAAATGGTTTTAAGAAGGAGAAAGAAAATGTCTCCTGTGTCTGGCTGCAAAGCCCCCCCGCCTCAAAGCAGATCGCTGGGCACGGGCTCTTGGCAGTGATTCAGAGTTGGCTTTTCATGGCCAGCGCATCCCAGGGTAACTCGCAATATATTGTGCATCCTCCAAGGCCGCAAGTCCCCTGTCACTGAATTCTCTCCTCCCATCAGCTGCATCCATATTAATGCTGCCCACAATTCCTTGATGGCTCTTTCCCAGCATTCAAGTCTGATTTTGCCTCCTCTTCCCACTATGGTGGTGGCCGTGCAGCCGTGTTCCTCTCTTAATGCTGACACCTACCGTGACGTTTTCCATTTTGTCACCGTGCTGAATATGGTCCTTACCTTTGTTTGCTGTTATCTCCGCCCTTCTGCATTTGGGTCCATCCCAAAGATTTACTTTCCATTAGAAGATGGAAACAAATACATGTGTTAAGTATGGTTACTACTAACCATGAAGCTTAGCGCTTACCCTTTTCTGCAAGGTGATCACTGCTGTGAGATGTGTTGCAGCTCGACCTGCCATGAGACAAAGGTTTCCAGATCCTCTTCAGTCGTTATCCTGAAAAGTTACTAGATCACAAATTGAAACCAGACTGGGAGGTGTATGGCCTAAAGTAAAGAGATTGAGGAAATGATGACATGAGTATATGGTATTTGTTATTGGCTTTTGTATACAATTATGGATTAACGGAAGAATAGGAGATTGTGAATTAGTGTCAGTGAAGAAGTGGAGAGAGAGCAGAAAGAAAAAGGAATGGGGTAGGGAAAGTACACAATGAAAATATGTTTTGGGGGACCCCAGCAATCAATAAACAGAGAATATCTGGAACTGGTATTTTAGTTAGTTTCTTAGGTAGTCAGGCGGTCTTGGTGACACGGGCCTCAGCACTCCTCATGCCCACTGGAAGTGTTCATCTCCCAAGGGTGGGCTTTGCTGAGGAAGAGTGAGGTAAAGATGTGACAAATTATATTGCTTCTTGGATTGATTTCATAAACGGAGCAAAGAAGAACACAACAGTTCGGAGGGCTCAGTAACAGTAGTGTGTGGTGTAACTGTCCACTCACTTAATACTACACCACCTGTGGAGTTGGCATCAGATGTGTTTGTCTTTCTCATGCTGATACCTTGAATACCAGAGCCACTGCTGTTACTGCAGGTCTGATTTTGCCAGCAAACGTATTGCTTAAGAATATTCTATAAGGCATCCATGTTTTCTGACTTGGGAAGTGTCGCACATTGCAGGTTTTGTAGCTTTTGGATCTTTGAATCTGGAGGTGACAGACCGTGATAATCACTGAAGAAGGGTGGCTGAAGAATTTGGGAGTAAGGCAATGGATAACAGCTTACTCCTGAATACAGTTGATACGGGGATGGCAAATAGATTGGGAACTCTAGCCACATACACCCTAATGCACATATGAAAATAACCATCACAAAATAATGGCTACTTAAAATGCAGACTGCAATGGGTCATAAAAACAAATGGTAGGAAATTCCACTTTGCAATAGTATTCTGAGATCCTATCAAGCTAACACTGAATAAACACCCTTTGAGACAGTCTCCTCCCTGAACAGCTTGATCCATGTTTAGTCCTCTGTTACCAGTGGAAACCTTGGATAACGTCACTGCCTTTTATTTATGGATGTGCACTGGTGTAATGGAGTAGAGTCTGGCCCATGGTCGTTATCATAAGGGGTTATGGCAGTATTCATTAGTTCAATATTAAGCAACATTTAAAGAGGACATTACAAACTTCTTAGCATCAGCTGTTTTCATCTGTGTCAGGATGTGATCTCTTTTTTTTACTGAGATACAACAATAGACTTGTTTGCACATCTTGAATATTTACAAAAATAGGTATTTTGTCATGTAAAACTTTCTTAGCAAGCAAAATGGAACAGTTTTACTTTATGGTGCTTATAGCACTTGAAACAAAGCACAGTAATCAGAGGTTTTGGACTAATGCTGGCAAAAGGTTCAACATAATACTTTCTTTTCATCATTGTTTGGTAAAATAAAGAATTGTAAACATAATACTTTCTTTGTAGCTGTTTCCGTTCACCCAGAATGGAAAATTTTTAGAGGGAAATACTAAAGACCAGTAAAGGGGACATTAATTCTGTGCATTCTATCCCCAATACCAGAGCAGTTATGTTTTTTTTTATTTTTGTCTTCCAGTTTAGCAAATTACATATGGCATATAATTTGCTGACAAAAGTGGAATCCTGACTTTCTATGAGTTTGTTTAAACAATAGCCACCTGAGTTGGCTGGCTTGAGTAATGATGCTACATTCTCAGGATTTATGTGTTTATATGTCTGTCCTCCACAAATAAATGCACTATATATTTTAACAAATTAAGCCAGTACCTGCTGCAGGAGATGGTTACTGATTGGCTTTGTGTTACTCCATCCAATTAAAAACGTCTGTCACTGCTGGGTATGCGTATCTGTATGAGACTGTAGGTGCATTTATCTTCACTGTTTTTTCTTACTGCTGTTGACAAGTCAGTGAAGCAAGGAAAGAGGAGGAAAAAAAAGAGACTTTCAGAAACAGGATCTGAGTTTCACCTTTCTCCTCCAAAGCTGTCTTCTGTAGTGGGTAGATGTGTGTAAGATTCCTGTTGGCATGATGACAAGCGTCTGTCTTGTAAAAATATTTCTCTGAACCGGGGAACGAGGCAGCACTTTGATTTTATGTTTTGGGTTTGTGGTGTGCTGAGTTAGTACCTTGTATTTTTCTGTCTTTATGGTGTTCTCTTAGCTTTTATAGCGGGACTCCTCTGCTGTCACCTACTTAGAAGGAAAGGGTCTGCATGTAGTACTCGCTACATGAGTACTCCTTCACTGTTATATTTGGAGTTAAACCATTGGTAATGGTAGTGAGAAACTACAGGGGACAATCCTGTGTAGTCAGTTTTATCATATTTTCTCATATTGGGGGTTGGACTAGATGACCTTTAAAGGTCCCTTCCAACCCAAACCATTCTAGGATTCTGTGCTGCTTTCTGTTTTGCTGAAGGATCAGATGAAGAATTATCTAAAGTCTCGTGGTTTCTGGGGTGATCTTTGTCGCTGAGGAGAATAAAAGATCATTTAAAGGGGCTGAAATGAACAGTCTTCCTTGGCGTGACAATGCATTAATTGAAGTGCTAGCGAGTGCTCTTGAAGAAAATTAATGTGCTATTTTACAGTGTTGTAAAATAAGAATTTTAGATTGCAAGCGAGAAACTTATTGTCTGTGTATCAACTATTTTAAAATAAATATTTTTTTTTCTATTCTAGTCAGGGCAGTTCACAGAAGATATGATTCCTACAGTAGGCTTCAATATGAGAAAAATAACAAAAGGAAATGTTACCATAAAGGTAGGTGTGCATGTTTCAATTAATACAGGGTGAGTAACTAATAGACAAAGTGATTTCAACTTGTAATGTGAAAGCGTAGGAAATATCTTTTAAGATGGTAGGATCATTTAGCTGTTTTTCTAGCTCAAAAATAACTTTTTAAAAGCATATAGTTGTATATTTTTCTGTTACATTAATCTGTTTGATTTCATTATATCCATGCCAGGCAGAAGCTTTATTGCACTATTTTGGGTTAGAAAGGTCATAAAATTCTGAGATATTAAAGGAGCTGTGTTGACTCCTGGAGGTGCCTCTCTCTTCTCTCTCTCCATCTCGCAATTGTAAGTGAAATCTGAAGCAACTTCACTCCTAACTTACGCATCTCGACAGAGTGCAGTTTAGCTCGCATAATGTTAACTATATGGAAATAGAACATGTAATTTAAGTCAGTTGTCACAGAACGACCTCTTAGGCCTATAGAGAAATATAGATGATGCCAGTTTGGTTGTGATTCATGCCATAGGCATCAAAATAGAGATAAATCACTTCAGTAGCATTAAGGTGCTGTCTCTTGTTTGATTATGAAGGGAGCCTGGTTGATTAGTCTCGATCGAGTTCATAACTTCTATCTAAAATTAGGTGAAGGGAATATAGGTTTTTGGCTTTATCTTGACTTTTCCCTCCTTTTCCTTCATTTTCTCTCCTTTCTTCCTCAGTTCTAAAGATATTCGTTTTCCCATGGTTTGGTGTGACTCCTAAACCTAGGGAGGATTTTCTGAAATGACTTGTAATGTGAATATAAGTAGTTATTAACTGTCTACCCATTCTCTCTAAACAGTGACCAGGTAAAGGGTGGTAAAAGGGATAATTGACTTCTGTTCGTTGGGAGATGCTAAAGCTGAACTAAACCCCCGTAAATCTAAAATGACCGTAGTGGTATAAATATTGTGACTGCCTGTCTGTTTCCAGTCCTAGTATCTTGCTATACTTTTTCAAAATTTCACATGACTGTAGGGCCTTCAGCTGTACATTTCACTTGTGTATCTGCTTCTCTGTTACGAGCTTGCAGAGTAATCAGTAAGTTCCTTTACAACTGCTTGTATGTTATAGTGCTTAATAAATCCAGTCTTTTGAAAGCTGTTGAAATGGAAAGTCTAATGTCACCCAACTATTTCCTCTCATCACCCCGGCCTTCATTCCTGTATACCCTCTTGAAATTCATGTTAGATTTGGCTGGAATGAAACCTCTTAACATTATCCATGTTTTGGTCTGATTTTAATTTCCCTGGAAGTTTTGACAGGTTGCCAAAAATAATGGTGGGTATCTTAAAACTAGGTCCACAGGAAAGACTGTAGAAGGCTTAGAAGGAAAATGGAGTAAAAGGTAAAATGGAGTAAAAGTAAAGTGGAAGAGAATTATTATTCCCTTGGTAACCTCAAGTTTGTGACTTTGTGTATGGTCATTATGATAAGTACATGATTAGAGCCTACTGTGGGAGAGAATCTGACCTCAGTCTTATCACAGAGCAGGTGAGCAAGAAGACAAAGTAGCATCATATAAGCCTTTTTAATTTATGCATTTCCTGAAAGGTAAATGATTGATAGAAGCCTGAACTTTTTTTTTCCAGTGTAGATGGTGTGTGTCTGTGTTTGTGAGTTCACAAAAAAACAGCTGTCACACAATGAGAACTGCAATACTCAATGCAGCATGTCCAAAGTCTTCTTTGAAGTAGAAAGTCAAGACTACCATTACGTTACACAGTGACCAGCTCTCTGAAAACACGGAGGAATTTATATGGCAATACGAGTAAGCCTGCGTCAGTTAGACTGCATCTAGGAAAATGTAGGTGACCAGAATCAGAAGCCTCTCAGCACTAATTATTGCAGCCAACCCTGTATGCTCAGTTTATTTTGGAGACCCGGGAATCAGAAGGAGTGAAACGTAACTGAACTGGTCTTTCAGGAGACAGAAGTATCACACAATGTACACATTCTGCTGAGTAACAGTTATGCAGCTTTTTCTTGTAAAGGAGGCTATTATTTCATGATGCTTTCTGTTCGAAACTGGTAAAAAACCACAGAATTTCATCGACGATGAGGTTTCGCTTCTAGTCTTGGCCCTTCTGCAACTGTGTTCTCAGTATATACTCAGATCATCCGAGCTGTCTCTCATCTCTTCTGGTTCATTTTTCTGTGGCCAGCTCTGCTTGTGGTAGTGTGTGCCACTTGTAAGGTAAGGCTGGGAAGGGGAAATTTCAGTTTATGGGAACATCTGCTTTGGTTGCAGTAGGGCAGTATTCATGCTCTATAACGAGAAGGTATACTGATCAGCAGAGAGCTGTTTCCTTTCTTTCCTTGCTATGGAGTTTCCCTCCAACTCTCCTGATGCCCGTTAGCCTCTCCTCATCAAACATGTTCCCCTCTTCCACTGCCTTGGCTTCTTTGTGCTTAATCCGTTTGTATATACACACAAAGGCCAAAGCCTAAACACCTCATTCCTCAAAATACCCACTTCCTATCCCTTAAAGAGGAAGCAACAAACGTCCTCACTTAGTCCAGGAGTGAGTTTGTCAGTGAGTGAGAAAAGAAATTCTAGTCTTGGGTCCTTTTAATACACCTGCGTTTCTTTCCATAGCAGCACTTCTAAACCTCAGTATGATGTTCCTCATGCTAGGCAAAAACTAGACTTACCTTCTGGAAAACCTAAGGGGTAATGAAGCAAACCTACTGAGGTTGGCAGAGACTGAAGGTCAGCTTTTACAATCAGCTTAAGCAGATCATGGTGTGAGGTTTTACATTCTACTTTAAACCTGGCCCTGCGCCCTTGCACCCCTTTTCCATCAGCACCAGTGAACACGTGGCAAAGCGGTAGTCAGATCAGCCAACTGATCTAGATGAAAACAACCTCTAAAAAAACCCAGCAACCAACCAAATGAAACCTGCCCCCATGCTAGTTTCTCTCCAGTCAAATTACCTAAGTAGTGTGCTCCCCAAGCAGTTGCATGAATACTGGTCCACCACAGTGTGGGAAAGCAGGATACAGGCACAGGCAAAATGATGCATTTTGGGGGCAGCCTGGGTGGATTGACTTAGGTAGCTACAAAACCGCATATTTAGAGTACAGAATCTGGACAGGAAGAAAGCAATCTCTCCATTTGATGAGAAAAATGAAGTTTTCCTTCATCCTTCCACTCTGGTAGCTGCAAACTTTTAAGCACAACTAACACCGCCTGTTGCTAGAGGGCTGCCAGAATTATGTGTTTAGTACGCACACATAAACTGCTTGTGGATTCAGATGGATCGGTGACAATATTTAAAAAAAAAAGTTCAATGCTATATTGTTGGATTTACGAACTTTGGGTGGTGTTTTCTAGTTCTTATAATTAATTCATGATTCATATTAATTATGAAAGAGAATTTATGGAGAAGTCAATGGGCATTTATATCAGAAGAACAGTCTGATTGATGTGCTAATTGTGTAGATTTTCTCCCCCAAGATTCTGTTTATTATACACAAATTAACATGTACACTAGCTGTGACAGCAAATCAAATAATATATTTACAACAAGAACATCAGAGGTACTGCCTTACAAGTGCAAATGAGTACTAAGGCCATCCCATGCTTTCTTGACCTCTTACACATCAATGGCAGATGTGTAGGAGAATGGGATCAGTGAAAATACTGTGATTAGCACTGTGATACGAAGCAGCAAATGCAGACTCACAAGCAAAAGCTGTTTGTTTCAGTTTATGTAGTCAAAGTGTCTTAAGTTTTCATTTATTCAAAGAAGTATTTTTCTCTTATTGTTCTTTCAGGTGTGCAGGCATTCTTTGTCCTCCTGCCTGAGCCTTCCCTTCTCTTTCAGAAGAGTGCATTTGTACTGAAACAGTACCTCCCACTTGAGCTTTAGCAATGCTTCCTAGCTCATCCAGGAGAGGATTCTATTTCAATTATTCCTAAACATCAGTTTCACACGCTTTTCATCACAGCTGCCTAGGTTTACAACTGATCAAAGCAGTCCATAGATGCCACAGTCAATAAAAATTACCACATTCAACCATAGTTCATACAGGAATAGGAATTTTATTTCAGTTCCCTTGTTTTCTGTCTTTTGCATAGAAACAATAAGGCCATGATTTGGAGTTTATAGAGAAAGCATAAGGATAGTTGGAATGCTATGCTGATGCTGCTACAGAATTGTCAGATGTGGAAGAAAATGAGAAAGCTTTTGATGGTTCATTCAACTAGGCAAACAGAAGTTATTTACAAGTAGGCAGTGTCTTCAAAATAAAGTATTTTTTGAGCTAGGATAGTTCAAGTAGGTGGAGGAAATGACTAGTAAGTTGGTACTGGAGTTGTCTGCACAAATGATATTGCAAGATCAAGTTCACGTGGGGAGGAGGTGTGTGAGTTTCTGTGGAACTGTACCTGGTTTTTACACTTTGATCACGAAAGTCATGTTATATGTAGTTGTTATAATAGACATGTTAAGAATAAGGGCATAGTGCTAACATAATTAATATGCCTGTTACTTTTAAAAACTATACTTGGTTTGGAAGCCAATCTGCACAGGAAAATGATTTATCTTAACTAGTTCCCATGGTCTCTCTGCTACAACAGCATACAGTGGAAGTAAGAGGTGTAGGGGAATATGGCTCTTATGTATAGGTGCTCATTTCCTTAAAAGCCTGTCAAGATGAAGTACTTGTACGTCACTATTCCTGTATCTAGGTAAGCTGTTAAAATCTTACAGTCTTAATTGCTAGATAAAGTTTCCAAAATTTACTGTGAGAAGAATGA
>RSEF01000001.1:26265001-26282356 GCA_003993805.1 Himantopus leucocephalus
GCAGCGTTACCACCTGGTTTCTGTTCTATTTCTAGTTCCCATACAATTCCAGAAGGCAACAAGAAGTAAGGAGCCCATAGTCTTCTTTACTTTCCTCTGATTTTGGCAGTTATTTCCAGAAGCCAGTAGATATATTCACATATTTAGTCTGTAATCCTAGTGTGTAAAAGTGTGNAGTGAAAGAAAAATACTGATTTATGCAAGCTGAAACATTTTTTAGGAAGATGCCAATTTCATGTGCTCTTTAATCAAAGTTGAGAATGATCGGAAATGTAAAGCTGCCAGCTTTAACCATGAGTTGTCAAATTTTGGCTTGTCAATGTATTTAATAAAACCTCTCACCTGTTATTTCCGAAAAAAGAGAAAGCAAAGAAGAAAGATTTTTACCAGGCAGTATTTAAAATCTAAGCAGGAAGCTTTGTGGATTTTGAGGTTGTGGTTGAAATATTACATTACAGTATGATGTCCAGCATCAAAATACCTAATGTACCTCAACTTATGGATCTGTTAAAACTATTTTAACGAAGTTCATACCAAAACTGATGGCTGTCACTTTTTTTTTTTGGGGGGAAAAAAAAAAAATCTATGACCGAATTAATTCAGGGTTTTAATTCCAAGAAAGTTTCATTGTTTACTGGGTGATTTGATTTTGATGGAATTTCTCTATTTTTGAATCAGCTTACTATTAGTAGTATTTTTGCTTTGGTGAGATTTACTGTTCAGTAAGCTGGACAGTAGCTAAAAAATTTCTTCTAACAAACCAAAATTTGAGAGCCTCAGAAGACATGCATCATGAACTGTTACTTTAAATGATTGTGAAGTTCCAACTAACCAACCTTGGATTCTTGCAGTGGTGTTCTTAGAATAGTCTCAGGTGTAAAAAAGAAATAGAGCAACACAAGACATGCATACACACAGGCAATGCAGCAGCTTCATTTTTCCTTGCCCTTGCACTTTGTTTTCTTAAAATAGCACCGCCGGCCAGTTTCTGCACCCCCCTGAATATTGCAGTCCGGAGGGAGCAGTGAGCAGCTGCTCAGGGGACTGGAGCAGTGCAGCTTGGACTGTGGCACCCCAGCTGTCACCACTAGAGGCCAGCGTCCTTCCACGGGAGCTGCAGCCCGGACCAGCGCAGGCCGGTCTGATGGAGAGCAAAGCCAAGCTTCTTGCTACTTGGTATTTGCTCTGATGTGGCAGAGAGGGAGGAGGAGTATCCCAGCTTTGTGCATTCCTCTTCTAGCATCCTTCATTGCAGCATGCCTCCCTCCTCTGGATAGTAGAGTTTCCAAGTCTCCAAACATCCTCATAGAAACAGAATCCTCCTGCTTTGTAATGCTTCATCCTGCTATCCAGCAGCAATTAAAAAACACCTTACCTGTCACGTCATCATCTCATGTGTCGTGTACTGCCTATATAGCTCCAGCAGTGTATCAGCTTGTACTGGCTATTCCGTATGGTTTGGGTCACTGAAAAGGCTGTGCCATATCTGCGCTGATTTCAAGTCAAAAGGGTTANGACTCTTCCGTATGGTTTGGGTCACTGAAAAGGCTGTGCCGTATCTGCGCTGATTTCAAGTCAAAATGGTTGTTCCGATAAAGAAGAATTTTTGTGGGATGTCCCAGTGATTTATGATAGTTGTGCGTAAGGAAAAGCTGTACTGCTGGATTCCAAAAGGCTGTAATCCACAGCAGGAAGTCCAGTTGTTAGTGATATACCCCAGGGATTGTTTAACATCTTCATTAGTGACCTGGATGTTAGGACCAGCTGTACCCTCAACAGGTTCGCTGATAATACAAAACCGGGAGGAGTGGCTGATACAGCAGAGGGTTATGCTGCCATCCAGAGGGACCTCAACAGGCTGGAGAAGTAGGCAGATAGCACCCTTCTGAAGGTAAAGAAAGGAAAGTACAAAGTCCTGCGTCTGAGAAGGATCAGCCCCAGGCACCACCCAGGCTGACTGGCTGGAAAGCAGCTTTGCAGAAAGGGACATGGGGGTCCTGGTGGACACCAAGTTGATCATTGGCGAGCAGTGTACGTTTGCAGCAGAGAGACCAACAGCATCCTGGGCTGCATTAGGAAGAGCTCTGACAGCAGGTCAAGGGAGGTGATCCCTCCTTTTTACTCAGCACTGGTAAGGCCAAACCTGGAGTGCTGTGTCCAGTTCTGGGCTCCTCAGTACAAGAGGGATGTGGAGCTACTGCAGAGAGTCCTGCAAGGGGCCATGAAGATGATTAGGGGACTGGACCATCTCATATGAAGAGATGTGGAGATATCTGAGACTGTTTAGCCTAGCGAAGAGATGGCTCAGGGAGGTCTCATCAATGTAGCCAGAAGATGTAGCCAGACTTTTCTCAGTGGTGCCCAACGAGTGGACAAGCGTCAATGGGCACAAACTGAAATATGAGAAGTTCCATTTGAACCATAAGAAAAAGCATTTTTACTGTGAGGGTGATTGAACATTGGAACAGGTTTACCAGGCAGGTTCTGGGGTCTCCAGCTTTGGAGCAGTCTGTTCTAGGTGACCCTGCTTTCACCAGGGCAAGTTGGACTACACAATCTCAACAGGTCCCCACTAGCCTCAGTGGTTCTGTGATTCTGTGAAAAGGAGTTAAATGAGGGCTAGAGAGTGGCTCAGAGAATAAATGTGGAGTATACTCATAATTACGCAATGATCAACTAAGATCAACTAAGTATGAAAGCTCTCTCCCATCTGAAAGTTTGGGAAGAGAAGCCTTCGAGACTGTATCTGTGCTGGGAGTTGTGCACTGCAGAGTGTGAGATAGAATGATGCATTAGATAGGAACCTCTACAGTGGTTGGGACAAACACGTGGGGCCAGAAGTCAGTGTCCTGAGTCAGAACAGGGAGTGTTGAATGTCACACCAGTCATTCAGAGTAACTGTTAGGACTCTGAAAAGTGAGGACCAAGAGTTGATCTCAAGGACCCATCTAAACCAAACTTGTTCTCTGAGATGAATCAGATATTTACCCAACTATCTTAGGTAATTGTTTCTTAAAATCTGTTCTTCCATGAAGAAGGTTCTACAATATCACTTGTTTTGAACGATGTTTTTTCATTCTAAACATTGGAAAGCTTTTTTCCTAATACCTGACATGAGTTGCTGTCATGACAAATTGAGCTGCTTTTTTCATCTCTTCTGTATCTGGCAGCCATTTCCTGGGGAACATTATGATTTTGCTCCCCCCTCCCCTCTATAGGTCATATTTTCAAAATCTCTTCGCACCCTTTCTTCTCCCATCTGGACTTTTTCAAATTTGTCTGTGTCTGTTCTATAGACTGATGCTCAAAACCAGTATTGGAGCCTCTCTGACACTGAGGACAGGGCAATACATGCTTCCAAAATCATACATGAGATAATTCTACTAGTACACGCTGATTTAAGGTCTGCAACACTGTTGAAATGCATATTTAGTTTATGAACTGCTGAGCGTTTTTGTCACGCACTTCTACCTGATTATTATCCATTTTGTGCTAGTGCATTTGGTTCCCTCTATCCAACTGTAGCATCCTGAACTTGTTTGTGTTAAATTTCAGCTGCCTTATTTCAGACCATCCCTCTAGTTGGTACAGATACTTTAGGATTCTGATCTTTTCTTTTTATCCACTCCCAGCTTGAAGTTATCTGCAGCTTATATAAACATATGTTCTATTCCAACATCCTGTTGGGACACCTGGGAACCATAAATGCTGCCCCTGATTAGCTCTGTCCTCAGCAGCATTGCCTCATTGATAAATGCTGGGAGTCTGTCAGGATTGCTCAGACTTGAGAGGTAGAGGGCAAGGGGGACATGTGAGGAGAGCGCCAGGGAGATTCTCTGTGGGGTTAAATCCGTCATGGGAGAATGTCCTTTTCTTGTCTAATTTACCGATATTAGATTACCTTTTTTGCAGCATGCACACTGTTGCACATCCTCCTGGCTTTTTTCTGCTATTGAGCAAATACTAATTTTTGCTTTCATGGTTATATGTTCTTCAAGGACAAGCAAAATTAATAATCACTACAGTAGTTATTGATCGGCTGTTTTGAGCCATCAGTGTCCTTGCCTCTGGTCTCCTTGCCCTCAGTCTTCCAAATGCAAGTTCTGCCTACAACTTATAACTTCTATATGCCTAGTGTCACCAGAATCTCTCGGATTTTGATGTCTAGAGACTGATTCATGATCATGTGAAGAGAGGGTTACAAAGGACTGCACGTGGCCATGCAGAATCGGGGTTTTTTACTTTGCGGAGAACACAATATTGAGGTTAGAATGGATTGGCTCTTTCTATTTAGAGGTGTATTACGCCTTGATTGAGAGGGTTACAGTCTTACCTTTAAAGCTGGGTTCCCTGGTACTCTCCTGCCTTAGAACGCACCGTGGAGCTAAGCAGCGCAAGATTCAGAAAACGGTTTCTGAGAACAGACTTTACTCGTGGGTCCTGTTTAAAATCTACCTGTTGATCTTTCCAACAGTGTACCCTGTGTCTCTCATAAAATGGCAAATATACCCTGGTCATTGAGAAATCACCCCTTCCATTAAAATGCTTCTGCACTTGTTTTCAGGAGCTGAAGATGTTCAGCCATTTTGTGTTGCAAGTCTAACTTCATTTCCCGTTCTTCAGTGAAAGTGCTATGATTAAGTTAAATAATTATAAACTGTGAAGTGTGCATATAGTGGGTTTTTCTGTCTGACATGACTAAAATAAAAATGTTTAAAAGTTGGACTTTATTGCCAGTGAGGAGTGACAAGAGGGTTCTTTAAAGAACCAAGTCTGATTTCAAAGAACATAGTGTTCTGAGAAGTATTGCCTGGAGAAAATACAGCCATGTGGCAATTTTTTTTCAGCTTTAAGAGCAACTGTTCCAAAATATAGGATAATAGGTAGTAAGTAGTCAAAGGTAGTAAGGTATTCTAACTTCCATGATAGGTTACATAGCTGGTACTACAAGTAAGGCTCTGTATTTTGTATCCACAGGGCAATTTATTAAAAATTTTAACGTTATTTGATTTAGCTCTTTTTATTCTTCCTGTTTATTAGACAGGGAAGCTGAACGTTACTGGCTGAAGATTCCAGTCTTTAATAGGTGACTATTAAGGATTTGTCTCCCCTGAGCTTAGCCAGGTGAGAAGGAGGAAGCCAGCCTGAGCCACTATTCTAAAATTGGTGGAGATCAGTGAGTGCTTTGCAAGAATGGTTCACCTGGTAGGCAAGGTGGGTAAGACAGATGGAATTGTTTCCTGCTGTCGGTGCCCTCTGAGCTCTTCAGTAGCCACAGAGAGGTTTTAGCCACTTGCATTAGATGCCTGCATTTTAGGTGGCTGAAGTAGAGGGAAATGAATCCCATGCTTTCCAGTTACTCCCTATCATTACACGTTGAGTTGGCTATGAATGCTGTGACTGCTTGCTGTGCATGCATGAGCTTGTTAGTCACATCAGTATATATGGACTTGTCTGTGGACAAAGTGGTGTTGGATGTTGCTGATGCTACCTTACTCTGCCCAAACATTATTCTGAGTTTAGAGTTTCCTCACCTGTTTGTTTGGGTTAGGTTTTATGGCTGATATTTTCTGAATACTTTGTTATGGTTTGAGAAACCCATAACAATTTATTGTTTAGACAATCATTCTACCACCTGATGACCTCTCCCCACCTGGGGAGGGGAATCAGGAAAAAACAAGGAAACCTGGGAGTTGAAGTATAAACCAATTTAATAGAGTAGGATTAGATAATTAACATTAATAGCACTAAAGAACCAATATTGATCCCAATAACAGTACAGAATATGCAAAGATTATACTCAGCCAATTATATCAGTAGGAAGCTGTGCATTCCCAGCAGTGGACAGCAAACATCAGACACTGTGAATACTACAGCTTCGGGAGGAAGGGAAGGGCTTAGGGGTCTGGCACTGGGACAAGAAGTTCTCAGGGTGGCAGCCATCAAGGGAGAAACAGAACTTCACAGCAAACTTTCTTATTTATATTGAATGTGACATTCATGGTATGAAATAATCCTGTTGGCCAGCTTGGGTCAAGTGCTCAGGTCTTGCTCCTCATCATCCCTGCACCTGGCAAGCTTGAAAACACTGAGACCTTGAAACCCACACACAAAGGCTGGCTATAAAGTAAATATTTTCACAAATTCAGACACTAGAGTCTTCTAAAAGTGCAGTCTTCCCAAGTATTAGAAGAGAAATTGATCCTGTGTTGCTCAAACCGGGACAACTTCCAAGCAGAAAGATGTATTTCTGGGTTGAAGTATTTGTAGTGTTGGGTTCAGCTTGCAAATTAAGATGCCTGAATGTAAACAGCTATATGTCTGCAATGAGGGTTAAGCTCCTTTAATAATAGTCAGAAGAGCTCTAGTCAGTACCTTCAAGCCTAGAGTATGATTCTGTCATCCTAAGGAAGACATTACGTCTGGTCAGCTGGATAGCTGTCTAGGCTTCACTGACTACCGAGAGATTGTAGGTACTGAAGCCATGTGTTGACATCGAGATACAAATGTGTCATTGTACACATCTCTGTCCACAAGAAATATCCTACCTAGCATGTCTGAAAAAAAGCCATGTAAAACTGACATCTAGAAAATACTTTCCCTGCAACTTTCTCATTAACCATCATTAACCATCAAGCATTTCCACAATATAAGCTAATTAAAAGAAACACAACTAGATTGTTAATGAATCTTCCTCACTCCTCAACTGAAAACTTTCGAAAACCTTTGAACCTATTCCCCAGCTGCATTCTTGCTCAACTGTCATGATACCCCTTTGTACAAAAGAATTTGCTCCTTAAACATAGCAGTCTTAAGGGGGCTTAGAGCCACCTGAAGAAACTGAACAAGAGACATGTCCAGAGAGATACCTGTTGTAGAAGAATTTGATTTAACAGGTAAGTATAAGGACTGTGGTAAATGATGATTCCAAAATATGGCATTTAATCTAGTTTACAAATTAAAACATTGCATTATTTTATGAGAGTGTAAACCTGCAAGCATGATAAGAATTGCTACTCTATGGGAGTAGAGAGGAACAAATAAAATCGTGATTTATAAAATGCAGTAGAAATAAGATGTATGCCTTTGAGATTGAGCCTAAACAACTCCTTGAGATTTTAATCTCCTGTGAGGCAATGGTACTGGGTTTCAAAGAAACTGTTTCTCCGTTTGGTTTGGTCATTCTGTAGGCATTTTCTGATTCTTAAAATCAGGTGGTCTTCTAGGGATAAAATTACCTCTTAAATACTATGAAAATTTTATTCCTGAGGGACCAACGAAAGCCATGGGAGCAATCTGAAGTCCAGTCTCTTTTTAACAACACCCAGACAAAATAAACTTACTTTTATAGCTAACTGTATATTCTGCTGTTAGGGTATAGTCCCCTGCCTCTCCCACTTCACACCCAGAATATACTTTTTACCTGTGTATTAAATACTGGGGTACAAAAATAGGTGATGTACAAAACATGCAAGACTCATGCAAGTAAACTTCTTTAATGCTAAGACCTCTCCTCTTTCCTTCCTGGCTGCTTCTTGTATTGTCACAGTTCTGTCTGTTCAGTCATGTACAGTGGAAGTGGTTTGGGGCAGAGATTTGTGTTTTGAATAAAGTAGTTAACTCTGTCATTGGCTATTCAGTACAATAAAGACTATTGGAACGTTACTACTAGCACCATTAAAATTTCATCGGCAAAGAGGTGAGGATTTTTTTTTCATGCATTTACTTTCTTTCCCTGTTTCAGATAATTATAACTTAATATATGGACACAAATTGGGTTCCCAAGCACTATTAAGTACACCTAGTCTATCTTTGGTCCTTCATGTTGTACTTCAATGAATAGCTGTAAGCCTTATTAGGGAAACTGACTGGAAATGACTTATATTTCCATCGTTTCAAGGTGACTCTCCTAATGAGAACAATACTTGTTCAGCAGTGCAGTTTAATATAGTATAGATACAGTATTTCATCAAACAAGGACAAAACCAGTATTTCTTTATTTTATATTATTTATTTTATGATTAGTCCAGGTTACATCATCTTGTAGATTTTTCTGACTACCAGGAACAATTGCTGTCAGTCTCCAAAAATCTAATCTTACTACTGGCCTTCCCTGTCTTCTTTCCCCTTCTTTCTTCTCTGATCTACCAAGAAAGTAATTTGGTTTCTTTTTCCAGAAACACAGATGTGCACCAGATGGTTACTGATAGTTTCAAGGTCCTGATGAGTTATTGGAATAATTAGTGTTGGTGTGAGATTTGTCATCTAACTGATACTGAACTGTGTACTCATCTCTTTCAAGCTTTTAAAATAAAAGTTCATCTTATTAAGCCTTTTGAAACAGCACTTCAAATGTCAGTGCAGATAATAATTGATATGCAGTTCATGGTCAGAAGTTCACTCAACTCTCTTTAATGTGCAAAATTCTTGGTCTTATAAAGGGGTTCAAAGGGAATCTACATCTAGGTAATATACTAATTTTATGCCAGAAGGAAGAGTAAGATATCAATCAGGGAATTATTTTAATGGTGAATTGGGAAATATTTCTTTCTAAAATATGAACATAAGGTGTTGAAAATGATAGATAAATTGATATATAAATATGATGTATGGCTTTTGGAATTAAAAATGTAGTCCACAGTAGTCAAAGAAGGCCTTATCCCAAGGTTCTATTAAGTCTCGCTCTTCTGTGCAAGTCTTTATTGCCACAGCAGTTTTAATATGTTTGGATTTATAAAATATAAATATGAAAACAACTCTTTAAGAAAATTTGCTCCTGTGTATGTTACTTCCAAATTTAGTTTGTGCTGTAATGGGTATGCCTCCTAGATCTGGTATACAGTACCTATTGTTTTGATTGCTAAATCTGATTAAAATAAGAAATAATTACTACTTTTGTCTTTGACATATGAACAAATCCATTCCTGTTATTTTTCAGTGTTCATCGTTATTTTAATAGGTGTGTCACTTATGACACAACTGTCTTTAGATGTAGCTGCTACAGCTACATCATCACGCAGCCCTTGCCTGTGTGATTTAGATACTTTCCCCAGTATTGTGATCTTGGAAACAGTTTTGAAACAAGATTATTGTCATCCACCAAAAATACAGAATTTTGGCAAGCAAAGCAGAATAAGTAACTCCTGCACAGAAAAATAATGTGCTAGCCATTAATGATAAGGAATTCAGTGGGATTGCTGGACACTAATAGCATGCATAAGTATTTGCAGAATTGGAGCTTTATAAAATCCCAAGCAGAATTTGAGCTTCCTTTCCTTAAGATTCACTGATTAATCACTTCAGGCCTTCCCTACACTACTGTTTCCTTTCTGGTTCTGATCAGTTAATCCATGTGTCTCTTAAAGCACATTTGATGAACAAATGGAAGAGCTGTGGAGGTATTGGAGCTCCCTAGAGTATATCCTCCTTTACATGGGCTCAATCTGCTCTCTGACCAACTCTTTATTTACTTAATATCTGTCTTTTTCCTACTGAAGCCCTGATGCATTCTTAACTCTCCCTAGCTCCATAAAAAATGCAACTTCATAGCTGTTTTCATACAATGATGCCATTCTTTCTTGGTTTTAGGCTGTGCCTTTGCAGAATTCACTTTGGTATCTGAGTAAGAAAGTGAGTGGGAAAGGGTAGAGTTCTCCAAATGGACATTTGGAGCTGTTAAGACCACAGGACTGACTTGCCCTCTGAATATGCCTGTCCCCCTCCGTTGACTGGAAGGGGCTGAGAAGACCCATCTCTTGAGGAAGGGCACTTTAAAAACTGCCTACATTTAGGCATTGTCAATACAACCTGCATGCTGCATGTAAGAGTTTTGTTCTGTTCTGTTAGTACTGTGTAGTTCAAAAAAATTTTGGGGTTGGGGTGTTCTTATCTTTTCCAGGTATGGGACATTGGAGGGCAGCCAAGGTTTCGAAGCATGTGGGAGCGTTATTGCAGAGGAGTTAATGCAGTTGTGTAAGTTTTCTTGTGTATGCCCATAGAAAATGTATTTTAAAATATGTATAATTAATATAGAGATGCTTTTCTTCCTGTCCACCTCCGTCATATAAGACCTAACATGATAACAGTAGTGTGTTTTACACACCGAGCAACCCATGTGTATAATTAATTGCATTTTCCATGCCATTTTTTCCCCACAGCCCATATTTAATTCTGTATCTTCCTGTATTAATAAATGCAGGGCTTGTACAACTCAGGACTGTTGTAATGCTGTTGTCAATGTGAACACATTTGTCACGTTTCCAATGTTGTAATGCAACTTTCTGCAAGGAATGGACGATACCATAAATAACTATATTCCCATTGCAGTTACATGGTGGATGCAGCAGACTTAGAAAAAGTAGAAGCTTCAAAGAATGAGCTGCACAGTTTGATAGATAAGCCACAATTGCATGGAATTCCAGTAAGTATTTTGATTATTATTCTTACCTGCATGTAGACAGTGTAGCCTAAATCCTCATGAATTCCTCATGGTTCCTCTGGACTCTTGAAAATACAAGCTTAAATATGATGCAGCCTTGATACATTGAGTGCTCTTACAAAAATTATTTGTGACATTTTTTCAGAGGACTCAGCATCTTATCAGTGCTGCAGTGTGTTTGTGCATTTTCTAGTCTAAAGGTCAGAACAGATTGGGAAAAAAATCATTTTCACATGCAGCATTATCAGAGAGTAATTACTTCCAGTCAGTCCCCTTGTTGGCTGGGTTTGAACCAGTGACCCAGTTATGTTTCTGGCGGTATATTAAGGTGTGCGAGATTTATCTTTCTGAAGGTTGGCAGGCACTAACATCAAATAGTGTCCTCTGCTTCCAGAGATTGCAGAGAGCTTGGCTTTTTCTGTGTCATGACTTTTTATTTTTCTTGACTTTTTAGTTCTTCAAACTAAACTGCATGAAAAAATTTAAATACACATCCGTTCTCCAGAAGGAAGTGTCAAAGAATAGTATATTCTGCTGAAATTCTAGTGAGGAATTATGGAGGTGGAGACCAGTGTTGTTTAATTAAATGTAATTTGCCAGTTTAGAGCTAGTAGGAATCAATCAGGTTAACGTTGATTTGTGATGCTGACATCACCAAGCAAGAGTTCATACCTTTGATCACAAGAAAGAAAACAATGGTACATACAAATCAGGAAGAAGTTACTCACAATTTGATGGCTCTTGCATGGCCCCTTTTTTGTAAGCAAATATTTGAACACTTGGCCAGTGCAAGTGATTGAAGTCATCTGAGGATGAGTAGACAGACAGCCAACGTGGAATCATTGTGAGAGCAGAGTTCTCACACATCCGTTCTCAAAGGAGAATTTTTCAAGTGACTCTCCCATCTTTTTTATAAGGTTTGCTATTATTGTTGCGGTTTTTTATGTTAAGTACATATTGACCAAATCCTACAGAAATCTATAGTCACGCTATTCATGGCGAGTGACATTGTCCTTTGTACTGTCTTCACATCCTGTTTTACTTCACGCTTTTCCTTCCTGAAATTATAGGTCTCTCATATCTTCAGAAGTATTTAATTAAGTTCCCTTCCTTTTATATGTTATAATATCACATTCCAATTGCCCGGCCTGACCAGCAGAGTAATTTCCAAGGTGCAGTAATGTATTTTTTAGTTATTTTTATTTCATAGGTAGTAACTAGTATTGAACTTCTTTCAATTTATTGTACTCAGGCTTTGGCATTATAGATTTTAAAGTAGCTTTATTAATCTGAGACCGCAACTAATGAGTTTTAATGTGCTCCAGATTCATGGGAAATAATGGGACAGTCTTGACTCAGAGTTGTAGTGCATCTGGAAAACAATAATGCAATCATAATTAGAAAAACCTTCCATTGCTTACTTTATCTTAGAATGTGCTCAACCCATTAATCTGACCTTAATTTATACTTGAAGCCTTAAGTATTGCATAGGAACTCTAAAGTTCCAGCATCTATTCGGTAAATTTTCTGCATTTCTCAGACTTAATTCCCAATGGCTGCCCTTCTGATTTCTACCATGGGTGCTCAAAGGGGAGGGAGAGGAATCGGTGGTTTGGCTGGTGCTTGGGTGTTACATGGTTTGGATGCCTGGCTGTTTAGATAATGTTAAGAGGCAGGGGAGCAAAACTGTAGAGAGAATCATGTCTGGGTCTTGAGGACGCAGCCTCTACTTCTGATGTCCTACTTTTGATTAATGTTAGTCTGGTCCTGTGGATTGAATGTCCGTCTGTGGTTTGAGTGCACCTGGTGCATTATTTTGTCCAGGTTTAGTTGCATGCAAAAGGAATCCACTTAGTGCAATCTAACACCATCCCATAATGCCATCCAGAATGGGGAGATTCACTTCCAGAGGAGACTTCTGATACTGATACACCCAGAACTAATTTGATACAGTTTGCAGAGGGTGTGCATCCAGCATCTGACCCTGGCTAGGAGCAGGATTTCCATTCCCACAGTCATTGGTCATTTTAAGTATGTATGCTATTGTGTTCTAAATACTTGGCTGCAAGTTCCAAAATAATGCCAACAGATGGTTAAAGACAAAAACATTTAACATCAATATGAATGATTTCTTTCAGGTGTTAGTCCTTGGAAATAAAAGAGACCTCCCAGGTGCACTGGATGAAAAGCAGTTAATTGAGAAATTGTAAGTAGCAGCCTGTGTAGAAAGCTGAAACACTGTGAAATTCATAGAACCATAGAATTGGTTAAATTGGAAAAGACCTTTAAGATCATGGGGTCCAACTGTTAACCTAGCACTGCCAAGTCCACCACTAAACCACGTCCCTAAGCACTACATCTACACGTCTTTTAAATACCTCCAGGGATGGCGGCTCTACACTTCCCTGGGCAGCCTGTTCCAATGCTTGATAACCATTTTGATATGTAAAAGAAAATTGTTGGTAGTGTATGGCAATAACCAGCTGTAAGAGCTTCCATTTTACATTCTCAGATACTCCACTTCGAGTTCTGCTGGCAGCTGAAATAGCAGTCAAGGCTGATAACTGACTGCAGTAGATTTGAACCTCTCTTGATTATTGTTTCGGCTGTATAAAGTTGTTTCAGATAATCCTATTTTCCCATCACGGAAGATACAACTGCTACAGATATTAATAGGCTCGCTTACACTTTGCAGAGTACATTGTAGTGGCAGTTTAATGCTCGAATGGCATTAGGACAGAACCATTTCAAACTACTGTCTGTAAATTTAAGCAATTCAGATATTTTTGGCATGTATCCAAAGCATATACTTACGGATTACTGAAACTAACTTAAATTGGTACATTGTAAGAGTAATTGTAAAGGAAATATACAGTTTTGTAAAAATGGCCAGTATAGCAGTAATTTTGCAGAATAGGATTCTGTGTCTCAAATCACAAAATTTTAATGAGTAGGAAGTGCAAGCAAAGTGAAGCTTCGGTATAGAACAGTGGTCCAAAGGCTAAGCAACTAAACTGGGACTTAGGAAAAACAGAATCACAGAATGGCTGAAGTTGGAAGGGACCTCTGGAGGTCATTTTGTCCACTCACCTGCTCAAGCAGAGCCACCTAGAGCTGAATGCGCTGAACCATGTCCAGGTGCCTTTTGAGTATCTCCAAGGATGGAGACTCCGCAACCTCTCTGGGCAACCTGTGCCAGTGCTGAGTCACCCTCAGAGGAAAAAGTTGTTTCTTTATGTTCAGAGAGGCCTCCTGTGTTTCAGTTTGTGCCCGTTACCTCTTGTCCTGTCATTGGGCTCCATCTTCTTTACAGCCTCCCTTCAGATATTTGTACAAATTATTGAGATCCCCCCTGACCCTTTTCTTCTCTAGGCTAAACAGTCCCAGCTTTCTCACCCTTTCCTCTAATATGTGAGGTGCTCCAGTCCCTTTATCATTTTAGTAGCCTTTCACTGGACTCTATCCAGTAGCTCCACATCCCTCTTGTACTGGGGAGCCCAGAACTGGGCACAGCACTCCAGGTATGGCCTCACCAGGGCTGAGTAGAGGGGAAGGATCACCTCCCTCAAACAGCTGGCAACTTCTCCTAATGCAGCCCAGGATCCCATTAGCCTTTTTTGCCACATTGCTAGATCACATTCAACTTGGCGTGCATGAGGACCCCCAGGTCCTTTTCTGCAAAGCTGCTTTCCCAGACAGCCAGCCCCCAGCATGTATTGGTGTTCCTCCCCAAAGGCAGGACTTTGCACTTCCCCATGTTGAACTGTGTGAGGTTCCTGTCCATTTCTTCAGCCTGGGGAGGTCCCTCTGGATGGCAACACAACCTTCTAGTGTATTGGCCACTGCTCCCAGTTCTGTGTTACCAGCAAACGTGCTGAGGATGCACTCTGCCCCATCATCCAGATCATTGATGAAGATGTTGAACAGGACTGGACCTAGTATTGATCCCTGGGGTACACTGCTAGTCACTGGCCTCCCACTAGCCTTTGTGCCGCTGATTGCCCGACGGTTCAGCCAGGTTTCAGTCTCCATCACTGTCTGCTCATCCAGCCCATACTTAAACTTGTCTATGAGGATATTATGGAAGACAGTGTCAAAAGCCTTACTGAAGTCAAGGTACACAATACCCACCGCTCCCTCCTCATCTACCAAGCTGTAGATTTCATTGTAGAAGGTTATTGAGTTGCCAAAGCATGATTTCCCCTTTGTGAATCCATGCAGAGTACTCCTGATCACCTTCTTGTCTGTCAGGTGTGTGGAAATCGTTTCCAGGATTAATTGCTCCATCACCTTCCCAGGGATTAAGGTGAAGCTGACAGTCGTGTAGTTCCCCGGGTCCTCCTTCCTGATCTTTCTGAAGATGAGTGACATTTGCTTTCCTCCGCTCTTCAGGCACCTCTCCCCGTTGCTGTCATTGTTCGAAGGTTATCAAGAGTTGCCTCACAATGACATCAGCCAGCTCTCTCAGCACTTGTAGGTGCATCCCATCAGGCCCCTGGAATTCTCTATTTCCAGTTTGCTTATGTATTCCTTGACCTGATCCTCTTCCATCAAGGGTACAACTTCCTTGCTCCAGATTTTCCCCCTGGTCTCGGGGACCTTTGATTCCTGAAGGCTAACCTCGCTAGTAAAGACGGCGGCAAAGCCGGCATTCAGTACTTCTGCCTTTTCCGTGCCTTGGGTAACCGGGTCCCCTGTCTCATTGAGCAATGGGCCCCCATTTTCCTTTGTCTTCCATCTGTCACTTAGGTACTTTAGAAGCCTTTCTTGTTGCCGTTGACGTCCCTCATGAGATCCAGTTTCAGTTGGGCTTTGGCTGTCCTAATTGTCTTTCCATGCTTGGACAATGTTTCTCTATTCCCCCCAGGTTACCTGTCCCTGCTTCCACCTTCTGTATGCTTCCTTTATGTGATAGGGTTCTGGCAGAAGCTCATCGTTCCATCTACTTATGCCTCCTCACTTTTTTTCTGGCCTCATTAGGATGGCTGCTTTTGAGCTCGGAGATGATCCTTGAATATTAACCAGCTTTCCTGGGCCCTTCTTTGTGCTTTATCCCACGGAACTCTTCCAAGCAGATCCCTGAAGAGGCCATGTCTGCTCTCCTGAAGTCCGGGGAGGTCACTGTTTAGTTCTCTTCTTTATTAGAGTCTGTTGTGTGATCTCAAGACTCTTTCCTTCTTAATGCCTCCACTCCCCATCTGCTCCAGGCTGCGTCACTTGTGTGAGGATAAATAAATGAAAAAATAACAAAGTGCTCAGAAACTCTGAGGGGGATAGGGAAATTCCCAGAAAGAAACAGAAGTTAATTAAGAATCAAACAAACATCCTGAAGATTAATGGTGTGATCATTTGAGTACTGTTATTCGATTATAAGAGTTACTGGAGATAAAAACTCTGAATTCTAAGTGAAAAGAGTAAAAGGTGAATGCTAAGACATGGGAATGTTACTTGGTTACCACTACAAAATGTTATTTTCAGTTCATGGATTTCTGTGTTGTTATTGTTCACTATTACACTGACTTAATGAGAAATGTGAATTTTTGTGAAATTACTTTATATCCTTTTAATCTTTAAGAAAGGTAGGGTTTTTTTGTGTGCAGTAGCGTATTTTAAAAACTTGATATCTGAGGATAGAATTGAACCCACTGAGTAAAAAGCAGAAAACATGTAATGTAATGGAAATTCCTGTTGTTGGTTTTTGTGGAGTTATAACACTACTTATTTTATAATGTTTTTTTTTATGCAGAAACCTTTCAGCTATTCAAGACAGAGAAATCTGTTGCTATTCTATTTCATGTAAAGAGAAGGATAACATCGGTAAGCTTCTTTTTCTTACAGCATCATCAGTATATACTTTCTACTTTGGATCAGATGTTAAAAATGTTAATGAGATTTGAATATCTAACTCCAATATGTAACTGAAAATCTCAATTTACTTGGAAAGATTTTGTTACAAATATTGCATGCAATTGTATTAGTGTTAATATAGAATTATGTGTAATTTAGAAATCACTTGTAGAATTATTTAGTTCCATGAGAAGTTAAGAAATTACTTTGACAGGGACCCTGGAAAAGCATTTTTAAAACCCAAAGTAATTGAATCCCTCACAAAAACTGTGTTACTTTTGAAAAAAATAGTAACTGGATATGAAGGCCTTCCAATTATTATGTGATACTTAATCAATTTTGGTAAGTGTTTTGCTCCATAGATGATTTTACTTTGTAAGCAGGCCTTACATGCATGTGGCTGTGTGGTGGTGTTCCTCAAATGGAGGGACTAGTGCTTCTGTCCTGCTGGAGAAGCGCGGAGCGTATCCTGAAGTCAGTGAAGTTGTCTCCCATCTCACCTTTGCTTTTTGCCCTTTCCTCTCTCTCTCTCCTCACTTGCCATCACTTTCCTGTCCTCTCTCGTGTTCTCCCCTTCTCTCCACAGGGCAGGAGAAAGGGGTGAAGCACAGGCTGAGTCAGCAGCAGCAGTTGCCGGGGGGCACGCTGCCTCTGTGCCACCCTTCTCCCTTGCATGCTGCTAAGGCAAGTGGTGCTGGATGGGAGGGATACAGCCTGGGTAGATATTCATAGATGCATCTTGAGGAGGCCAGACTTGCTAGAAGAACTGGGCAGCTCCATAGGGCTCAGCTGAATGAGAGATGGTGAGTGTGTGAACGGGAAGAAAGCCAGTTTCTCCCAGCAGCAGGGGAAATTTCCATCCTAGGCAGAGAGGACCAGGTAGTGGAGGTGGTGAGGAGACTGTGCCATGAAACATGGGCTTTGGGAGGCTGGGGGAGATATCAGCTGCATGCAGGGATGTGTTAGGCAGTGAGGGCTTCTCTTGGAAATTGTAGAATCATAGAATCGTATAATGGTTTAGGTTGGCAAGGACCTTGAAGATCATCGAGTTCCAACCCCCCTGCCATGGG
>RSEF01000001.1:26282456-26312187 GCA_003993805.1 Himantopus leucocephalus
CAACAGGTCCACGTCCTTCTTACGTTGGGGGCTCCAGGGCTGCATGCAGTACTCCAGGTGTGCTCTCACGAGAGTGGAGTAGAGGGGCAGAATCAACTCCCTTGACCTGCTGGCCACACTTCTGATACAGCCCAGGATATGGTTGGCTTTCTGGGCTGCGATTGCACATTGCTGGCTCATGTTGAGTTTCTCGTCAGTCAGCACCCCCAGGTCCTTCTCCTCAGGGCTGCTCTCGATGCATTCTGTGCCGAGCCTGTATTTGTGCTTGGGATTGCCCAAATGGTGTACAGCATTTGGGTACCTTGGTTTGAAGGAGGCCAGACCTGGTTTTGCTGCAGCTTGGGGTGCAACAGCTATCTCTGAGCAAGGGAAATACACAGAATGTGCTCTTACACTGGGGAAGATTAGACTTTGGGGTATAAGGACTGAGGAAGACGACATAATCAGGATTATGTGCATAGGTGAAGGGCAGTGAAGGCGATTGAGATTTTAGAAATGCAGTGCTTGATCCTCGTCAAATTGGCAAGGCTGCAGCGGAGGATCTCAAAAGTGGTATTATGACTAAAAAGTGGTAAAACCAGCTTAATTTCTGAAAGGATCGTGGAGAAAGTAGGTTTTGATCCTGGTTCATTTATATGGATGGCCTGAAGGAGAAAAACATTCAAAAAAAAACACGCCAAAAATTTGCAAATGGCAAAATAATGAAAGCAATGATCACTAATGCAGAACCGTGTACATCACTTGCTTGTGGAAGTCCTGGGAGTAGTGATGAAAAACACTCAAATCTTAACTGTGTTAAATCAACAACTTGACAAATCAGTCAAGTATCTTCCAGTGTAACATTTTGCCTAGAAAGGGTAACCTGGTTCCTGAATATTTGCCCAAAGCCATAACAAATGGGAGCAGACCGCGTATATCACACTGGAGCACTGTGTGCCATATTTTGAGGAAGACCTTGAGAAACTGAAAAGACGTTGGCAAGAACCTAGTGAGATCAAAGGACTGGAAAATACCATTTATAATGAAAAACTATAATGAAAATACAGTTAGCTTATTAAAGTGATGAAACTACTAGCTGTTAAGGAGAAGACTGGGAGCTGTCGTCTTCCTCTGCATTTTTAATTGATGCCAGTGCAGTTAGATGATGGTAATTTTTCAGTGCAAACTGCAGCCTAGCTAACTGGTCTCATCAGGAGGTGTAGGTGTAAAGCTGCCAGTTTCTGTGTCCTGAGAGGCTGTGGAAGATTAGTATATAGTTATTAGCTTTGTTTTAGATGCCGTGGGATGCTTTTGTCTGCAGTCTCAGTGCCTAAGCTGGTCTGCCAGGATATTCATGGAGTGCTGTCTTGAACTTAGGACAGATGTGGCAACAAATTTAAATTTGAGGGCTAGAGCTGTTGCTGCCCCTTGACAACCTTCCTACCTCCCTGACAGATGTTACTACCTTGAGGCAAGAACATCTAATCTGCTCATGAATCAGTTTGTGAACTGCTGCAGTTTTCGGCCCAATGCATTAGATTGTATCAGGAGGGGTAGCAATTTCAGCTATCAAATTTTAGTCTAGTGTTGCATGTCTTTCAGAGACCTTGGACACCTACAACCTACCTAAATGGCTTCTTAGTTCTTTGTCAGATGTTTGCCCTTCTCTTTCCTTCTGGTTGTGTATTTCTTCCTTTGTTCCCACCCTGCATTTCATTCCAGTCTGGATTTTACAGTTCATTTTATGGTCATCTTAAATCTCTGCTTTTCCAACAGTTCATCTGTGGCTTAGAGAACTTGATGTCAGTCATCATATTTCAAGAATACAAAATGCACATAATTTAAAAACAAACAAAAAACAACATAAAAGAACCTATGTGGAGTTTTAAGTACGGAATTTTTAATAAGGTGTAAATTAAAAGCCTGTGGTTTCTGGGTTTTGTTTGTTTGGGGTTTTTTATTTGTATTAACCTGCTGGTGTTCTGTTGTCCTTTTACACTCTGCAAACAGGCAGTTGAGTTTTTCATTTTGTTTTATCTATCCTGGCAGACATAACATTACAATGGCTTATTCAGCACTCCAAATCAAGACACTGTTGAAGAAAACTTTTGCTGAAGATAACTCTTTCCCAATCACTTTGACTCCTATCAGCTATACACAACTGAAAAGATAAAGAATACAACTGCGTACTACCAGGACTCACTTTGATTGTATTTGTTAACAGAAGTAAAACTGAGTTATAGCTTGTCTCTCAATTTTGGTTCTTTTTTTAAAAAATCCAGATACTTGTCTGCCTAGGTGAAATTCCTGAACGCCTTAATACAAGACTGAAAGAAATCAATACTTTTTTTGGCCTGAAATGTTTATGAGTTTATGCATGTGAATTGTCAAACACTTAGTAATTTTTTTCTAATTTGAAACTGAATAAACTGCACAGTGGAAACAGATATGGCTGGTTTTTTTGAACTTATCATATAATTATTCATACAGAATGTTTTCCCTGCAAACACCTGTAGTTAAGTATCAATAATCAATTAAAACCATACTTAAAAGCATCTTATTTGAACAAAATACTGTTAATCTGAACACTTCCAAATGCTCCAGTTGGTGAGAAGTTATTTCCAAAGTCGTCTATCTGTCGTTATCTAGTTTTTCCATTCACTAATATAAATTATTCATATGAATATTCTTTGGGAAGTGAAAAATAAAACAAATCCTAAACAATTCTGTCCTTCTCTGTTGGGAAAGAGTCCGGATGTTTTTCTGTCTTAAACAGAGGATGAAATACAGAGAGTGCACAGGTGAGACCATGTGCATCTTCTCTGACATTATTACCGCCAAAATTCATGGATTTCTTAAGCTTTTTTATTGTAAATGAAGTAATTTTCACAGTGCTTCTGGACTACTTCCATTCCTGAACCTTGCAGAATTTTTGAGCCTAATATAGCTGGGCCCTGAAGTAGGATTAGTTCTTTTGAAACACATTAAAGTAGCAATTCACTTTTTAAATTTTGATGCACTGCTAACATCTTACAGATATCTGCTTCCAAGTGCTTCACTTAGAAGCACTCTGATGGGAATTCTTCTGTGTGTTTGGAAATTCTATTAAATATGGAAAGTTCACATCAGAAAATAGGAGATAGACTTAAAAACTTACTCAAGACAGATTAGATGCTCAGTGGCCAAATGTTTCAAGGATACTTGCAGATCGAAGAGGGAGAAGTTTTGGGATCCTGGTCTAAAGATGTGGTACATCAACTGATTGCTGTAGTATTAAAAAGGTTATAAGTTGTTTATGCAGTTCTTGCACTTAAGTGCATGAACTATAAAAACAGCAACGTTTTTTGTCATTTATGTTTGAGGATGCTTTTATGCTAGTGGCTTTGATAAGCTACTAAAAACATATACTGCAAAGACTCGATAAAATCTTTCTCGAGTGTCACAGGAATGCTACTGAAAGCATGACAGTCATGCCATAGCGCTTTTTCATAAATGTTTGCAGTATTACCTGCAGAAGTCTGGCCAGAAGACTGATTTTTTAAAAGTTTCATGAAAAGAATGTGGCTATGTGTTAAGTGCTGAGTGCTCAGTAGATGAGTAAATAGTGGATGTTCCTGAAACAGGATGTTGGAAATGACCTTCCAAAATCTGACATGTAATCCATCTAGTGACATTTTGCTGAAACCCAGCATTAGATGGCTAAGATGATGAATTTTGAACACTGTTGTTGTTGTTCATGGTCTTTTGAAGTAGTAGAGCCATTGCAAAATGCACTGGAATTGCAGTCGTTACACATACAACACGAGAAGAGCCACTTTTGTACCAGTGGTCTTGATAGCTTTCCTGTAGTTGTGCTTTTTGATGGTAGTGCCTCATCCTTCCAACCTACTATCGTGGCATTCAAGGTCATGCTTCTGTCATCAGAGCTCCATATCAAATCTCACTGCATCACTCCTTCTCTGGACCTCTGTTGCCCCTTTGCTGCAGGTGGGTTTTCGGGTGGAAGCAACCTGTTTGTAGGCTGATTGGAACCAGCCAGTTTTCCAAGACAGTACTGGTGAGAAAAGCGGTGCTGGCTCCTACCCTTCCCTTGCTTTGCTCAATGTAGTATTTCCTTGGGAGACAACCAAAGAAGTGAACTTCCTATACATGCTATACCCATCACCAAGTACCAGTGCAAACAAAAGACAACCTGTGGAGGAAGGAGGTTAGGTTCCAGGTTGGCTGAATGGATCTCTGTGAATAAGAGATGAGAATGAGCAATTTTGTTGTTAAAATCATCCCATTATACAGCATATGCTGATTTCTTTTTCTCGTTTCTCCTATGCTGTGACCTTGTATCTGAACCTAAGGCAAATCAGCACAGGCACTGGCCTCACTGTTCCCGTTTGAAACAGCCTGTGTGTTTTTCGGCAATACGCCTTCAAGTAATTTTTCAAAATGGGCTCAGCTCAAGATGAGTGTTTACTGTCATACTCAATAGCTTTGTGGGAAAGATTAATTGTAGCTGACTGACAACTCTGATATCCTATTTCTGAGACTGCATGTCGCCATAAAGTGTTACAGAGGTCTAGACCACTGGAGACGGTGTTGCAGCAAAGTTGTTTGGAGAAGTCACAAATTTTCTCTGCAGAGGAGCCTCTGTGCAGGGAGTGTCCCCTTGCTCAGACAGCAGTATATAAAATGCAGTGTCCTGCATGGATCCACATTAGGTGTGTTCCAGAAGCAGGAAGGGTATGGAGATACGTGGAGTGACCGTGCTGTGATTGCTTTCCGCTTTTCAGCACTCCTGAGAGGCTGACTGCAGGACAGAGCAGCAGAGGCTGCTGTCGTGCTCTGGCTTTGCTTGGGAGGTGGTAAGTGCCATACTGTACTTGGAGGTCCTGATCCCTAGGCATGCGTGATGGTGGAAATCTGACCTATGTGCACAACATCCTCCAGGCTACGGGAAAAGAGCAGTGTTGGGGGACGTGACCAGTCGAGGAACTGGGACTAACCTTCAGTGTAGGCGCAGCTAATAACCCCAGACCCCACAATGTCAAGAGCCCTGAAATAGCACAAGTGCAACAGTGATACAGACACGTTTCCCTTCCCTTTTTTCTTTCTCCAAGCCTAGGAACAGCTTAACTGTCACCCAGGGCTATACAGAACCACCAGGTGCCAACCATCTGTTTCACTTCCAGCACATTTTATTTATTAATTTTTTTTGCTGCTAGCGATGTAATTTTCCCCATATTTCTTTTCCATTTGCATTGTGTATTGTCGAAAGCAATCACGAACATAAAATTTAGTTAAATGATATAAAAAAACCTAAATCAAAGTCGGGGTTTTTTATCAAATGCACTATAAAACTTTCTACATTTATTGCAGAGAGCAGTGACACATACATAATTTGTTCCTGAATAAGCTATTTTGTAAAATGCTGGTACTTCAGTCACCCGAGCAGCATACTGAATTGAGTGCCTCTGTTCTGTGCTTTAGGACAGGGTGTACGTACTGGCTGTCATGAGACTTCTGAGCAGGCGGAACATATACAAGAATTTGCGTATAGCGATCCCAAAATCTTAAAGCTTGTGAAACAGAACAGACCGTACCGTTGGCTGGCATCTCCCGCAAGGCTCTTCTGACTCTCACTGTGACCCGGACTGGTCTGTAGCATGCACACTGTGATCGTGCAGAACAAACTCTGCCAAGCTCAGGCCATAACGTCATGGCTTAAAAGCATGTAAGGGAAGCGGGGTACGCGTGAGGGGCTGGCTTCTGGCTTCTAGTCTTCTGCACCATGGTTTCCAGGCCAGTCCGTGCCTTGGAGTCAATATGTGGCAGTCTATACAATATGACTGCACAGCACTTCTTCCTATGGATTTGTCTTGCTCAAATGCCTACAAAGAGCAGGACATGTTTATACTTTTCCCTTCAAAGATCCTGGGGTACGCTGCCAGGAGCCATGGTATCTCTCCATCGTATTTTTGTGCTTGGGACCCAAGACACCAACACCCTTTCTTATGGGGAGTGCCTGCAAACCTGGTCTAGAGCCAGAGGTCATGGAGTGATGCAGGACAGGATACTGAAAGCAAAGAAGTGTGAGGAGAGATGTCCTTACGTCCTCCTTACTTAGGGGGAAGGATGGTTTTAAGATCTGTGGGACAATGAATGAAAATAACATCATGTGTTGTCAAATGTGATATGATCAAATTTTATCCCTGGCAAGAGACGGTGTTGCATTATGGTCTGAAACAAATGATTGATGTCATCATGCAGTCAACTAGAGGCATAGACCAATGACTGCTGGAAAACAAAAAGAAAAGAGTATTCCAGGTTCTTGGAAGCTATGGTCATCTAAAAGCCGCCAGGGCATGGGACAGGTTGGAACAAATTTCTTCCTCCACTGCAGAAGACACTGAAATGGGACATAGGTGAGGAGTTACACACTGCTCCCTCAGCACAGATACAAGGTCTCCATGAGAGATGGAGCCTCTCATGGACTCCATGACAGACTGGAGTCTCTCCAGTCTGGACAGGCTGGATGCTGTCCTGTTTTTCAGCTTTAAACAGAAGCCTTTCCGGATTACTTCTGACCTACTGACAATGGTGTTGCCCTCAAAAACACTGAGTTCTGCCTTTCTCAGTGGGACCCCTGCCAAGACAGCCATCTTCTCTTGCAACTCCGGAAAATGACATCATACTTGACCCTCCTGGCTTTAACCCTTGTTCAGGAGCTGTTTGCAGCACTAGCGGGATCTAGCACATTTCACATGGCTTGGCTTTAGTGACAGCTGGATTCAGACTTAGTCAATTCCAAGGTGGGTCTGGGAAGGTCTTGGACTCATTTTTGTGTGGTGTTTTTTTTTTTTTTGNGGGATCTAGCACATTTCACATGGCTTGGCTTTAGTGACAGCCGGATTCAGACTTAGTCAGTTCCAAGGTGGGTCTGGGAAGGTCTTGGACTCATTTTTGTGGGTTTTTGGGGTTTTTTTTGTGTGGTTTTGTGGCATCCAGTGGTACAATCTCTGCTATGCCGCTGTTGGGTGGGGATTGTGGCCTTGGCCCCTCTGGAGGTGGCTATGTCAGCATAAACATTTGAATTTGCATTGAAAAAAACATTCAGAAGGGTTATCTGCCTCTGCGTAGGTTTTCCCAATGGCTCTCCAAGGCCACGATAGTGTGGATAAGGTATGGGGCCTTGTAGCAATTAAAATATTTCTTTGGGCACCTAAGCCCTTGTTTGAGAACTGCTGCTCTGGATGATTCTGCTTTTCCTGGGCTGTGCTGCGATGTGCAGCACATCCTGTGATGGAATCAAAGCTCTGCATTCCTGAGTTGAAGAAAGAGGGAGGCGATTTCTCTGCCGTCTCTGAATACCTAATCCTTGCTGCCAGCGACAACTCATCCCTGGGGCTCATGGGGAGGCATTTAGAAAATGCTTTTATTTTTTGACTGAGTGGACCAGATTGCACCTAGTGCACATAATTTTGCCAAGTGGTCCCCAGGGAGGCGAGCTCCTCTGCCTTCCAGTTTCAAAAACTGAAGCACTATGATACATCTATGTAGGCAGTATAGTTTTTCAGGAATAAGGTATTTACAGGTAAGTGCACTTAAAGTAAGTGGGTTTGTTAAGCAGCATTGCCTGACTCTTTGCTCATTGTTATCTATAGATTGTATGGAAAGTGTTTTCACTGAAGTGGAAAACAAGTCAATACATTTCCCTAATCTGTCTTTCAGTGTAAAAGCAGGCACATGCGCTGCTGGTATTTAAAGTTATTTACCAATTAAAGGACAAGCAATGCAAGTTTGCAGCGTGCCACTTGATTTGGAGGCTGCACAGTACAGCCATATTGGACCAAGAACCTGGTTACGGAGATTCAGGAATAAAAGAACGTCCATGTTTTGAATCAGACTGTCCCCCCTAATGCTGATAGTGTTACAAGTAATCCCTAAGCAAGGTTCTCCCGCTTATGTGCTATGGAGATGTTGTCCTCCAATCCAAAAAAGAGACTGGGACAGATCCCAAGGTAATCAAGACCAGTTATGCAGCATCTTGTACCTTCCTTCAGCTGTCTTCTTCTTCCCCAAATTTATGGCAGTAGGACTTCAATGCAGTGTTTTAAAACACTCGTATAGCTGTATTTTGGTTTTGGCAGGTGTGGTGAAGCCTAGTGGAGAGATACTGTGTGTCAGCTTTTCTTTCCCTTTCCACCTGCATATGGACACAGAAATCCTAGGGATGAGTAGATTTCACGTAAAGACCCGCATCTGTACCCAGAGATACAACTTTCTGGCTAACAAAGAGGTGATCTGCTGCCTCTACTGTTCAGAAGACAGCATAGAAAGATATATATTTGTGCATGAAGTAGCAGAATGTGTATCAGTTATAGATGAAAAGGATTTCTTGACATCAGTTGGACAGTGTGTAAGTGTACTCTTCAAAAAATAGCTAAAATGAGACCTTTAGAAAAGCTCACTCATTTTCAGTCCCTAGAGAGGAGTAAACTGGGTTTTGAAGACATGCTTTACCTTTATTTTTAAACCTTTGACCCAAGTCCACACACTAGGTCTTGATCCATGCACAGCCCCAAAGGCACATCCAATTACTTTGATTGGACATACAAGTGTACATCCATGTACTTTACATGTAGTTGTACATGCAGATGGCTAATTGGCTACCTGCTTATTTGAATAAGATCAAAATTAAGCAGATTTTTAGAAGGATCACATCAATCACAAGGAAGAAAAAGCCCAACATGTCCTCTCTTCTGTAGAGATTAATGGGGATTTAACTGTCAGTATTTTTGCTGTGCTCATGCTGTATGGAGGTCTGTAAGTGTTCCACAAAGAACCTATCAAGATGGTCCAGGTAAATTTCTATATTTATTATACAGTGTGCCGCAAAATTCAGCTTCCAGATCAGGTTAATTAAGAGCCGGTGATACCACTCCGCACCTGACAGCCTGCAGTATGTNGCAGCCTGCAGTATGTGCCGTCTTGGATCAAAGTCCTCAGCACTCCAAAGCTCAGCTCCCAATCCATCGCTCTGCCCGTTTCCTTGGTGCTTGGTACGCAGCAGATGGAAGATGCCTTGAGCATCTTGGGGCTGAGTGTTGATCTGAAGACTGCCACATTAAGACACCTTTCATGTTTTTACAACCTCAGGTTCCATACTGAGTGCAGGAAAACAGTTTTATCTTGCACCTGTTTATCAATCAGCCACTTTATTCCCTTGTGCTATACAGAAAACTCTGCCAGTTTGCTGGAGAACCTCCTGAGGAGTGGAGAAATGGCTTGGTCAAAAAAGTAAGTTTTACTTGCCGTACAAAACGGCCTCATCTTTGGGAAAGGTGAATTACTGGCACTGTAAAGCAAGTCTGCCGTGAAATGAAATGGAAGAAAATGTGTTTTTATTATAAAGTACTCAGAAGGGCTGTCTTCCATTTCCAGGACCTGAGAGCTTGATTTTGTTAGTTTTGCTTGTGAGGAAGGGAGATATTCCAGGCAGAGAGGCTTTTAACCTTTTTATTACCTCAGCTCCTACCTCTTTGACTCTACACAGTCTTCCCTGCGCTCTGAGGTTTTCTCAGTGTTTATAGCCCAGCCTGTATTGGACTGCTGAAACCTTATGAATTGGGAGTTTCAAACTTAGAGCTTAGCGGCTGCTTTTTTTTTTTTTTTTTTTTTNTGGTAAATGCACTAAGTGAAAAAGAAATCCATATAACATGAAATCTCTGTGTTTGGGGATATTTTTTAGTTAACACAGTGATGCTTAAATATGTGCCTAACGCTCAGAAGTACTTTGTGTTTTGCCCACAACCATCAGCAAATGCACATGACCTATTGTAGATATCATCCATATAGCTGCTAACATACTGGGTCTATTTGTTGGGTAATCTAGGAAGTAAAGCTATTTTATCTGCAAAAAGTTAAGGTCAGCATATCCATTCAGGCTTGATGGTAGAGGAGGCATGATATTTTTGTGCACTGGAAGAACAAAATCACCCAACGTGTTCTTAACCTTCCTTAACTTCTCAAATTCTCTTCATTCTCATTTCTCCTGTAACTAGAAAGTCCTAAAGCCATTTTTCATGCGTTTGACAAAACACTATTACATGCTTCATTTGCATCAATTACACAAAAATCAGGGCTGAATGGCTTGTAAGTGGAGGTAGAACGGTACCTTTAATGCTTCAAGAAAACGATATTTAATAAAGACCACTTAGAAAGATCTGTAGTGCTAGAACCAAGCATTCTTTCTGAAAATATTTTATTTTGGAAATATAGGAATGGAGAAAGAGCATGGAATACATTTATGACTTACATTTTAAAGATACTGCTAAAGAGCTGAGCAATTAATCCTATACACAGTTGCAATTTTGTTGCTTAAAAACTTCCTTTAGAGTATTGGTTTGAAGTCAAATTACAGTAAGGTCATTAAAGCCCTTTTTGCCTTTATATGATCATCATGAAATATTTTACAAGTGGGTCTCTGAAATTTCAAAGAAAAATTAAAGGAATTGGGGAACAAGGAAGACTTTATTGAGGGGAGTGTTTATTATTCAAAAGGACTTTGTTTTTCTAAGAATTTTCTTACTGGTGTGTATTAATTGGTTTTCATTGGGAATAAAGTCAAAGCTATCACACAGCCTTACATGTACCAAAACAAGGTTCAAAGTTGTAGTTCAGGCTATGTTGAACCAAGCATAAAAGATGGAAACACTAACAAAACAATGCTGCAGTATTTGAACTATTGGAAAACTGATTCCTAATTAAACCTAGCATAACTGTCAAAATAACTGTGCAGTACATTTGAGAAATGCAACTCAGAAGTCACACGTAAGAAATCTGAGCATCAGGCTTTCTCAATTTACTGAAGCTGTAAACTAATAAATCAATGTCTTTAAAACAAGAAATGAAAGCTGAAGGAACAGCAAGAGATATTTTCACACCATACAGAACAAACTGTATTGGTATTTGTAATGGATAGTTTTAATTACATTTAATTGTTGTATGTTAAGTCTTTAACAGAGGATTTTTAATGGGCACAATAAAATCTTTGCCATTAGTTTTTGATGCAATAAAATTCCATGGCTGGTACTAAGCTGTTATAAATCAGTGAAACGCCACTGAAGTCATTGGAGTCACAGATACACTGTTAGAGGCTCATGTCCCTTATTTTGCATCAAGTGCGGCCAATCTGCTCTATTAGACAGTGTAAACAGTGAAACATGCTGTGCAAAACTTGAAGTGTGGGAACAGCACCTTTTGGGGAGGAGAACTGGAGGTCATCATTGCTGGCTGAGGTTTGCTGGTCCAGGGACTAATGAAAACTGACAGATTACTCCTCAGGAAAAAAAAATATCTCCTCACAAAAATAACAACCATGCAAATTAATACGATACACAAAGGGGGGGAAGATTTATGTGACTGTTTCCCTCATCCCTTTCATCTGGCTTCCTTTTTTTGTGCTCTTCCCTAATGATGCTCATTTGTCTGCTTCACTTACCGCTGCCTGCCCTTCCTCCTATGCCACTCCTGTATGCCGGGCTCACACGGGCCTGCACCTTCCCGGCCTCTCGTTAAAGATCCCGACTGATTTTTTTTTTTTGATGGCAGTCGAGCTGTTGCAGCTGAGGAAGCTGCTCGTCACACCACCTCTCTGCCAGAGCTGATCTCCTCACAGCAGCAGTGGCAGAAATGGCAGAAGCCCCGAGATGCAGCCACAGCAGATCATAGCCTCGGTACTGCGCTCAACAGAAATGGGTGACCATTTGAGTTCATATACCAGGCTGCGAGGTGACTGAGCCACGGCTGAACTGTCTTACTGCCTCCTCAGGCAGCCTCTGCCAGCCAGGCTTAAGCCCAACGGAAACAGTGAGGCAGGGCCGGGCTGAGGAGGCTTCAGCCCAAGTCTGTGGAGATCAGTGGGAAGATTCCTACTGCTTTTAATGGAAACAGGGCATTGGCTTTAGACTATCCACAAGACTCAATTCTGCTGTGACATTGACAAAGAATAAGGAGATCCACTTGAGCAAAACATGACTCAAGCCCTCTTTTCTGTCCCGCTTATTGCACACAAATCTCTGCTGAGAAACTATGTGATTACCTTTCTCTACTTCTATCTTCCTTCTTATAGTCTTTCCCTATCATCTCCTCTCTGCTGTGTCTGAAACGAGACTCAAGCTTCTTAGAAGAGAGTCTGTGGCTTTCCATTCATGTTAGCCTTTTTGAATGCTGTAAGATGAGAAGTATGTCAGAGAAAATGTGTTTTCTGCACTTAACTGGAGAGTAATTAATCCTAGAGCTTTTTTCCTTCCTTCTGGAAATGGTGCTATCAGCTACTTCCAAAGGATGAGCGGCAATTGGCAACAGGTAGCCTACTTGATGAAGTGAGATGGATGGTGGATTTCTCTGAAAGATAATGATATTGAGCAGGGTCTAACTAAGAAAAGATCGAGGCAGAAGGGAGGGAAAGGGAGGAGAACCAGGCCATTGTCCCCTTGTCCCTCAAAGACAGGGTTCAGGGACAGCTCACCCCAAATGTTGTTCCAAAGCGACTGGTTACTGTCCTATATGCTCTCAATCTAATGCAGCACAACATATGTAAAAAATGCACATGCAGGTACACACACACGCACACACGTGTACACACACACACACACACACATATAGTATCATCATTGATGCACTTTTTATTTAAATGTAAGATATACTGTATATCTGAGCTACAGCCTGAAGTTTGAGCTTTTCACAGCACAGCTTGAAGGGCTATTGTGGTGAAAAACATTAGAATTAGATAACTTGCTAAATTCTGTACTCAAATATGGGATAACTATTACAAATATGAGCTCATTTCATTTCTGCACATTTGTGGCTTTGTACTTTGCAAATGATGTTTTCTGCTTTGTGTTCAGCAAATAAGCACTTTTATTTGCTTTCACCTTAGCCTGCCATGAGATAAAGCTATTTTTAAGGTCACTTTCAAATGTCAAGTCATCCCTTTCCTGCATGTGTTACCATCTTTTTGAAGTAGGAGACTGGGAAACCTAACAAGTGCCTGACTCCCCAGAGGATTGCTCCAGGGTGGGGAGTGTTTAAGAGCCATGGACAGAATATGCCATTTTAAAGTCCTGTGAGTAAGGAACTAACTTTTCTGCCTTCTCTGAGAAGTCAGTGACACTAAGTTAATGTTGCAAGAGGGGACAAATCTCATTTCAAAAAGGTATGCACCAAAACTCACAGTTTTGCCATTAATTATGTAAACTAATATCATCAGAGAGCTACAAGGATAAATGAAGTTGTCTAGGCTTGAGAAGGCTTGTGAATCTGCTCCTGAATAGACTTGAAGAGTTTTTCCATGTTCACAAACGATTTGGGAGTGTGAAAAATGTTTTAAGCAAATGTCGCCATAGTCTACAGTAAAGACCTCCAAACTCTTCCATGGTCTTGTGTCCACTCTATTTGCAAAGACTTGTGTTAAATACTGAGTGGGTGAGGAAAAAAACAAACCTAGCAGTCCACGGAAAAGTGGTCATATTCATTAATCTCATCAAATCCACAGTTTTTGTCCTAGTAATGGAAACGATAACAAGCTACATGCGTGGAATAACATTTACCTGGATCCTTGGCAGGGCATTCTCAAGGAAAAAAGACTTCAGAGTCTGCAGATTACTAAACAAAACGTGCATAAATTACACATGCTTTTTACAATTGAAGAATCGTTTGGTTTTGGAAGCTTCAGCAACCCAGCATAAGCTGTTATTTATACCTTTGGGGTTGTTATCTGGCAGTCTCATGAGTCCACTTGATTCAGTTTCTTTTTCAACAAGTGATGATCCTTTAAACACACGTATAACATGAAGTTGATGTAGCCAAGAAGAACTCTTTTCTGTATGTTGGAGAAAGTTTTCATTGGCACCTAGAGACCTTTGAGTCCTGCTGTGTTTATTAAACTGCTGGCCTAGATATTGCTGAAATAGATAGCTTTGGGGTAACAAGGAGATATGTACCAAAGGTATTTTTTACTACTCATTTACTCTAGCTGGGGTTACACATAGAGACAGCAGATCAAAGAAAACTCCGTAGATATTATTTTGCAGTCACAGAGAAATGAAATTTGCTTTGTAAGTCAATGGACTGCTAGTTTTATTGCTTGTTTTTCTTTTCTACTTTCTATTAGAAGCTGAATATTTGAAAAAAAATGTAACCCAAAACTTAATCTGAAGAAATTCTCCTGATAAATGCACTATACCAAAATGAGTAAACAATGCAATGTGTGGCTTGTTCTCCTTTCAGGAGGAGAAAAATAAAGTGTTTATATATATATATATATTTATATAGGTGCCAAAGCAAACTTCATCCTGCTCTTGATAGTACAGTCAGCATTGAGGATGGCTACCACAGCTATATATTTGCAAGCTAGGAGGGCTGAGTGGCAGAAAGAAAAATTGGTTATCCAGAATCATTCACTTGTTCTGTTTGCCACCAGCTGATGTACCTTCATCATTCTCCCCTGAGACTAATCATGAGATTTGCCATTGCCTCTGTGTTTGTGAAAGACGCTGAGCTGAATTTCAGGTATTGCAACAAGATAAATCTCTTTAAAACAACATAAATCTCTGGTAAGGCTTGGGGCTACTTTTTTTTTCTGTAGGCTTTCCTGGACTCTGCATGGCAGTTTATTAGAGTGTACGCTGTGTCCATTATTGGACAGACCGGTACATTTGCTGAAATTCTGCCTGAAAAAGGATGAAAAAGATGATGAAAAGAACTGGAACCAGCACTCCGTAGTCCTGTGATTAAAATTTGGGAGAAACAGAGAAAAAAGTTGAACTCTTTGTACTCTATGGAAAGTCTATTCCTCTCTTAACTGAATTGGATAAAAGCAATGAAAACAGGGACTTTGTTAGTTCTTCACAATTCCTTGAAAATGTTAGATTTTTTTAAATAGATAATCTTAGAATGGTGGCTTTTAGCAAATACCTTTATAAAATACAAGTTGTCTCTTCTTGCAACACTAACTAGGATCATGCAATACTCAAAGAAAGGCAAAGACAATGCTTTTCAATAGAACTGACTTTGTTTGCAGTGTGACAGCGACACAAAAGTTTGGTGTAGGATGTAATTGATTGTGAGACAGACTTTATAGAGCAGGTACCAGGCGGATCCTGCTGGCGCTTCAGGCATAATGGGATGAAGGAGCCCACAGGTTTGGGATGGATCAATACTGTCTCTGCTCATGCTGTTTCAGACAAAGCAGTTAATCATTTGCTTAGAATACCTCTAGCACATTTTGGATAAACACAAATAAAAAGTGTTGGGTATCTTCTTTATTGCCATTTTGCAGACTATAATCACTGATGTATTCAAGCTAACAACTTCCTGCAGCCTGTTGTATCATGATAAAATTGACTTCATTTAGTTGGAAATGAGTTGGAAAAAGATTCATTTTTCTGTTAAATTCCATTGCATTTTAAATTTCCTACCCCAGCATCTCCTTTATTTTGTTTTGGTTTTTTTTTGGAGGGGTGGGGTGTTTTTTTGCCTTTTCTTTTTTTTACTACCCACAGAGATCTGTAAATTCTCTGAATAGCTGTCAGGACTGCATTCAGGATTTTGGAGGCCATGGGCACAATGCTTCTGGAGGGGTCTCCATCATCCCAGACAGGTACCCTATATATGCATAGGATAGTTATATGACATGCACAGTAAAATCCAGTCAGGATCTTTGAACATATGGCATAGCAACAACTGTCTGCCTGCACAGATGGAGCGAATGGGGTGATTTATCTGTTCATGTGCAGTAGCCGCTTCTGAGATGCACCACAGTCAATATGGCCATGTAATCACATGTAAGATGCTAGCTGGGATGAGCAGCCGTTCCAGTACTGATTGATGTGTCCTGGTGACCATTCCAAGCAGGCGTTCAGCCTAATACCAAAAGATTACGTTAGCACTCTGTTATCGGCATATATGATGTCTACCATAATAGGAACCCTGAGCCACGTTCACAGGTGCTAACACGGTAGAGGGAAATACTAACTTGTGTTCAGACAGTCTTGAAAGTTACCTGGTCATGAGAGCCTGGCCTCAGTGTTTCTACCCTAGTCTTCTCCTGGGGATAATTGTTTTATTAAGAGACTGAAGAAGCGAGGGAACTCAGCCGCCTTAGGACTATTTCTTTTGTTGCTATAGTCGACCATTTTCCGGCTGCCTCTACTTGGTGATCTCTCCTACAAGACAAGAGGTTTTGCATCTACTTATGTTTTTATCGGAATAGAAGGAAAAAATACATTATTAGGAATAATAATGGCAACCGTGTCGTTATCATGTTTCAGTAAACCAGTACGTAATTCAAATCTATGTGTTTCCAATGTGTTGTTTCAAGAAACCAGTGAAGGATATTAAACCTCAAAGGGGTAAGTAAGAACAATAGGGATATAGGTGAATAATTGTTGCAGATTTAAATTCTAATACTTTTTCCAATTACTTACAATCCCCCCACTTGCTCAGATACTCAAGAAGATGCAATGAAACCCGGCATAATACTGTGATCAAATAACCCTTGCCAATATTCTTTGTAATCCACAGCCCGAAAGCTTAGATTCTTCCAAACTTTTCTTATTTAACTAAAATTACTGTGGATATTCACATCAACTTTATTCAGTAATCTTCTTAAGTTCAGCAAAGCCTTGTAAGGTTAAATTCCACAAACTAATGGTGTGTTGTGAGAGGGCCCTTAAAAAACTGTACATCTCTCTCCTGTCATGGGGAGCTGTATCTCAAAAGCTGCTGTATGGATCAAAAGACCTGGACTGTTGAGCAGGGGAGCAGATTTATCTCTGATGGGAGAAATGAACAACTTTAGTTTTACTATAAAGCTCCAGGCATTATAGACAGTCAGGTAATATCCTGACTCTGCTTAAATAACTGGCAAAATGCCTGCTGACTTCAATAAGGCCAGGATTTCATCCACAGCATCTTTAATAATCTGTGTCAAAATGAGATCAATTCTTTGCTGTGGGTGGGAAGACGTGAAATTGTTCTAAAATGGAAAATGGACAAGTTGCCAATAACTAAGAGACATCAGAGAATTTGAGAAGCTTCCATCTGGGAAACATCTTTGGTTAGTCTTTCGTATATACTAAAAATATGTTTCCTGTTTTCTACATCTAATTAACTGGGAAAAAAAAAATATTCTCCTGGTGGGTATATCCAGTGATCAGCCTATGAGATAAAACCAGCTAGTCTATCAGGGCCAGAAATATTGCTGAAACTTTGACTTGTATCGAAATCATCATTGCCCTCTTTTTCATTAATCTGTGTATCAGGCTGTGTGTGTGGAAGCAAAACCTAAACTGCTATTTAGAATTAATTCATATAATCTAATATTACAGGAATATATTTTATAGAATAATTAAGGTTAGCAGGTAGGACTTGAGTCTTCCTAGGCTTCCAATAACTTGAGCTCCAAATCAGAAAATACATTATATAGCACTGCTATTTTTGGCCCAGATGAACTGGCAGTGAAGTACCAACAGACAGAATATGGTATTTTAAAGTCCTGTGAGTAAGGAACTAACTTTTCCGCCTTCTTTGAGAAGTCAGTGATGCTAAGTTAATGTTGCAAGAGGGGACAAATCTTATTTCAAAAAGGTATGCACCAAAACTCACAGTTTTGCCATTAATTATGTAAACTAATATCATCAGAGAACTACAAGGACAAATGAAGTTCTCTAGTTTTATTATCAATCAAGTAGTTATTAAGTTATCAATATAATTTTATATCAATAAAGAAATCAGGCAGGCTCTCTGGTAAGTTTTTGCCATTCTGTAGACTTTTCAATATACATATTAACCCCGAAGATAAAATATACTGACTTTGCTGTGAAAAGCAACCAGATTCCTTTTCAACTCGTGTTCAAGATTTGCCTGGCAAGTTTTACTTTGCATCTTTACTTTTTAAGCAATGGCTGGTTATCCATCTGTGCTCCTCTGCAATAATCACAGCTGTTTTTTTCTCTGTTTAATGGCAGTGATCATAAGAAAGTAACTGTTTGCTTTATCGAAGTGGCTTTCTTTTCAATTCCCTCTTCAGTGGAGCTTCTAAAAAAAAAGTCAAACGCTCTGTTGCATGAAGGAAATATTTCCGGAGAGGCATTATAGCTACAGGTTAAACAGAGAGCGTCCTCTGCTAAAACTGGAGTCCTTCTGTGGCAATACAGTGTGTAAAAAAGAAAATAAATCCAGTATAGCCTCTGAAAGAGATGAATTATGCTGTGCTGCGTGCTAAAGGGAAGAAAACAACACTGCGGTAGTCTGGAAAAAAGGCGTGAAGTGTTGGTTTCCTTTATGTGCCCTTTTATCAGGGTAATCCCTTCAGCAGGAGAACCACAATGTTTGGAATGGGAAAAACAGTGTCTCCACCCTCTAGTCTTATAATAGCTGCTAATGTAGTAAAATCTAAAGTCATGCAAGAGAAGACCTTTACCTCGCCTACTGTTGCTTGCAAAGCCAAGGTTTCTGTAGCGCCGTCAGATCATTATGCCCTTACTGGTCTTGCCATAACGCAGTAGAGACAAACAAAGATCTTATTTAGACACACAGACCCAGATACTGCAAAAACACAACCAACGAAGTAATGTCGTGTGTCGAGGAACGTCATGTTACCCAATGATCAGGCAGAAGCAATGGGATGCATAGGCTTGCAGGCCAGAGTCGTACCTACTTGTAAGAGAGCTTATGCATCTGACATCTGTAGGACAAAAGCAGAAATAACCCAAAGAGTGCAAGACTTCACATGACCTTGCCATCTTCTAAGGGCATAATCCTCTGGGTAAAAATCAGGCTCTCTCAAGCTACCATTCTCCCAGCCCAAGTCTTATGTTCCCCAGTTCTATAGTGGTCCAGACTGAGCAGGGACGAGTGTTCCCACCACAAATGCCTCACCTTCCAATGCGTGGGTACCCTCCCTGGACCAGGGAGCTGTGGCAGAGACTCTTCCAGGCTGCAGGCAGCTGGGATTCAGGGATCCTGGCAAGGGTGCCCGGACGGTAGGCTGCCATGCAGGAAGACAGGCAGCAGCACTGCTGTGGCTTATACGGTAAGAAAAAGGCTGAGGGCCCGTGATTAGTGTTTGCTATTGATCAGCTCTAGCTGGCTGCCTGCTTGGCCATGCGGGAACCAGTGGCACTTTGAGTCTTCATGTACACTGAGAAGTTGAGAGATGCAAACTCCTAATTTAGGCTCTCTAAATTGCTCTCTGGAGGTGTTCAGAGCTGTCTCGTTTCTGTCTCTTGTGCGTTTAAAGCAGTTGGGCATGCTTTCTGCACAGCTTGCGTTACTTCGCCTGATTTTAAGATGAACTTAGTTTGGACATAAGCTTGGGGTGGGGTGCAATCCAATTAAGGTTCACTGTGCCTGTGTTCTCCACCTGTGAAATGGTAATGACGACACTGCATGGAAGTTGTACAGTTTTGTATACATTAAGAAAGTGATGTGCCTCTGATTATGCTGATGTCTCCAGGTGAGACACTGAACCCCTTCGCACCCCCAGCTCATCTGGGCTGTACCTTTCTCTTAATCTTAATGCCCAACACAGTTTTGTCCAACTACATCTTTTCTGTGCCTTTAATGAAACATAACAGGAATATGATTGCAAATCTATGGCTACTGATGAAATGTAAAATTTGTGGAAAGGAACCGGTCTATTCAGGAAGTATTCACTACAATCTTTTCCATGAGAAACATCACATACGCCACTTAGCAATTGTTAATAGGAACCAGAAGCCTAATTGGCAGCTCACCAGATGAACAAAGGATATAAAAAGATACCAGTTCCCCAAGGATATGCCTAGATATCTAGGAATAACAACACACATTCTGCAGCTCAGTTCTTATAAATAATGAATCTGTTGCTGAACTGAGCAGTTTCATGTGGTCAGTAGCTCTGCAGTGCAGGGCCCAAGCAGTAACGTATATCAAAATTACAGCACATACTCTTGCATTTTACTCTAGCACCGAGTTGCGCTGTGCCACACTGCAAGGTTGGACACAATATAACCACGCATAGCCCCACTCATATAGTAACAATCAGGGTTCCTGGTTTTCCTTTTTTCTCCTTTTTGTTTAAGAATATGCTCTGAGACTGAGACAAATCAGCTGGAAGTATTTAAGACTGGCGGTAACGTTACAGGTAATTAGCGCTCCAGATGGATAATAAAAGACTAATAAAGAGCTAAGGGTCAAACATTATAACTGTTAAGAAATGCTCTTCGTTAAAATACATCACAGTCTCTGAAGTTGTGTTTTATCTCTCTGCTGACACTGGTGATGGAATGGGATCTCCCATCCCTTCCCTGTGTATTTGGCTTTGGCTTTTATTAGTCCGTGTATGCTTTCAAAAACATATGGCAATCTTTTCAATGTCTGGATGTACGGTATATTTGAGTTTACAAAAACTAATTTTTTTGTTGTTTTGTTTTGTTATGAAAGACATTCCAAGAAGCTGGGCAGCTGAGTAAAGTCCAAAAGAGTTTAGGAGAGAGTGGCTATTTTTAAGAAGAGGTGAAAGCACTGATAATAAGTAAACTCATTGTCTTAGGAAGAAAGGAACTGCTGAAAGGTACTCAGACTTCAGGAAGGGCCTTGCTTGGTCTTAATGAATGAGGGAATGCAATGCTGAGTCTAGACAACTTCCCCTCAGATTTAGTATAAAATGAAACAGCTGATGTGTCTAGTAATCAGCTCACTCTGGGAAAATGTATACCTACTGCCTGTGTCACTTTGCGCTAGTTAAATACTCCTACCAAAAGCTGCAGTTGTTTTCATTACCAAAGTAATCTTCAAAACCCTTTTGTCACTAGACGTTGATTAATATCTTACATAAAAAAACTGCCAGATCCCTGCTGGGCCCAGGTTTATGCTTTTCTTCCCTTCTCCCATACCCACACAGATGTGGTGAGTGCTATTATTACAGGACAGTAGAGCTCAGAGGCCTCAGTCTGCAAGCCCTGCTGTGATAATGGGCACTGTAGATCACACCAGGTACCAAAGTGAGCACCTACAGCCTGCTAATATGTAAACTGCCTTTACCTCAGATATGTAAACTGAGAGAAAGTCTCAATGGAGTATTTGTGCTTAAGAGTGAATGACCTGCCGTGGTTGGCATTACATTTTGGAGACGATTGAAAGCGGTCGGTCAAAAAAATATTATTGTATGAAAGAATGTAAAAAAAAATAATATTGAAAATAGGTTGCTTTTGGCAGCACTTAAAACACCCCCATCATACATGGCAGGTGGCTGTGTGTGCACAGTGTGGCAGTCAGTGATGGTACTGGCACACAGCCCGTCCTTCTATGTGCCATCCCTTCTTTTTTTCAGATTTGTTATTCAAAATGATCCTATTTTTTAACAGGTGCCCATGATGTTAAAATGCAACAGATGTCCACATTATTTTGTTGTTGGCATGTATCTGCATCTTCTTTTATTTGCCATGAAGACATTCCTAGCGAACGCTGAAGGGAGGGTAGGCTTCCTACCTCAGCTGATGGATGCTGGTAGATGGACAGTCTCTTGGATTAGTTTTTAACATGGGGTATCAGAAATTTGTTACTGGAATCCAATCAGCCTGGCTCTAAGGTCAGCGTTGCGGTCCTTCATTGTAACTCAGAGAAATAAGGGACCGCGTGGATCATCTTCAGTTAGCAGAGGTAGCACTCCTCTTGTCTTCACAGGGGAATGGGCTCAGGCTTCCTCTGTCTGCTTTAGCTGACAGAGCACCATCTCTTCCAGATGCTGTTTGCTGACAGATTGTATTTGCAACAAGATGTGTCATCTCAGTATTCTATTTATGAATACATTTAATTAAAATCCATTCATGCAGATGTAAAAGCATTTACCATTTAAGGAGGCTGTGACAAGGACATAGAGAGGACTTCTATTCCTGTAACTTCTTTGCCCTTTACTTTGGGCTTTTCAGTCCCTATCTGAATTTTCCAGGATAATCATAGATTACCTGTTTGACTAAAGTGGCTTTCAAATATAGATGCTACAAATGGAAATGCTCACAGAGAAACCATTCAATAATCAAAGTCTTTCATTTCCCGTCTCTCAGCTATCTGCTGGTTTTGAAATGCAGCCTCATGAGTCTGACAAGGGCTCCGTGCTTAATTGCCAAGATTGAAATTGATGCACCTGCCGCAAAAACTAAACCACCACTTCACTAAGGATTTAAAAATATTTAAATAGCCACAGCATCTCACAAAAAAACCCCTCAAGGGTCCCATCCAAATTATATCTAATCATACAAGACAAAGCAGTACTCTAATAGTGTTAAACTATGAAACTAATCACTCCAACGTGGCTAATGTCAAGCATACCTGTACACTCCCAGTTGTTCAGGGATGTCATGGCTCAGTCTTTGCTTACAGGAGCACATACTATTTTTAGAGGACTTTTATGTATGCAGCACTGGGAATGGCCTGTGATGCCTGGATCTGTTAATCTTTCTCATGCCAGTCAGAGATACCCTCATGGTATTAACGGTGCAGAAGGCCGGGAGGATGGAAAGGGATGTCTGCGCAGTATCTGGAGACAGCTGCAGATTATCCTCCCGTGCTACCAAAGCTGTTTGAGTGTCTTGCCCTGTCTGCACCCAGATAGGGCCAAACATAAAAGCAAGTTATTAGATTTGAGCAGAGGAGCGTTAGTAGCTTTTGTAAGTGCTTGGTTAGGAACAGAGAGCATGACACAGAGGAGCTGATGACTAGCACCAGAGTGGCTAGGGGAGTTTCTTGAGTTTTAGGGATTATATTGCACATTTGAAAGAAGAAGGCAGGCTTCCCCACTTGAATGAGCTTCAGTCATGGGGGTACCAGGTGAGCAGAGTAGTTCAGAATATTTTTCCTAGATAAAATGTCTCCAAAGTGTGTTTCATTTAGCCAAAATGTTTCATGGAAGTGTAGAAGTGCATTTAAAAATTTCTTCGGAGACTCTGTGCTCGGTGATTTGGGCATTAAGGGAAGAGATGGGAGAATTCTTTTAATTTCCTAGCCTCCCTGGTTGAAAGTCATTGGGGCAGTAAAAGAAAAAATGCTTTGAATAAGCATTATGGCTATATGACTATGCCTGGCATATTCCATCTCAAGGGATAGTTCAATACAATTTCCTTTTTAGCAAAATATTTGAAAGATTTTCTTTTAGTCACGTATTAAATAAAACCACCTTTGGCCTTTTGGAAGCTAAAAACTGGATTATCATCCATCTCTGCTGAGGCCCCTCTGCCTAACACCAGATGTGAGGTTAATCAGCCTCTGGCTGAGGCAAGTATGTGTTGAAGAGTGTGTAGTGTGAGTCTGTATACTCTGGACATGCAGATGGGCTACTTGGTGCCCTGTAACAGATGGCAGATTTGCGATGTATAGGATGGCTTCCCAAATGTGCATCAGATTTTCAGCAAATTAGGAAGAAATCTAGAACTGAAAAACATTATGAGGACTCAGAATTAATGGACTGGTTTGCTATTGCCAACTAGCTTCACTGTCTGGTGTAGGGTTGCTTCAGTGGGCGGCTATGAAGAGAACATTTTTTTAATGTATAATACAGCTTAAGACTGAGTTCTGATCTGGTAGTAAACAGAGATTTAAAAAAAAAAAACAACCAACCCACCAGTGTGACTCACTGGAAGATGTCCAAATGTGCAGAGTAAGTCATTATTTTGTTAAAATTAAGCATACCTGTCTCTGAATGCCTACACAGTAAGCATGCAGAGGCAGGCACGGAGGAAAAAGCTGTAGTTCTTTAAACTGAAAGGAAGAGATGGCATCTGGCTCTGCTGCTGCCACAGTTACAAAAACACAGAAAAAAAAAAAAAGTCAAAGAAGTCCTTGGAACCAAGATGAAAGACATTTGGGATTCTGGTAGCAAAAGAGATAATGGCATTAAAGAAATGTAAAACTGTCCGGAATAATAGCAATTTGCTACCACTCCTGTTGAGTAAACACAACAGATTCTTCTGCCTGTGACAGTTCTGCCATTAACACAAGAGAATCATTCATACCATAACATCGAAGAAAACAAACAGAGATCTGTACTTAATTTGCAGTGAAACCCTGAGACAGCAGCCTCAGGAAGATGAGGACAAAGGACCTTGACAATACCCTCCACAAGCTGCACCTATAATATGAGTGAAAAGAACGCGTGTGTGATCAGAAAATCAATGAAACAGTGTGCAGATCTGCAAGAAACAAACCAAGAAACTGTCAACCAGAAGCAGAGGAGGTAGGGTATCTGTGTAGTGGGTGTGCTCACAGCGCATTCAGGGTAAAGGAGGCAAAGTGCTCCTAGGACTGAGGAAAAATTGCAAGAGACAGGGTGCGCTACAGAGGGTGGAGGTACAATAATCTGAAGAATTATCAGAGAAAATCAGATTGAAGAGGATCTAGAGAGGTCACTAAATCCATCCACTAGCCCAAGGCACTGTCAGGATTTCCTCCCTTCATCTTCCAGAACAAGCAAAGAAGTCCTCATCGTAGTGGGTGCAAGGATGCTGATATCCATATGAAATCCCAACTCCCTCATTGAACCAAGTACGATCATTTTGCATTACTCTGGAGCCCAGTTGGTATTTTAAAATGTCAGACAACTGCTACAGTACCTCTCTATTAAGACCTTTCACTTTGTGAATTATCACTTCAACTCCAGCCCTGAGGTCAGACAAAATAACTGCTCATCAGACAGATGTCCGTTCCTAACGCGAGCAAGCCCACGTGCAGAGCCCCACCGTGACTGACACGAGCCGATTCCTTCTGTCAGAAGAGCTTGCAAGCAGTCAGAGGACAAACCGTTCACCTCGGGTCAGCTCTCCACTGATCCATGAAGCGGGCTGAAAGGGCAGAGCGGGGAAAACAGCCCATGTCACATCTTTTTTTTGGTCAACTAAGATTTTATTCACCAGAGCTGGCTAGCTGGCGCTTTTGACAACCACTTGAATTCATCTGTGAAAATGTAAGATACCAGTGACACAACTGATGTCGGTATGGCTGGGGCTGTCTTTTCTCATGGACTAGCTAGTCGCCAAAGAGCAGTGGATATTTTGCATTTTGTCTGGGATTAATTGCTTCGTCTACAGTTACCCTGGCATGTAAGGGCTGTCTAATGAAAATGGCTACAAAGTGCTGAGGGAAGCTGGGCTTTGAGATGGAAGATGATGAAAACTCAATCATTGACTCTCCCACCTTTCAAAAAATGTCTTTTTACTACGGGAAGTGAATAATGGTAATGATTTTTACCTGAGTAGTGCTGGGTGGAGATCTATTTTGTTAAAAAAAATCTGTTTCTAATCACTTTGTTGCCAACTAGGAGTGCATAATAAAAGGCAATAAATTAACCATTTAACTCTAAACAAAATCTAAGAGTTACAATGAAAATTCAATTGCAAGAAAAATCCTTTGACAGTAAATATAATTTTATAGCACATGTAAATAACCGTTCAAGTGACTCAATTTAGCAATGACAAAAGCTGTTTTCAATGCAGAGTAATTGTTCAAATTGCCCCCTTTCACAAAAAAAAAAGCAGCTAAAATGAGCCAATTTATGTAGCATTGACAAGAATTGTTTTCAACTGTAGGCATTCTGTTAAAGCTGTTTAAAATTAAGTAGATGGTTGCCAAATTGATGCAATTACTTAGACATCATAAAAAGGGCTTTAAAACTATAAATGCATCTGCTAACAGTATTAAATTGAGGCAATTAGCCAACAGGAGTTTTAACCTTCATCTAGCCACCGGGAATCTATTTGGACATGTATGTCTTACTGTACTTTATATTGGTAATTAAGGAGGGGAATTACCTGGAGATAAATCACCAATATGAGCTTCCAGAGGTGTGCCTACCTGCAGCCAACATTAAACCATGCGTTGTGGAGGCCGTGTTCGCATTAATTGGTGCTGCATGTACTGTACTGATATTATTCACCGTTATGTCTCATGTATGTACGTTTTGCTATTTAGTCAATAAGTCTTATACTGGAAAGCATCTGGAAGCAAACCAAACCCATTAACAACAAGTAATTTTACAAAGCAAGGCCTGTGAAATTCCTCCAGTTATCTCCATCTCTAGACGAAAGCTTGGTGCTGTACAGAGCGGGACCCTGTCTGGCTGCAGGCAGTCCTTTGGAGCCGCGCTGCTGACTTGCGAGGCGGTCTGTGTGTGACAGCTCTTATGATGTTCTCGGAAAAAGAAAGAGTGAGGATGGTGGACCGTCGCTGGACTTGCAACACTCACTTCAAACCTTTCCGGGTTGGGCTGTGTGGCATCGAGCTAGTCACATGCGCCCAGAAACACAAGTTACATCAGTGTCACTGAAGCTAATATAAGGTTCTTTAATCCTCAATATTGGTTTAAGAGTGTGAGCCACAAAACATTTAGGTAAACCCTCAGAAGTGCAGATTTCAGTTACAAAGTTTCCCAAGCCCCTATGGTCCTAATCTGGCAGGTCATCATCCCAAACCACTGGGGTCCCTTGATTAAAGAGGGTATCAAATCCATCTCCCCGTTCTTATCTGCCGGAGGAGATCATCTCCTGGAAGAGAGTTCCAGATCCATAATGCCGTTCTGACATAGATACTTTAGTTTGGAGGAACTTTGAGTCCTTGCCCTGAGCCTGGAGAAAGTAAGCTGGACAGAGTGGGAGTTTATCTAAACTTTTCTCTTTAGCATTTCCCAATGGCTATCTTAGGCAGCTCCTAAGATACATTATTCAGTATATTCAGAGTATATATATATTCAGTCTTGTCAACCCTGTTTGGAGATGCTTGACTTTTCCCACAAACTGCTCAAGCCCTTCTGAGCAGCAAATTCCTGTCCAGGGTCCAGGCACCTTGCAAGACCCTTGCAGCTTTCGGCATTGAAAGCTGAATTGCACCTAAGCCCATTTCCAGATAGTTATCTTAGTTCCCACCTGTTAGTGGGAACAACGGTACTGTCTTGTCTTAGAGGAGCAGTGTCAGATGGGTAAAAAAGGATATCTGCTTGTCACATGTGGTAGTGAAGGAAGCCATATGAAGGAAAAGGAGGAACAGCTGAGTAGGAATTGTAATTTGATTAGCGTGAATCCTGATCAACTTTGTTTAGCCATACTCTCTCCTAGGGGGAACAAAAACCTCCCAGAAGAATAATACGCGCTAAAAAAAATCCAGTTGTCTGAGTTGCATTTCACTGTGGGCCTTTTTCTGTGCATCTTGATAAAAGTTTTGAAGTTCAAAGTTCTGACACTCTGAGTGGGCTGTTAGATTGGGAAGGACTGGGGTACCCAGCAGCACTCAGCTTTGGGACTTATGGAAAGTACTGCCTTCTGGGGCTGAGTATCTCTACTGATACTGAATGACTTTCAGTCAGGCTTTTTTGTGTCCACCATTTTTGTGTCTTTCCATTTTTTTTTGTGTCCATCCGTTTTGTGTCCTCCAGTTTGTCAAACTATAACAAGGCAGAGAGAGTCCCTTACGAGTTAGAGAACCAGATAAGGACTGTGGCTACATAGAGATCACTCTCTCCAAAAAGTGCAGTTCCTAGTGCATCATCTTGTTGCAGTCTTCTAAATGACCTGTGGGAGTTGCACCCTGTGGCACAGGAGATAGGTCTGGCAGAGAGGACAGTAACAGGAGAGCCATTGGCCATTGTTCTCAGCAGAGCTGCACCCACCAAAGAAAGGGTCATTAATCAAAAAAGTCTGGCTATCATATATACAGTGTACAAATGCTTAAAAACTAAGGTGGTTTAATGACATTTCAGACATTGTATTTCAGAATGCTATTTTTTAACTGTAATGCAAATAAGACAACTTGAGATGTAAATTGAGAATTACAGAACATTATAAATAACAACTTGTGTTCTTCAGTAAAACTTTCTTCCCATGTCTCTAAAATTTTTGGCTAGTATCTTCCTCACAGCTTCTGCTCAATAATTCTTCCTACAGTGCTCAGACCCTGATAATTTGTTTGATTTAGGTCATCAGAGAGCAGCTATCAATAGTTAACTTTCAGACTGGAAAGTTTTCATACCGAGTAGAGTTCCATGGAGCTCTGTCTTGAGTCCATTCAATATTTTCATTAAAGTCTTGGATGTAGGAATTGAGAGTTTGTTATTAAATCTGCAGATAACTTCAGGTATGGAGGGGCCACAGGCACTTTGGAAGAGAGTTCTAAAATTCAAAATTGTCTCAACAAATTTGAAAAATGTTCTTAGAAAGTAGGAGGCTGTCCAACAGGGAAAAGTGGAAAATATTAGATATGTGTAGGAATAATCAATGGCACAAAATCAAGATACGAAAAAAATCACAGTCCTCCAGGAAAAAAAAAAAAGCAAGATATATAGAGAGGAAGTAGAGTAGATCCCATTTAATATTTCTTTCATTATAGTCAGCAGTAAATAACACCTCAACTGGAGCATCATGTCCATGTGGGGTATTGCAGGTCAAGACAAACATGGAAAGGGTAGATCAAATTTCAGAGGAAATCATCAGAAGAATCAGGAAAACAAAACTTGTGTGCATAGACTGAAGGAGGTAGATTTGTTTAATGTGGTGAAGGGACTAACTTGGGAAATATTAAGTCTGAAAATATTTAAAGTTTTTTGCAAAAAAGAGAAGCAAATAAACAGTTCTCACACACTGGAGATAAGGCAAGGTCTGAGAAGCTTAAACTGGGTCAAAGAATATTTAGGATAGATACTCAGTAAAATCTTCTAACAGGCAGGAGGGTTAAGAACTCGATAGACTGTATAGGGAGGCTGGGAAATAACTGTTTGTTAAGGGTTTTAAAGAACAAATTAAACCAATCTCTCCAAGGAATGAGATACTGTGGACCCTTCTATTGGGCATGACACAAGGAAAATTAAGTGACCGCCCAAAGTCCCTTCCAGCGTTATTTTCTGTAATTCTTCACCCAAGAGCATCCTCAGCAAAAACTTCAGGCAAGAAGTCTTTCAGCCTCAGATGGTACTGCCCAAACACTAGACTGTTCAGACTCTGCTTATGCTGACCCCCTTCTTCCATTTTCAAAAGAAACTTGACTTTGCTAACAACCTACCTATATTATTGATCAGTTATTGCTGCCTGATTCAGCATAAGACATATACAGTTCTACAGGAAAAATACATTTGGAGTTCACAGACATTCGATTTACCAGAGTATGTTCTCATCAACCGACAACATGCAAGAAAACCTCTTTTCTCTCAGCCTTTGCTTTTTAATCTTTTTCCACTTTCACCTCTTGTGGTATCACAGTTCAATGCATTTTTTATGAAGGTTTATTCTGGCTTCTTGTATCCAGAGCTTGTTCCTGCATTCCTCAGGCAGGCAAGCTGAGCCACTAGGATTTCACAACATAATGTTTTGCCTATTTCTTCTCCTCTGGAAAGAAACAGCTTGCTGCCTTCCTGCCTTCCTTGCTTCCTTTTCTGTGCATTCATTTTTATGTTGCACTTTTTCAGTCTGGGGGCGTCATTATATGAGGCAAGAGTATGTTAGCTGGTGTGTAATTCGCAAAGGAGTTTCTCGTGTCTTGAGAGTACAAATGATGATCAGTGTCAATTTAAACAATTAGCTTTTACCAAAAATGTCCTCTAGACATTTTTTCACTCTGACTGCTCGTCATTGGACTCTCTCTAAGTGGTCTGTGGTGCTCCGGAATAAGGCAGCCCACAATGGACAGAGTGCTCCAGCTGAGACCATAGCTGATATAACTTTTTTTTTTTTTTTTTAAAAAG
>RSEF01000001.1:26312203-26328530 GCA_003993805.1 Himantopus leucocephalus
CCCCCCCCCCCCCCTTTTTTTTTAAGTAAAGTTTGTAGGCATTCGAGTTTTAAGGTGGTTAATGAGGGAATTTCTGACTATTGCCATTTTTTTCTAAAGTAGGAAATCAAAATCAAAACTATTGCTGTTCAATAGATCACAGAAGAACTCAAAAGTTGATGTCTCCATGACTTTATGCTGCCTCAGCTCCTAAGAGTCTTTGTTACTTCATGTTGGCAAGCCTGATTGTGTCATACTTTGGTGAGGTTTTTTTACAATCACATTTCTCTTTATATTGTAAGCTCTACAGTAAACCAATTGTCTTTTGTGTCTGTGCTATGCTTAGCACAGTGGCATTATGCTCTGTTTCAAGCCTTGAGAACTTACTGTACTACAGATAATGAATGAAAACAGATCATGCTAGTTGCATGACCCAGATGCAACATAAAAAATAACCATGGAAATGACAACAGCTCTTTCTTGAGGTCTTAGGTTTCTCCTACTGTGCAAGAAACTGCTTACTAAGGAGAGTTTTGAAGGAAGAAGAATGGTATTTTACTACTGATATTTTCATTCATAGTATTCACTGATCTGAAAAGATCCAAAAGGTAGGTGAAGTGGCCAAGCGGACTAATAGTCCCTGGAAATGTCAAGAAACATGTTTTCCCTAAGAAGCAGCTGAGACTGCAGTTTTCCTGTAGTACCTGGTGCTGCCCTAAATTTGTGACTTTCTGTGGGATCATGTGGTTCATTGTGCATAAAAGTCACTGTGAGTAAAATCTATTGTATGCAAATGTCTGTGAATCCCTCAAACATTTCAGTGTTATTTTTCTGCTAGTGATTAAAATCTTGGACTTGTGCCTGTCATTCATTATTCATTATTCAACATGAAAAAAAGTTTGGTCACAGGCAGAAAACAAGAACAATACCACCAGGCATGGGTAGAATAATGTACAATTAAAATGAATAATTTCAGTCAACAAATTAAAAATCTAATCCTTTAGTAATGTTTCCAAATAAGCCATAGGTGCTGAAAAGAGATGGTATTGCAATTTTTTCAGCAAATAGAAAATAAATGGTGAAATAAAACTCAACATTTTTAAATCAGTAAGTAATTTAACCATTTAGTCCTCCATTGGCACCAGCTTTTAAGCATTTGTATTACTGAAGCTATTGCAGGTTTTAGGAACAGATTCAACAACTGGGAACATTATATTTCCTTTTCCAACACCCATATGAGTCTACATTAATGAATATTACCTTACTCACTAATTGCCCAACAATTGTACTTCTGACAGTTTTTGCAGAGACAGTTAAACTTGTCATTTTCAACTCTTTGATGTTGCAGACATGGCACCATTCAGTACAATGCAAAGGTCCAAGAACATCCCTTAAGAGGAAAGAAGGAAAGAGACAATTCAGTGATTCCACTAACTTTGAACTCTTGTGAAAGATATTACCTAGAATTGAAATTTCCATGGACCGGTTTAAATGAAGAGAATTGACTACTTCCGAATGAAGGATCATATATTGATTTCATATCTTTACTTGAACATTCAATATTAGAATTCAAAACACAAGTAGCCTGGGATGCTCTATTGCNTTCCCTTAAGAGGAAAGAAGGAAAAAGACAATTCAGTGATTCCACTAACTTTGAACTTTTGTGAAAGATATTACCTAGAATTGAAATTTCCATGGACCAGTTTAAATGAAGAGAATTGACTACTTCCGAATGCTGAAGGATCATATATTAATTTCATATCTTTACTTGAACATTCAATATTAGAATTCAAAACACAAGTAGCCTGGGATGCTCTATTGCTTTAAGTCATAAAACTGTCACTGAGAGGATGTCATTGTATATTGACCTACTTCTATACCCTGCTACCCAGAAGCATCCCTTACTTTTAGCATGCTGATGTCTTAAGCAAAATGCAGCTGCAGACATGATCTGAACAAATTTGATAAAAACAGACTGACATCTAGCTTCTCTGAACCTCTCCTGAATGCAATTAAAAAAAAAAAAAAATAAAAAAGTCAGCTTTTCTGAGATACATTAAACTTATTTTTGAGTTTTGATGATCTCAATTATGTGCAGCAGTTCACAAATTATAAATTCAGAGTACATCACATAAAACGCAGCTCACGGCAGTGAAGGCCAAAACTTTTATGGTTAACTGGAAAAGAAGATCTGCAATGAATCTGAATAGTAATTGTATTAACAGAGCAATGCTCTCTGTTCCTCAATTTGGGTGAACAGGAAAGAAACTATATATTATAAGCTTTCCAACTCATGTCACAAGCAGAGAGAGAGAGATCTTTGCTGTCTTTGTTTCTATTCAAACTGTTTTTTTAGATTATTAAAAACCCAATAGTTTAGCCCTTTCCCCCAAAGCCCACCTGTAAAACCCAGCAAGTTTTCTCCAGAAGTTAACCCTAGCCACCAAAAAACACCTTGTCAGAGACACTACCTTTCTAAGTAGTCTCTCATCTGGCTGGAGCAGCCACTGTCGTTGCTGTGCTAATGGGAGGATTCATCTGCCCTAAATTAGTAATCTAACAGTTAGACTGTTTTTTCTGAGTTTTTTATCTGAGTTTGTTAGCCTTGGGTCCTTTTACATTCAGTGGAGACAAATATTAACCTCCAGAAGGTCACTTTATCTACGCCTCATAAGGAAGACAGGACACATGAGTCATCTACTGAAAGCTCTTTCACTCTATTGACTGCACAGAGCCAAGGGTGATTAGCAAGGCTCAGACATGCAACTGCTAGAGGACTTCAGTTAGGATGGATGAATCCCACCCAAAGTTTTTTTGCTTAACTACTGAACTTCTTAAAATTAGAGACTTCAGCTCTGTGGGACGATTACCAATGGGAGTTTTCTTGGCAGACGTGTATGCGCAGTGGATCACTAAGTTTTGCTCTGGGTCGTATTGCTGAGTGTTTTACTCTAAGTGATGCCCCTCTGAAGATAACTACTCAAGGAGTAAAATGCTGCACAATTTGCGTAAGGAGAGAAAACTATAAAATGATAGGAGCATTTTTAGGCAGCACTGATAAAAGTGGCTGAGAAGGGAACATCTCCATTTTCCTTCATGTGACACCACTGTATGCCTTAGTCAACTACTTCCTTTCCACTTTCATGTATAAATATGCATATAAAAATATAAATATATGAGTCTTTCTAGCTCTGCCTTCTTTTTCTAAGCAGCTTTCTGTAATTGCGGAATTCAAGAGAATTTTGTATGTTATACTTCACACAAACAAAAACTGCAGACTTACCTGCTTGAAGGTACCACTTACTGAGGAAGTCCAGAGGGCCACATAAGAAGATTAAAGTTATAAACAGGAGGAGTTGTGTGGATACAGCCCTGGATTGCATTTTGGCTCTGTGGTCAAAAGAAAAACCCAGAAAAGTTATAGGAAGGCAAGAAGGCTTCAGTTTTTAGGGTTTTTTTTAAAGAAAACAAACCGTGACACATGCTGATGTCAACATGTTTAACTCAGGAATTCTTGAGAAGAAATATTTCAGCTCATTTCTCTCATTTCTATGACCAAAACTATTTGCTAATTCAATCCTAGTAGCTTCAGTTTCTCTGAAATTTTTTTTTCAAGAAATTACCACTCCAAGAAATGTTGCCCAGCATTTCTTCAGAAGATGCAGATTTAGTTGTCTATTTCAGCTTTTCACATGAGGTAAATCATCTAAACTTAGGACCTGATCCTGTATGTTTTGTTGCCCAATTTGAACTGTGAACCAAATAAATGGTACGTATGTGACTTCCCAAAGTCTTAAAGCTGCAACAAGCGCATCCATGCAGGGAGAATTGCGGGGCTATAGCCTTATAAATTAAATGAATCCCAGAAGACTTTTTCTGTGATTAGGTTACTCACCTGTTGTGTTCAGGTTCCTGAACATACCATAACATGGCCCTGTGGGTAGTGAAGCTAAATCTTTTGTGCTTTTGGTCTTCTTTGGATGTTTACACCTATATGAGGCAGGCACTAGCTAATCAGAATCATAATAATTTGCATTCATTCGCATCAGCACGTTTGTGTGCAGGGATGCAAGACAATAAGGAATCCAAACAAGAGCTGAAAAGATTAATAAGAAAGAAGCAGGAGAATACTGGAAACTTCATATTGACCTTAGCGTGGTGAATTTCAGGAGCCTTCATATTGCTTAAAATGCATCCATGGAAACTTTTTAAAGGGTTTAACTAGAACATGGTTTTTATTAACACATAAAAAGATAGAACAAGCTGCATAAGGACAGTGTTTAGAGTAGCTAAGGTGACACCTTTTTCATGTTAGTTGAGATATCTTTCCCAAGGAGAAATGGCTTCAGGAAGTGACCAACCAAACCATACACCCACTGGTTTGGTACAAAGTTGTTTGTTTTGTTGGTTTTTATTTTTTTGTATTGAGAAAATTTTTGTCTTTTTAAATGAATTTTTCTAACCCACCAGAAGATTTGATTGTTTTCAGATCTTTTAGCTCAAGTGCTCTATGCATAGTATTCAGATTTCTTGAAAAGTTCAGTCTTTGGTTAGCAAGAATTTTTCACTTCATGTTTCTAGGTTGGCATGGGTACCCTACAGTATTTCAAATTTTAAGGCAGCATATGGCTTAACAAACTCAGCGACCTCTTTGCCACAGCTAGAATAAGAGACTGGAAAAATGTGTCCTCTAAATTTGTCTTGCCAAGGTTATTATGCTGAAGGGCATTACTTGTCAGTACGTCCTTTCTTGATCTTCAGACCCAAACATATTCTACTTTAAGAATGCTCCTAATATCAGCAGTGCTGTCTTAGGTGATGATTGAAAGTCAGGTCCAATATTAATGTACAGCTGTAGTGCACAAATGCCTGACAGAATTTAATGAATATGTTATGGCTCTGCATCTTTTACCTTGACTTTGTGTTTCTTCTCATGACTTGAAATATCTCTGAAAAGACAGTAAATGATAGGGTCTTACTTTTTTTTTTTTTCCCTGTGATATTTAAGGCACTATTTATTTTGATGTTATTTCACTGCAGAGAGAAATTTGGGGTTCACACTAACTGTAACAATCAAAGGCAAACTTATTGCTCCAGGAAGCATGTTGAGTTGCTCCCTTTTAACACTAGAGGGAAGTGTATGTAAAGACACTAAGGACTGTGCAGCCTGCACTTTGGTAATTTGTTCGTTGAACGGCATTTCCTTTTAAACGGATGAGGATTTGGGAGCGCTAATGACGAAAGGCAAAACAGTACATTGTACAGGGCAGTGATGTAGGGTTGGTACAACCTGATCCTGTCACCAGCCTTCTGGGTGATTTCTGGCCGGGCACCTTACCTCTCTTTTATTTGTTTAGGCTGCCCATTCTTTCAGGGCAGCAGTTCAGACCAATTTTATAGTTGACAGGGAGCAATATGCACTCCCAGAAGCAAAAGCCTGCAACTGTCTTGAGAATAAGGAACAATTTGAAAACAAGAAAGAATAGAAACACTTATGGCTTGTCGGATGCAGTTCCTATAGCTGTCAGCCTATGGCAGGATGTCCCGTTTTATACACAGATACCGTGGGCAGCCCACCAGTCACCTCCAGAGCCTTTCCAGCAGCATTAAGAACTTCAGTGATTTTCCAGCTCCACTTTGGTATAGGAACACTCAAGAAACCTTTGAAACAGAGGGGAAAGATTGCCAACTAAGAGTCTTGTAAAGATGTTTGCTCCGTGGTATTTATGATGGATTAGATGTACCCTCCCCATTAACAATAAATAGAACTATTTAATCTCCTTTGCAGGGAGAGCTTTACCCCATAAGTGCTATTCTTCACTTCTGTTGGCAGATCATGAGTTAGGAGTCTGCATATAAGTAAAGGATCCCTCGGTGATTTTATGCTGACCCACATGAATCCTGATTCAATGCCCACTTCAGCTAGAGGAGAGGGTCCCATGACTTCACTGAGCTTTGAATATGTACATTGATATACATAATCATACTGCTCAAGTGTCAGATAAAGCTGAAGAATGAAAGGAAATCAGAAGAGGCTTAGGAAGAGGAATTGCATTCAGAGGGTAAAGAAGAACTGAGAATTATTTTCCAACTCTGGTCATCTGTGTGATCATCTGTCTCATACCAATATTTCAGCAGAGGAATTTTTCTTTCTAAAAATTCCACATTGGAGTACCATGAGAGTCAATAGGTGGGTATGGTATATGGGCTACCTGAAGCGGTACTTCGGAAGAGGTTCTTACAGTTTGTAATGGGTGATAAAATAAATGACTTAAATGGTGTATGTTTAAAAAAAAATTAAAGAACCTGCCTTTTATGTTAAATAAGCAAATAGCAATGAACATCATGAGGAAAGTAGTCATTTGTCATAGCTAAAGTGTTATAAGATTATGTCTTCACATACATTGAAAATAATAAAATCGTTGACCAGGTTATTCTAACACAAATTAGCATCTGTCATAAAGANAACTTAAACGGTGTATGTTTAAAAAAAATTAAAGAACCTGACTTTTATGTTAAATAAGCAAATAGCAATGAATAACATGAGGAAAGTAGTCATTTGTCATAGTTAAAGTGTTATAAGATTATGTCTTCACACACATTGAAAATATTAAAACGGTTGACCAGGTTATTCTAACACAAATTAGCATCTGTCATAAAGACACCAGTCCATTGAAAACACTTAGGTCTTAGTGTCAGTTCTTCCTTACACCTGCACTGCCTTTGGTAACTGCTCCTTCTTCAGATCCCATGCTGTTTCTGGCCTTGCTCAGACTATGTGAGGAATTCACACAATCCTTCAACACCTCACTTCAGTCTTGTGCCACGTACGGCTTCTTCAAATCCTCACAGACTGTATTCCTCCAAATGTGCTTGTACTGGACTCCACTGGACCTATGCCTGACCAGTGTTTCTGATCACTCTAATTTTTTTAAATTCTATTGTATTAAAGCTATANGTGTGAGGAACTCACACAATCCTTCAACACCTCACCTCAGTCTTGTGCCATATACAGCTTTTTCAAATCCTCACAGACTATGTTCCCCCAAATGTGCTTATACTGGACTCCACTGGACCTATGCCTGACCAGTGTTCCTGATCACTCTAATTTTTTTAAATTCTATTGTATTAAAGCTATAGGCCCATTCAATAATACTTATCTATGTGATTTTTTCTCTTAAATGGAGAAGAGAAAGTAAAGACTTCAACTCTAATTGAATGGAAATAAGAAATTCTTCATCTTTCCTTGCCAAAAGAGTAAAAAATTACAGTAATCCACTAATTCATGTTGGATGAAATACACCATTCAGTCAACACCCCCCCTCCCCCATGTTTTGTTTCCAAGAACTTCTCACGTAGGCAATAGAGACAAAGCTGGATTTATCATTACTGAGGGAAGGTTAGTATTTTGCTCAGCTACTGGTACACTGGTTTTACTCAGCTACTGATTTACTCAGCTACTGGTTGGAGCACTTGTTTCCAATGAGTAAGATGAAATGCAACTCTTTTCTCTACCTGAAAGGTATTGAAGGTGCATCTTCTAGAACTTGATAGCTACAGCTGCTTGGTAAGTCAAATATCTCTTCTGCTCAGTATTATTCCGTGAATAAAAGTCACCCAGATCTATTAAGAATACTTACTACATGATATTAATAAGATGGTATAGTTAAAAAAAATCTGTGGGTTTATTAAGACATTTGCTGATTGGAAGATAACAGAAAGAAGCATGATGTTAGAGACCAGTCATTTTTTATGAGTCAACAACAACATAATCGCTGGATTTGGGGTACAGTAGTAAAGCTATAATCTAAGTGGCAGAAGAAACCTTTATAAGGACACTTCAACATCATATTAAAGAAACAATATGGTTTGCCAGGGTAGGAATGACCAGTATTTCCACCATATGAAGATGGAAGGAAAAGCAGACCTCAAAGCCTTCTCAGAAAAAACACTTCACCTATGGGGCACTTTTTTCACAACATCCAAGACCTGATGTGCATGGGACTGAAGTGTTTAGGAAAGTTTGGATAAGCATTCAAACTTTGAAGCTCTTGAGACATCCTTGTCACTTGATTTTCTGTGTGATTTAACTTGCAGATGGTGTGCATTCACATGTGCCTTTGCTGTCTTCAGGCTGGAATATTAACATATTCTGTGCAATATTAATTCATTGGCTCCACTTTACTACTTACATATCTTGTGGAGTTCTGTTAGGAAACAAATGGACATGTCATCACAACACCATTGTGATTAATTTTCCTAACTCTCACGTTTACTTCTTTTCAGCTGCCAGCATATCTGTATAATTTCCCATTCCCCCACCCCCCCAAGTAACTACCCTCTGAGGAGAAAGCAAAGGGGTAGGGGGAGAAACATGCAGTAGTAGACAATTTTAAGCCTATAGATAATGCATCAGAAATTGTTCAGGCACAAGTGACCTGTTGCATCTTCTTGCATGACAGCAGAGACAAGGTCTGCAATTCAAAGGCAGCTGGAACTTACAATTGTCTACTGTCCTGTCATGCTGAATAAAAGCAGCTCAAAAGCTTGTTGTTTTATTGTTTAATAAATACTTTTTAGTTCTCTTTAAGGCCATTTGGCCTTTTTTTTTTTTTTTATTTCTTCCCACAAAGATATTTTTCCTCTAGTTTGCATCTGCCTGCAGGTCTCCCTTAACATTGTAGTGGTGAACAGCTGTGGTAGATACCACTATTATTATTTATTTGAACAGGAAAGCTGAGTGGGTGATAATTTCAGCTACCTGAATGAGAGAGAAAACTGAATACCATTGTAATTGCAACAGTTTTCATTTCTGTATTGTGGGCACTAAATGCTTGCACATATCTAAAGGATTATTACTTTAACTGTTCATGAATTGTAGTTTCACCAGGAAGTGTGAAGTTCTAAAAGATTTTAAGTGTTAGGGCAAATTCTGCTGCCAGGAGTTACAACAACCATAAACGTATTGGCCTCAAATAACTAGTCAAGAAGCCTGGAATGAAACATGCAAAGGAATCAAAACATGGGCATCCATTTAGAACCAAAATGCATACAGCTGCATACTCAAACTGAAAAGATGGGGAACCTGCTAAAAGAGAAGAGGTCCCCTTAAGATCTATTTTAGCCAGAGGTACCAGCACGAGTGTGCAGCAAACCATTAACAACTTCTTTCTTCTGCCCTAGCCCTGATGCACCACAGGTGCTCTTCAAATTCCCTGCAGTTTGTCTCAGAGCTGTTTCTGCCAGGCAGGTTTTACAGGCTGAAGTTTCTTCCTCCTACACCTAACATCTTTGCCTCATTGATGTATGCCTAAAAGCATGGCGATGTCAAGGCAAGAGGGAGGTCAGCTAATAGATAAATCAATGCTAGTTTAATACCCATTTGGGGAGAGGTGGGGAAGGTGAAGGGAGGATTTTCCTCCCTTTACCCAAGAGTATTCCAACTTTTTATTCATTTATTTATTCTAAAAACAGTTATGAAGGTTCCTGTAACCATGTAAACTTCTCCCAGGAAGGAGTCTGGCTCCCTCCTCTGTTCTGACTCTTTGCTATCATGGTGTGTAATTCTTTTCAGGGATGCAGGTAAAGATTGGTCTTGCCCTCTGTATCCCATGCCTTGGAGGTGTAGGTACTCATGTGAAACTGGAGACGTGAACACAGTTCTCAGACTGACTAAAGAGACTCTTTCTCTGGGGAGATTTCAAGCAATGTGTCTTTCAAGGCCTACCATCATCCTCTTTGCTCTTTTCCAGTTATGTTTGTAAGACAGCCTTTTGAATGGGATGCTGAGTGGATGAAGCAATCTAACATTTCCATTTGAGTCACTTGTACTCTCACTGAGAGTAGCGGTTTGCAAATCTAAGCCAAAGGTCTTGTCCTCTTCAGTCATGTAACTCCCTGGAGAAGAGAGATATTTTTCATAGAATGATAGAATTACTTAGGTTGGAAAAGACCTTTAATATCATTGAGTCCAACTGTAAACCTAACACTGCCAATCCCCCACTAAACCATGTCCCTAAGCACCAGGTCTACCTGGCAGACTGCACATTCTGCAGCTAAACTTTTTCTCCATTATCTGGACAAGAATTTCAACAGTTATTTGAGGAAGGTTGGCAAACAGCTCCTCCACTTCCCCTCATCCAGGCCAACATGAAGCCATGTTGAAAGTCAAGACACAAACTATTCAAATGGCATCCTAACCCTAATTTTCTCTTACTGACTTTAGGATCTAAGATAGAAATGGCACCGCAGGCAATAGGGTTGTCTTCTTCTGGCTCCCACCCTGCTGGAGTATGCCAGCTGGTACTAAGTTTGGTGTACCAACTCAGCCACAGAATCATGGAGAGAGATGGATGCATGGTATGAATTGTGTCATGATTTCACAGAACAGAATATCTTCCAGGAATACAAGGAAAATTGTACATTATGGAACTGGTCCAGTTATTTGTTGCTCTAGTGTCAAGGAAAGCTCTTTAATACAGGGACATCTAAGAAACTTATTTTGGCTGGACTTCTAGCAAAACAAAAAAAAAACCCCAAAACAACAAAATAGGAAAAAGCAATTCCTGCTTTTTTCTAGTAGCTAGTATTCAGTTGCAGCCTTATTAACACAGCTGGTAGAATTAGTGCAGCTGGTAGAATTTTTTCCAGCCAGAATAACCTGACTGTCTAGTGCTGAGCACTCAGATTTCAATGCACAGCTTTTGACACAACCATGTTTAAGTAATGAGATAGCTCCTGGGAAACACATGCACTTTTTGTATCAGAGGGAACATCTGCAGATAATCCCTTCAAGTAAAAACTTGTTTTTCAGCTACCTTAGCAAGCAAATAAACTATATGAACTGCATAACAGTCTGCCAGATGTGTACAGTTGTGATGAATTGGTTCCACAGCTGATTCAGCTGTAGAACATAACCTTAGCACTTGCTAGACTTCAAATTTGTCAAGAAGAAAATCCCTTAGAGACAAAGCAAAATTTGATTGTATGAAGTGCATAGTGCTGAGAGAAGTTTATTTTTATCACAATTTTGTCCTTTACCTATGCTGTTCCATTTTTTTCCTAGTCCCTTGTAAATACTGTAGTGATTGGTAATAATATTGAATTCTGATGAATGTTTCTATCTAGCTATAGGTTGAATTGTTTTAGGAGATTAATTCCTAACCTGTTAATTATGGACACAAGTAGATGAAATTGTTTAATCATCCATTTTTTTAGCCGTGCTGTAGCATGCTTGATCAGAAATTACATCAGGGTGCAACAGCTGCTGGATTTAAAAAGCAAGGATAGACTGGAAAATTGGTGAATTTCATGCTTTAAATGTTGAAATAACTTAAGATTATGAAAAGTAATATATTAAAAAAGTAAATCCTTAAGATGGCATTTATCCACTCTCTAATTTAGAATGCAATAATCAGCTATGATTTCTTGATGTCCAAGCTCTGATATATCATTCTAATATAAATGTTACAACAGACCAAAATTTAAAATGTGCATTAGGAAAAATTCCTTCAGTCAAGATATTCCGCCTTCTGGTACGGTTCCCAGAGCAGGCATGAACTTTGCTTTTGTTTTTCTGAAACCTGATTTGGATTGTATCTGTAGACCAGGTCTGCATATCACTTACACTTGATCAGAATCTGTTCTTCTCTATCATATTCCTTATTTACTGAAGTAGAACTAAAGTACTTAGATAAAAATCGGAAATCAGATTTAAACCCCCCAAACCTCTGTTCAGCTTTGTGTTGAGTCTTGAGTGTATTTTCGTTGATGATAGTACATTTACTCAAGCTGGGGGAAACCTTCAGGATCAGCTTTCTGCAGAAATGGGGTCTGGGGACGACAGCATAGCTTTTGTGCAGGGAGAGAATCACCAGGCTGAGCAGAGAGTCTTTGGTGATAGCAAGAGGCTAGCCCAAGCCACCTTTCTCTCTCAGGTGAATGGTGCTGAAGAACAGACTCACCAAAATGACCTGCAGGTGATGAAAAGGGAAAGGTGGATAGTATAAGAGTAAAAAAGAGCAAGGCAGAACTTCAGAAAGATGGAGCAAAAGGGTAAAAGACCTGGAGGTAAAGTAGAATCAGGAGTAAGTGATATTGCTTGTTCCAAGACCACAGGCAAAAGGAGTCTTGATGAGTAGAAGATGAGAGGAAGGCCAAAAATATTAATCATGGTGACAGTTTGAATCATATTTTCAGATTAAGTTTCTGCATTTTCTTGCAGGCTGATTTCTTCCTGAGCTGTCTTTTCTCTTTCCTCCTCTCTTGCTCTCAAATAAGCTCAGTTGGAAGAGCTGAGAATGAAGTCAGTGACATGAAACTGGAAGAACTGTGAAGTTACAGCCAGTAAAAGTACAAATGAAAAACTGTATGCCAGCACAGTATATATAATATCCTCAAAGGAATTGTCCATTAATACAGAAAGATCAGCATCTGCAGAATAGTTTTCTGCCCATTTATCTCAATTCTTTATCATTTTTTTTTTCTGTTCTGCTGCTCACAAGAAATGAACCTCAGTAACTGCAACTTTTGCTGTGGGAAGGTTTTTAAGTAGTCATTCCTTGAAAAGGGAAAATAGTACTGACAAGAAATGAATCTTAGTGATTGTGGTTCATGGCAGGACTGACTTCCCTAATACTTCAAAGCTTCAAAAAACTTTTAATAGGTGTTTGCAGTGTCCTGCTTATCAAAGCATCGTCTATAGTGAGACGAAGCTAGATGATTATATGCCACTGAGACTCCTAAGCCAAAGTGNCCAAAAAACTTTTAATAGGTGTTTTCAGTGTCCTGCTTATCAAAGCATCGTCTATAGTGAGATGAAGCTAGATGATTATATGCCACTGAGACTCCTAAGCCAAAGTGACCTTTGATCTGTTTTTATCTTTCAACAGATTTTATTTGTTTATTTTATAAAGAACTGATTTAGGTGCATGACATAAAATTGGCAATAGAGATTTCCCAGTATAGAAAAATTAAACATCTTTGAGTTCATTCTATCATTTATTCATTCGTTACTGCAGAAGTAATCCACTGGGTATTCAGAATAAGTTATGGCATTTGGAATTGTTTAAATTGTTATTCTCCATATGATCAAATGTTTTGTGCAGTACATCATTAATTTAAATGCAGCCGTGCCAGGTACTAGTGAAATATTTTCATGAACATATAAAGATACAAAAATGGCCAAATCATGAAGACTGAAAAACAGCAATGACTTCCAAACCCTAATACTGATTAGAGATAAGCTTAATTCATCTAAATGCCATACAGAATTCAGCTCAAGTAGTATTAGTTATTTAAAGGTCTAAGCAAATCACCTAGATCCTCTTTATAATCAGAGCCAAGAGAAAGTGTCCAAGTGAAAAGACTTTCTTTTTAACTGCTACTCTCCCTCATTAACTACAGTGGGAACAGTGTAACTCACTCAGATTAAATTAATTGGTTGTTAGGTCCAAATGCTACACGATCTTAAGAAAAATGAACATGTCAAATACCTACCAGAAATCAGCTTAGACAAAAGATTTGGATATGTTATTCCAAGACAGTGAGATGATACTGCAAAGGGAGTTGTATGATCCTTCAATCCTGATTTAGCTAAGGATTACAAAAGTTTGGAATTTAAGGAAGAGTGGTCATGGTGAATTCAGTTAGGTACTTGTGAAAGTGGTTGCAGAATAGGGGTGTGACAGACTAAGTGGCAACAGGAGTATAACATAGGGAATGAGTTGGGTTGTCTTGGGGTCTCATTTAAGCCTAATTTATAGCAGAATGACTTGAAGTAGGACTGAAAGAAAAAACAAAGACTTTTTTTACATTGCAAGATACGATTGCTTTAGAATTGCACAGCACATATCNTTGCAAGATACGATTGCTTTCGAATTGGACAGCACATATCACTTTGCCAGAGAGGTTTCTGAGGACTTTTAGCCTTCCCATCCTTTTCTTGTCAACATCCTCAGCTGCGGGTAAAAGGGGATAAACTCTCCAGAGTATAAAGCTGGAAAACATTTTATCTCCCCATCTCCCCCTGCCCGGATAGGCCATATTTGGCAACTTCTTTTTGATATTAGTCTACTTAGTTCCAAAAATCAGCAATGCAACCAGCCAAAAAAACTGCTTACGCGAAAAAAAGCTTTGAACAAGCAAATACACAGCTATTGCCAAATGTTATCCCCTATACTGACATTCCGAAATTGACTGCTCTTAGGTGCTCTTCTTGCTTATGTAAGGCAACTAGAATTAAACCCTAAAATGAAATATATATGTTTTTACCAGTAGAGGAAAAACTTAATCCAGTCAATTTTCCTTTACCCAAAAAAGAAAATGAAGGAAATGGGCACTAAATAGAACTTTGCACAGCAATAGCTGCAGGGAACAGAGATTGATTGCCCTCTCAGTAATTAAAATCACATAATAAGCTTTCAGTCACCACCAATGCAATTATTCAGACTTCAGCAAGTGCACATTAAAGGCTTGATAAAGTTTTTAGGTGACAACTGAATACAGTGTTAAGGATCCTTTCCCCCTAAAATGGATGCAATTAAAGAACTCTGAGTAGTTATTTTCTCTTCACCAGATGAATAAAATAATAAATGAAAATTCATTTAGTTCAAAGAAATTTTATATTTTGGTTTGTTTTGTCTTTGCCAAACCAGAAAAAAAGTGAAAAATAGTCACGTGTTTACTGAAGCATTACATTGAACGTGAACAGAATACTTGATTTTCAGGCACTTTAGGACAAACAATGAAATGAAAAGCTACAATTAATAATAGTTTAGTCATTGATCTTTTTTATCCAGTTTCTAGGGGTTAGCAAAATCCTCAGGAAGGCCAAAGGCTCATATTCATTTCTGTGCTTTACTTGAGCAGGTTTGAGCTAATATATCTCAGGAAGCTTCCCTAAATACATACCATGCTGGTATAAATACCATCATCCTATGGTGAGGTGTCCTTCCTCTGTCTTATTGGTCATACGCTGTTTCATATTAATATTAAAAGACTCACTGGAGCAGGGACTGGAATGAAAATGTCCTCCATCCTATGAGAGTGCCCAGCAGATCAAGCTAGGTAGTGAAATAATTCACTCCTTCACATGACGGTTCAATGAATTTTAAATAGTTTACACTGAGCACAGGAGCTCTAACAGACTGATAGTACTTTATAGGTGTGCGGCAGATGTGAGTTCAGATCCCTTCAGGCAGAAAGGCTTGATCCCTGGTCTCTCATGCAGTGAATGAGTGCCTAAGCTAGTGGATAAAAAGGAATGGTAGAAACACCATTCCTTCAAATCCATTTCTTTGGCTATAAATCTTTGGAGAAATTGGACCAAGTTCATGAAGAATTTCTAGTTGAAAGAAGCAATTTTGTCAATGCAGAAGTTGGTCACATAAAAGTTAAAAGCAAACATGAAACACTAAGTTGCATACAGGATCTCTAATTTCTTCTATGTTAAAAAATGTTCAGTTTCAGGGGCACATCTTGCCCAGTGATTCACATTGTTCCATATGAGTCTTCCTTTCTTCACCACTAAAGATCACTCCCCTGGTGTTGTGCAGCATCAGTACACTGTATCAGCAATTATTTTCTGTATGACTCCAGACCAGCAATGAAAAGAGTGAATGGTGGTGGGCCAATTACTGTCTTGTGGAGAACTCCTGACACATATACTTCTCTGATAGAAAGACCCATGAACTTCTCACCTCAGTATCCTTTAGATTCCTATGCCTGAATGCTATTTAAAATCTTGGTGGTGGTCTGAAAACTATCTTCCAAATGGGTTCCCATAAGACAAAACTTTCTCACCAGGAACTGATTGGCAGGGTTTGCTGGACACCTAAACACAGAGGAAAAAGAATATAATCAACCATATTGGAAAAGTGATTCCTACATTTCATCTCTGAACCATATGGATGAAGCAGTAGGAGACAAACTTTGCTGCTGTCTCACATGCCATAGCAGTTCTTCCCTTCTGTCTCCATTATTCTCACTTTGGTCTCACTCATCATAAAATTATGTGGGGAAAGGGGGAAATGAAGATCTGAAACTCACATAGTAGTTATTCTAATGAGTTAGTTCTATTGTTGCTAATCTGGCAAAGTGTAGAAGAGAGCCAGTAGAGACCATTTGAATTCTTTGTTCTGGTACACATGCAAACCCTCCTAGCGTTGCTTATTTTCCTTTAAAGGGACTTTTCTGGTGCTGGGCAGAGGAAGGCTCATCCAAAGTCTGACGTGTCTACATGGTGTTACTGAAAATCAAGAACCCTATACAAGAGACAAGGTTGTTCTTAAGAGTCACAGACATAATGAAATTTCTGTGTTTCCTTTTCTTTTTTTTTTTTTTTTTTTTT
>RSEF01000001.1:26328630-26368076 GCA_003993805.1 Himantopus leucocephalus
AAAAAAAAAAAAAAAAAAGAAAATGAAAAATGACAAAAAATCAGGCACTCACGGAATTGTAAAAATTATTGTGTTTCGTATGAGGTAAATTCTGTTTGTTCTGAGCAATAAAGTCCCATTTTCAGTTGTATTGTAGTATTTTACAAATGCCATAAATGTGAATATGCTGAAAGCAGACAAGTTTAAAGTACTGTTGTGTACTTAAGTGATAAACAATTGTGGCAAACCTGCCAAAGTCCAGCACTTCAGAGTAGCTAGATAACATTGAGCAAAGCCGAAGCAATAAAGCCAAATGCTCCGTACTGATACTTCAAACTTTATATGCATTTATGTCAACACGCATAGAACAGCACCTCATCCCTAGTAATGAATTTAGACAAAACAAGTGCTTGAGAAACCTACACTGGATGCAAGCGGTGCTTTAAAAACAATCATAAAAATGAGAACCTAAACCAAATCCTATCTGTCCATGGAGACAGAAAAGATGACAACTTTTATAGGATTACTAAATTAATAGGTGATTCCAATTTTTTCATTGTTATTGTTTTATTTTCCCTTGCTATCCCTTTCTCCTGTACTATCAGCTGGGCAGCCAGGCCAGGAAGGCAAAGTGCTCTTCACAAGAAATTGAGCTGGGCTGTGAAAGCATCATGTAAATCTACACACTTGCTTCTTTCCTACGTTGATGAGCTTGAGAGAGCTGGTAATTTTCCCTAATTTCACAAAAAATTGGATTTTTTTTTTTAAAAATAAATTTACCCTCCATGCAGTTGAGTGGGGGGAAACCTCTAAAGGCATACCTTGGCAGAAATAACAGGGCAGAGCACAGCATTGTCTTCTTCCACACAAAGCTGTACAAGTCTCAACTCAGCAGTAGCCAGGAGAGGGAAAGCAATGTTCATTGAGCCAAATAGCTGAAAGCATGCAGCTGAGTTCAGCTGCCCAAGTGCTGGGCAGGCTGTGCTCTTTGGCAGCCCACTAATCCAATCGTCTCAGCTTTGGTGACATACCATGATTTGAGTGGACAGGTAAGAATTGTATGGCCCACTTGCTTAGGATTGATCAACCCTACTGGTAAAGCACATGTTTATTTTGCATGAGGAAACAACAGGCTTGATGGATTAGCTGAAGGCAGGCTTCAGGCCATGTGTCCTCTAAAGGATTTCAGATCAGCTTACAGGCATTCCCAAACACTTTGCTAGGCAAGGTCCATTTTGAAAGGCCCCACAGGCGATGCTATGGAAGCTAAGTACTATGAGAAAGTCCAGCTAGAACATAGGCAGGACCCCTCACCATCAGTGCTATTACAGCCTGATTGCTAGTTATCTATTTGATGGGCTTGTTATGGGGCGCAGTAGGGCACATAGATCTTCTGGTCCTTATTCTGTATCCACTCATCGCACAGTCTCCAGCAAGCTGGGACTTGATTTTTCTCATGTTATCTGTCAAATGGCGATAACTGTATTTGCCCTCTTGCCTGCTGGGTGTTGTGAAGATTAATGGATGTCTGTGCAGTGTTTTCAACATAGAAACTTGATAGGAGTTATTACTGTTGCTCATTTTGAATGCATTATGTATGTTACACTGGTTTCAGGTAACAGGCACGTTTTTATTTTTATTTATCATGTTATTATCTCCCTTCCAGTTGTTCTGAAATTTGGATCATGCAGCAATATAGAAAATCTTACGTGTTATGGACAGTTCAATAAGCCTGAAGGCATTTCTTTGGCCAGTAGTCGAAGACATGCAAGGGCTTTTCATACTGCAGCTAGAACTGACTTCACTTGAAAACTCAAATTTCTTAATGGGTTCAGGGACTCTTACCAAAACTTTACATGAAGAAGAAAATGTTTGCATGTCTTTTCTCCATTGTGATTTTAAGTTAAGGATATTTTAAAGTATAAAATGAAACTGACAATTTCTATGGAGAAATACTGGGAAGTGACTTTCTTGAGGAGTGTTATTTACTTGTGGTCTTCTTCTCTAAGAAGAAAACAAAGAAAAAAAAAAAGACATTAACCGTGAAGCTCATGTCACACAGAGTCTTTCAGTGAGAGATGACCAGTCTAAGGACAGCTTTTAGGAAGGCTCATTTTGAAAAGCACGATGGACAAAAAAGCAAGAACATTAGCCTACAAGGGTTTCATTTCCATTTGTTTAGCCCTTAAGCTATTGAATCTTCATAGTAATGGAGGTGATTAGAAAAAAGAAAGTAGAGGCTTTACCATTTTTTCTGTTATGTGAATAATGATCTTTAGCATGGTGCTCAGCTGCTTACTAAACTTTAGTTCCTACCGCACTTGGAATCACACAGGTGGCTGTGGTAGGTTCAGTTCTCTGTTTGACAAGGAACGTGCTTGGAAGAGACATTGCCATTGAATCCTCCCTTTTTCACCAGTAACAACCTCTGATGCATCATTTGCCTTTTAATNCGCACTTGGAATTGCACAGGTGGCTGTAGTAGGTTCAGTTCTCTGTTTGACAAGGAACGTGCTTGAAAGAGTCATTGCCATTGAATCCTCCGTTTTTCACCAGTAACAACCTCTGATGCATCATTTGCCTTTTAATATAAGAATATATTAGAAGAGCGGCTGTGAGAACTCTAAGCAAAGCTCCATCTTGCCCAGTGTCCTGTCTCTGAAAATAACTAACAACAGATGACACGGAAGGAATGGCAGAACAGGAGAGGCATATAGTAATGCTTTTCAGGACAGTCTCCAAGGACCTCTGCTTCAGGCATTTCTAAGACAAAAGTCTTAGAATTGTCTTTAGTAAGTGTCAGCTGAATCCTTGCGTCCATATCTGGAACCCCTAACTGCACTGCGCTAACCTCATCTAAACTTAGTCTTGATAGGATTAACCTGACACCTCTGAGTAAATGTTTATTCACGAGTCATCTACTTGCAATATGACATAATGTAAGGGATTCTTTGAATCTTTTAATTCTGTAATGATAATCCAGGGTTAAACACTCAAAAGTTCTAGATAGATCACAGCGGAGCCAGATTAATGAAAAGGCGTGCTGATGTATGCTTGGCATCACAAAAATAAGGAATCTTCTATAATGTGTTGAAAAGTAAATACTGCAGAAGAAAAATAGATTAACAGAATTGGTTTAATCTTATTTATTTATTTAATAGTAAATTCAAAAAGAACATATTTTGATCAGTGCTTTACCCATTTGGCTTATGTATTATGTCATTTACTCACTGACTTTGTAACAGAGCTGTCTTGAAAACTTAGATCAAAGTCAATATCTCTAATAAAAGACCTCAGAAGTGTTGGCCTTTTATTCTGTGTCCTCATAACCCTTTTGGATCCTCAGTCTCCACAATGTAGTAAAAAACCAATTTTTTTTTTGTATGAAAAAAACCTCAAACATTAAGAAGTATATATTAACAATAAAAGATCATTGTTCTCTTCTACTTTGCGTATTAATCTCCTCATGAAGGATTCAGTGCTGTTTCTGCTGCAGCAAACAGCAGGATGGGTCCCAAAAGATTTCATCTACTTCTTCTCCTCTTGTTATTTGATTTTGTGATCCAAGTGCAACTCTGGAGATGGAACTACTGAAGAAAACAAATATTAGATTTTAGATAAATTTTTTCTCTATCCAGCTCGTGTAAATCTAAGCTGTCAAGATTAAGTAAATTGTAAACAATCTATGTTCTTGGTAATGGACATAAAATGCTATTTATCAGTCTCTGTGGTGCCAAAATGAGGTGCAATGCCAAAAAGGGTGTAAATATTGCCATTTGTAGTGCCATTAAAATGGAAATTAAGGAATCAATCATGGTTTGTTGTGCAATCCATAATTTAGATGAAGCTTGTGGTACTGTTTGATGCTGCAGATTCAGGTTCGACAGTCTGAAGATGATAACACACCATTTTTTATCAAATATTGTTAGACCATGATGCTGTAAGTGGAATTTACGAGGCATATTTTAAAGTGTGATGAAATGCAGACGTGCCCTAGATAGTCCCTGATCTCTTATTCAGGCATTAAATAGCAGTCTTGGCCATTTGGGATAGTTTCTTTTATAGTTCCATCTTCATAATATCTCAGGACTTTCTAGTAATGGATTAAGCAATATGACAACCATCTGTTACATGTAGTTAATTCTCTTCCTCATCTTCTTATGCATGCAGTATCAGCACTGATTTTTGATAGCAGTTTATTTTTTAAGTATACATCTAACTGTCTATGCAAGTCAAAACCAGCTGAAGAACGTGCCTTGCCTTTGGAGGACCTGAACACGGGAATGTTAGTTCTGCTGGTCAAGAACATGAGAATGAAATCAGTGGCAAAATACAGAATTTTATAAGTGCACTTGTTATTATACCTGCAAACTACCAGGCTTGGTCAGACATGGATAAAAATGTTAGGTTTCTCATTAAAGCAAAAACACCTGGGAAAACACCTGAGAATAGAAAGGTATGAAAATTTAATTACATTTCTTTTCCAAATCGTAATTTTCATTGTCACTATGGAGCCTTTTCATTTAACGTTTTTCTTCAGTAGTGCTGATATTTTGGAAAAAAAAACCAAACTCAAAACACTTTTGCTGTCCTCAAACTCTCAGGTAGATATAATTTAGCACCTGCCGCATAATTCCATGTTATCTCCTACAGTCAGACAGGGAAGATGTTGAAACAGTTTAATAGAAGACAAGTTCCATTTTTTGCTCTGACTGTTAGAAACCTTCTAATTTCCATAAACGTGGTAGTGGGAACACTCTAGACATAACTCTCACTTCTGACTTGCACTTATCCCTTAGCTTTTTTTTTTAATGTTTATCATTTACTTGCCTTATATATTTATAGAAAGCAATAAATTGGCCTCTCAGGCTTCAATTTGCCATGCTTGCTTAGATTCTTCTTACAAAGTAAAATTCAGCCCCATATGCTTTTTCTGTGTCTCTTCTGGTTTGCCCTCATCTTTCTTTAATGTAGGAGATCCAACAAGTTCTAGATAATGTAGGCAAGGGTTTAGCAATGGCATTTTCAACAGGACAAATTTCAGCAGTTTTACTGTTCCACTAGGAAAGTCTCTTCTAAAGCGTTGTAGAGTCACTTTGACATTATTCTGGCCACACCACATAGGATACTGAGTTATTCTTGATTTCAAAAACACTCACATCATCCTTCTGTGCTGTTTCTACATGAAGAGCTCCCAACTTACTGTTGTTTTTCCTATGATTTCAGAACTGATGTTGCTAGTTAATTTTACTTTGTTTCATTACTTTATATTTTCTACTTCTTTAATCATATCTTTCTCTTTGTATGATACGCCATCATTTCCTGCCGTGATGCTATTTTCAGTGTTGTGCCAGGGATGGATTTCATGAGCATGGACTACAGTATTTTATGGTCACTAATGTAAACAATGGGTCCTGATGAACTGCACTGGTTACCTCTTTCTGCCCAACTATCCACCCTTTCAGCCCTACCCAGTTTCATTTACTGTTTGTGACCTTCTCTTCCCCGGTGTGACAGGACCCTGAGTCATCTACAGCTTTGAAATGAGGTAGGCAAGACCTTCTTGTCACAAACTGTCCCAAGAAGGTCACAAAATTTTGAACTCAAAAACTCAGCTTTAATTAGAATATGAATAATTAACTTCCAAAACAGAAAATGCAGTGTAGCTAGGCAAGAATAGTAAAAAAGGTCTAATTGATATTTTCCTCCTGTCCACTGGACCCTTGCAGAAAGCTCTTCCCTTCTGTCTTTACCCTCAGTCAGCTCAATGACCTCTGAGTTGCAGCAAATTGCCCAGTCATCTGCCTGACTTTAAACTCTTTCTGTCCCCTCTAAGACCTGCCTGTCTTCTCCTGTCCTCACAGAAACATTGGAGTTTCTTTGCTTGAGCTCCAGCTCCTCTGTATTGTCTCTCTCCTTCCTTGGCCTGTGAGTCATGGCAGTCTCCCAAAGCTGCTGACCTTCAGGCATGTCAATTTGCCTCCAAAAGCAAGTGCAAACGTCTGCTCTTTCCAAGAGTTGTACCTCACCTACTCACTCTTTTAACAGACTATAATATAAATGAAGAAGAAATAATGAAAATAAATCATATACTGTTTCTAACGTAGTCCTTATGGTTCTTTTACTAATCTCTGTGCTTGCCAGCTTAACTAATATTTACACATTTATGGAAGAGCATCAAAATATATATGGAAATCCAGATAAATGAGATACACTCCATTTAGTTTGGCCAAAGACCACTGAAGAACCTTTCCAGGTCAATCTGTCAAGAAGTTTCCTTAACAAACCATGTTACATTTCATCTCAGCTACCTCTAAGTTTTCAATTATCCCTTCCTTCCGAATGTGTTCTCCAGCTTGCTATGTTGGAGTTTAGACTGAGAGGCCTGAAATTGCTCACACAACTTTCCTAAATATAGGTACCTCATTTGCTATCTTCAGTTATGCAGAAGGACTTGCTAAAATATTTGCTGTGGGATTTATAAATTCAGTACCAATTCTGAGAAAATTATCTCACTACCTGACCTACGTTCTATAAGCTTTTTTTCTACTGCAATTGTGACAATTTCTAGTTTTAAATATGCATTCTCATCATCTAGTTCCATTTTGCATTAGTTTTCTACATCATCAGTCTTGGAAGCTAACCAGAGTATATTTAGCTTTCAACCACAGCAACATTATTTTACTCTTTACCTCTTTAGTATTCTTGTGTCCCTGTTTTATAATAATTTATTTATATGGCTGGAAAAATTTTCTCTCTGCTGTCCTTCAGAAAGCTGATTTCAGCTTGATTTTTTGGTCATTACCACAGCAAACTTTGCCTGACTTGACATCCAATGAATAGATGTCTCTGCTTTTCTCTATTCTCTTCTTATTTTTAGTATCATTCTTATTCTCAGACTTCTTTTCCCCTAAATATTCCAGTGAATCAGATAGCCCTTTGTCCAAGGTTTTCATTCGTTAGGGAATACAGGCTCCTGATCATGTTAGCTCCTTTGATATGAAGAAAGTCCATTTTCAAGGTTTTCTGTGTGCCTTCATCCATCCAATTTTATTGTGAAGTTTCTTTAACTTTTCAGTACTTGGTTATTCAAAACAGTCTTAGCTGTAGACCTATGTTTTTATTATTTGATTTTACTTGAACAGAAATAACTCATCACTTCTCAATCCAAGATTATTTTCAACAACAGCTTCTGAATTGTCTTATTACTTGACAAATCAAGTCTAAACAGCATCCTTTTTATTGTTTCAATGACTATCTAGTGAAGAAATCTGACAACTATCACACCCAGGAAAATGTTTTCCAAGCTGTTTCTACTAACGTCCTCTATGGAACAATTCTGGGTAATAATTCTCTCTACAATAATATTACAGATTCCCTATCCATATCTATAGCACACCCAGAGATTCTCTGCCAGACTGCTGGCATCAGTCCAGGGGAAGCTGTTTTACCCTCTTTGTTTTATGTCCTTGCGAAAAATATACCTTAGGAGATAAAATATGAAATAATTTTATTCCCACTCAAGGAACTTTTGCCTGAGTGGAATTCAGTATTTGGTTTTGGGATGCTATATGGGGTTTTGACTAGGTCTGGACTCTGCTTTCCCGGGAAAAATGATTAATTTTAGGTCCATCCTAGATATTTCGTGTCTGAAGTAGGATGCTACAGTGGGAGCAGAGGATGCATCTTGCATCTTAGGCATCAAGATGGGCAGATATCTGTTTTCTCTCATGTTACTGGAGTGATATGCCAACTTAAGGCTCAATGCAGTGATTATGAATAAAAATATTGAGGGATATCCTTTAATCATGAGTCGGGCAAATCTTAAGATTTTAGTAGGTGTTTGTGTAACGAATAGATGCAGAAATTTCCTTTGCATTTTAATAAGAATAATTCTGTATGTGACTATTTAATGAGTGGGAGGACCATAATGCATTTGGGAGTGAGGGGGAAAGAAAACAAGTGTAAATAACATTGAACTTTATATTGCTGATTGCCTGGTATTGAGCCCTAACAGCATGTGATGCCATATTTGTCTCTCATCTAATTAAAGATTAATCAAAACAAAAAAACATTTTCTTAGTCATCCGAAAACATTCATTTTACACCTAATTACTCTCCTTTGGAGTGGAGTTTTGCTATTAATTTTCTTTATGGTGAAGTTTTACCGGAAGTTTTAGTTGATCTAAGTTCACACTACTACCAAAGGGATGACCCCTGCCCATACCGGCTAAAACCCAACCACATGTTGTCTTACCTCATTAGTGCCCATGCAATTTGGGTAGACCTTATCCAGCTGAAATATCATTCACTTAGTAAGCTATGATTAATTCTCAGGTCTCTGACTGGTTTCATCTTGTACCCACTTGCATACTAGAGCCAGCAGCTCCCAGCTGGCACCTGGAAAAAGTGTGGATTAGCTTCATCTGATCTTGCAAATGACTCTTCAGAAAAGACCTGTATGAAAGTGGGATGCCTTTACCTCTGCTATAGTGATATGCTTAGCTATGAGGTCCAATCTAGTATGCTATACACATGTGCAAATATAATGCACGGTGAAGGCTATATTTGCCTAAGAGTGATCACGCTGCTTTAAATGCAAATTGTCTGCCACCCACATTTGTGAACACACAGGTAGTTCACATACTATAACATCTGTGATGCATGAAGATACTGCCAGGTGTCAGTTTCACAAAACCCCCACAGTTCAACAATTTAGAAAGGACACTCTGGGTTGCTTTTATCTTCATGCCATCTTATGCCATCTTCATGCAGGTTCATAAACCAAAACAATCTGAAGTGTATAACCATCACTTCCTGCTAAAATATACGTTTTGCAAGATGTATACTCTCTGCACCAGGAAAGAAATCAAATAAAAATATAGACAGCACTAGATAAGACTTTATTTTGACCTTTGTTGCCAAAGAAGGAGATTGCAGGCAGAAATTTGGTTTTGGGCTTCTATAGAGGGTATTGCAAATTTAGGATGTGTTTCTGGAACTGCTATTGGCAGCTGCAAGAGGTTGCTTTTATCCTTGAATTCTACATTTTTTTTCCATATCCATTGCTTTCTTTGTCTCTTAGATGTTAGAAAGAAGAATGTCTGCAGAGACAGGGACAGTTTTCTTTCTTGACTGGTTCTATTTAGAAAAGCTTTCCTGCTGCAAAGGGAGGAGGAGATTTAGGAGCCAGGCATTGCAATACAAAGGACAGGATAAGTCTGGATCATATATGATCTATTTTTATTTACTTTAAAATATTTCACACCTAGGATGGTTTTTTTCTTGCTATGGTTCTGTTACCTTGAAGCACAGCTATATTCTGCTAGGGGTGTTTGCTCTCTGTTTAAGTGCATGTTGAAGGGAAAGCTCTTGCAACCTCTAAAGGAGGTCATACCCACTGCTGGGAACAAATGAGGGCACCTATATGCAACGACTTTCCTCCTGCAGCCAGGAATTAGACTTAGCGACGCATATATATGCAAAGGACTTATATGACCAGCATTTATGCTTGAATGACTTCATGCCTATCCTTTCCATTTAGTGACCTGGTGAAGCATTTTCTTTTCCTAAGAAGCTTTATAAACTCTCTGTGAAGTAGCACAATTGTTTAGCATTGACACAGTATGGAGAGCTGTGCTACAAAGATGCATGCAGACGTTACCATGGATTTGTGCAGTAAAGGTATGTGGCCACCACAACATGGTGCCAGTGGGTCCTCAGTAACTGTTGCTTCATAAATAGCCACCACAACTAGAAAATGGCCTTTCTCTTATTGCTCTCTGCATTTCTTTGGGCGAGTGTAGCTGGCGCAGATTGTTTCTTTTTGACTAGGATATTGAATGGCAGTATCATAGAAATTCGATTTAGAGAGGGATACCTGTGAGTAAATTTCATTTTTATGAATGCCTCGGGACAGTGTAGCACGCAAATGAAACTGAGCTGAGATGCCCTGGTTTGGGTGGGACGGCCTCGGTGCTTTGAGAACTGGGGCAGATCTGGGCAAGACATTCTAGGTTTGAGCCATTTTCAGTTCACTTTGGCTATAAGCAGATTACTGCTCGAAATGTCATTCCCAATGATACATCGGGAGCTTTTTTATATGTGTATGAAACCTCCTTGTTGTTCTGGAATTGCTGGTGCTTGAAATGCAGGGAGGGATGTGCCCTCCTGTTACTGCAAAAGAATTAACAGACTTTATTATAGGAATCTGAGGCATTTCACAGTTAATTACTATCAAGGAATGTACATAGATCAATAAAGCAGGCTTTTTGTTAGAACCATCCATTTATTTTCACCTGGATGAGCAAGCCAGACGTCTGCACTGTCTTATTGGTATCCTGGCTGATCCAGTCACCGTTACAATATAACACCTGAGAGTATGTGGGGATGCTCATGCCTTGAGCATTTGTCATCTTGAGAGTAGTTTCTGTTTGGTGGGGCTGAAGGTTCCCTCTGTCTGACCCTGCAAGCAAGGAGGGGATGTGGAGAGAAATGAACTAAAGATTTACTGTTGCTCTAGCAAGCCAAAGCTACAGTGAAAAATAATGCAGAAGGGGTAGCTGGAGCTGCCTGATAACTCATACAGATTCATGGGGAGACCGAAGCCAATGAATTTAATCTCTTGGTTCGTGGGTGGTGAGGAGCAGAGCCAGGACAGCAGGCAATGTCATGCGATGTGGCAAGAGAAGGAAGAAGAGAAAAGATATTAATCTGGAAGCTGTTTTTAATTCTGAAAATAGGCTGGGGTTTTTTGGTTTTCGTTTGGTTTTGTTTTTTAAACAGGGTTTACATCTTGTGAGTGTCCAGGCAGGCTGAGAGGATAGGTTACGTTATTATGTCTGCCAGAACCAAATGCACAAATTCAGTTTGGATGGGTTAAGATAATTCTATAGCCATGTTGCCATGTTGCTCTCTTCCCTGTGTAGCTCTGTATTTTGCCTGTGTTTTGGAAGCACAGTCTTCAATCACACACACACACATACTCACATACACACAAAGACTGCAGAGATAAAAGCTGATTCATCAGAAAAAGGGGAGAAAACAAACTGCTACCAGTCTTAAATTTGCTAGTCACTGCGTTCCCCCCCTTCTCTTTCCTGAATGAAGGTCAGGTGAAAAATATCCTCCAGACACAAGGGAAGGGGAACAGCTCCAGGCTGCCAAGATTCAAATGTGTGGTGTCATCTTGAGTATATACAGGTGCTCAGAGGAGGTATGTCCCCCAAGTCTCCTCAGAGAATTTCAAGGATTCAACTCAATTCCATCTCTTTTGTTGCACCCAGAAGCACAAAGTAGCCAGCCCCAAGGGCAAGATTTATATTAAAGACTCTCTAGGAGACCCGAAGTGGATTAACAATTTAAAGAGAGAGAGCTGAAAAGGTGAACAAAGCCTGACTGGCTTATTTACCCTCACTGCAGTGCTACCACTGGGCTGACAAGGAGTGATCCCATAATTTTTATACCTAGGAAAGAGGAATTCTGTAAAGCACTTAAGCAGGGAGTCCGAAAAAGGTCATAGGTATTTTGGTCCTGAACTTAGGGTTGAAGGAGAGAGCTTGATGTTTCAGAGGAGGATCCACAAAAACCTCCCTGAGTAAGCAACAAGTAAATGATTACGTTCATGAAGGAGCTGGCTACCAACCAGGGCATGAAATTCTCAACAGCTCTTCTTGCCAAGGACTGTGGGGAATAATTACTGCCTAATGCCCGGGTCACTCCACCTGCTCCAGGCTTGACACTGGAATGAGGAAAACACTGGAATTTGCTTTCCTTATTGCCTTCTTCTACCATGAAGTCATTATGTCAAATGATGTGTCTCCACCTCTGGCTTGACTGTGAAGATGGTAGCCACCACTCCACTCTGTGCTAAGACCAGGGCTGCTTGCAGATGCTTTGAAAATTGGAGTGGAATAAGCCATGGGGGAGAGTCAGGTGGAAAGACATTTGGATTTTGCCTTCTCAGCCTGAAGCAGGTGCTTGGCTGCCCAGCTGTGCCCATACTGAGAAACTTCTAATCTTGCAGAGGTGAACACTGCTAATAACCAAAGTGTGTCTCAGTCACTGTAGATTTCCTTTAGAGGCGCAGGGAAGGGTTATTTCCAGGCAACAACTCATCCAAACTGTTTTGGACATCTCCTTTAGACACCTGTCTCTGAGATACAAAATTCCCATGTGAGGCATTTGATTTGTTTCTGAATAGGACTCCTTGAACATCATTCCAGATGATGTTCTTGAGAACTAAGACTTAGAGATGCCTGGAAAAAAGCATGACCAATTTTAATCTGCTGCATGTCGATGACGAGTGACTCCAGGGATGGAATGGAACATTTTGCCACAAAAGCATCCCTGTAATGTAAGTATTTGGAACTTCAAAAAAAAAAAAAAAAGAAACATTTCAAATAAAAGGTATTTTCAAATTTTTAGAAGGTTTTATTCTAATCGAAACTATTCTTAACTAAAATTCAATAAGGCATTGATGAAAGGTGATTTTCTATCAGGCGATTTTTCTGGGAAAGGTGATTTTTCCCAGCAAATGAATCTACTTTCCAAACTTCCCATCATGGGATAGATTCTATTCTTATCTACATGCACCCAGATCTGTGCAGCTACAGGGATAGCTGCAGACATAGTTTAGCCCTCAGATTCAGAGTTAAGTCAGAGTCAGTATCAAAGACATGGTCAAAATCTCCCTTCAATTACCTACACACAAGTCTCCCCCTTTCACTGAATAAATGATTTTTATGGCTTTGTGGGTTTTGCCAAGCCCTGAACATTATTGTGCTGTGGGTTTTATGCTTTGAAATAGGTTACAGGATAAGAAATCATAAATATTCATTCTTCAGCAACATCCTCTGAACAGCTTCCTCACCGCTGCTGTCTGGGGTCTGCCCATAATCGCACGCCGTCAGGCTCCCTGCCCTTTGCCCTTCTCGCTCAATCAGGACAGGAAACAAGGCAAAATAATGAAGCAAGGGCTTTTAAATGTTGATTTCTGTGCATGGGGCACACTATGTGGTATTGCTCTCAGGAAAAAAAAGCTCTGAAAGAGGCGTTTTCGACTGATGAAATGTCATAGGTAAACTACAGAAAAGCGGTTGCTTGCTGTGGGTTCCTAGAACGAAGAATATGCTGGAACACACCATGGCACACTGATGGGAAAAACACAGAATATACAATTTCTCTATACAAAATAACCTTTCTCAGGAAAATTTACAGATCATTTGCTGATAGGATGCAGCAATTAACCTCTAGCCATGCTTTGTATTCAAATATGGATGAAAGGGTCTAAATGAGAAGGAAATGGTATTTGAACATACTGAGAAGCCTCTCATTGATTTTCTAACCTTTTGGGGATATATAGCATATGCAAGCCCAGAGAAAGTTGCTTTTGAAAGGGAATTGAATGCTCTTGGCTATACTGAAAGGTTTTTTTCAACTGCTTTGCCAAAGTCATCCCTTATCCTGTTTAGTTGGGGGTTAACTGTCCATCAGTTGTGCTGAAAAGGAGGGCTGCAAAACACATATCCCACTTACAACACACAGCTCTGAAACATCCCTGTGAAGTACTGCATGCTAAACACAAGCGACACGAAAGCAGTCCTCTCTGCTGTTTGCAACATTTTTGGTTGCTGTGGCCTTGACCATTTAAGGCATTTTGCCAATAAGGAATGGTCATTATTGAGTTGCTGTGGAACTACGGAAAGAAAAGGGAAAAAGCATTAACTAATGCAAAACCCAGAAATATCTACAGTTTCTTTGACATTAGAGAACTTGAGGGCATTTTTTTCCTGCACTTTGAAATGTGACTTTTGCCGTGTCACAGGCAGAAAGGGAAACCCAGAGGCCTCTTCTGTGCAGAACTTCTATATGGAATTGCCTTCAAAAGAAAGGAGTGCATAAAGCCACTTCTTCCTCCTCTTGATGTGCTGTGAGCTACCAGCAGATTTTCTTTGTCTTTTTTCAACTTTTGTAAATCCAGACTGACCTTCAAGTCTTTCCTTTTCTCTTTTGAGCTGTGAAAATACCCTCTAACACTGTCTTCTCCAATGCAGTGCATACGTGATTATAATCCTGACAAGTCACATTTAGTTCAAGAACAAGAAAGCGCTCTCTGCCTCTGTCTCTCTGCGTGCCTCATTTCTTTCTCAGTATTTTACTAATTTAAAACTGTATCAAAAAAAAACCACCCAAAACCAAACAAAACAAAACTGTTCCCAAATATGAGAACACTCTTGAATTGACTGCTGCGATTTCAGGCCTGATACCAAAACAATTATCTTCTGATCTCACACGTTTATCATTTAAAGTTTCACACATTCCTTTGAAGTCTCCAAAGACAACTCACACACTAGCATACTCCATGGCTATGTGTCTCGTGTCAATTAAATGTGTCCATTTCAGTGAAGTTATTAGTTTCTAAAAACCTGTATTGAGTCACAATGACTACTGTTCTTCTAAATAAATCAACACTTCAATAAAGGGTAAAGCAGAAACAGAGAATCCACAGGGCTATTAAAGAAAACAGCGAGTAGCACGTTTGTTCCATAGATTATCACACTGCTACAACAAATCGTGAAATGACATAATTCTAAGAACAGTCCTTCTGAGAGTAATCTCCTTGGATTCAGTGTGATGATTCACATGAGAAGGAGTTTGCAGAAGATGACAGTTGCTAGAGTTATTACTGGATTCATAATTCCTGAGTGTTCTTTCTGTTAGCTCTGCATGCAAAATCACATTGCAGATGCACAGTAAACTGACTAGAGACACTAGGAAATAGAAGTACACATTTAATTAGAGCGTGACAGTATGTAACCCCTTTCAGTTGTCTATTATTTGGTATGCTACCAGAATCCATGAGCTTTCTGAAGTTGTTAGTGGTGCTTGGTACACAATCCTCACTGCTCAGCTATAATAGTGTGAACCCGAACCAAGAAGCTGAATTTGCTGTATTATCAGGTATATGGCCTCACAGTAAAAGTCAAGAATGTTGCATGCCTGGTTGTTTATCTTGGCAGTTGTACAATAGCATTTCTGTCTTCGGAAGTGCTGGTAGATTGAGTAGGATCTCAATCTGCAGTGCTTTGCTGTTAAATCCTTGCTCTGAAGATAAGAGACGTTCCCTGTATTTTTCATCTTTTTTTTTTTTAATTACAATGTGTGCATGTTAATGAAGGCCTGCTGTTTGTGCTTTCCAGCTTGTCATCAAAAGCAAATGCCAGCAATAAGACTATGCTCTGGAAAAGTTTCAAAAGTTAATGCTTTCATTTGGCCACAGCTTCCTACAGGTTTAGCATCACCAGCCTTCCCCACCTGTGGGCTGAACTCGCTGTGTTTTAACATTTAACATACAAGGCAGTTTCTGCCTCTGACTTTTAACCAGTTGGCATGAATGCGTATTATCCCAAATTCCTTTAAGGCCTTCTTTATGCTGCTACAGGCATTGACACTTTCTCTATGGCACACCTAAGTAATTTGCCCTGCATTGCCTCACGACTACATATTCTCTAATTAGCATCCTATCTTGTGTCTTTATCTCTCTCTATAGCCTCGGGAACACCCACGGTTTCAGAGGAATACACTGCAAAATTTCTCATTTCACTACACCGAGGATCCCCTTTCTCCTCTAAAAGTAATAATAGTAATAATAGGAAAGCAATAATGACATTATTTATAAATGACAGACTATTTATGACTAATTATTTCATCAAGAGAGTGACTATCTTCCCAAAACCCCTTCAGAATAATTTTGGAGAAAGAAATAAACAGGTAATGTGTCTTCAAAAATGCATATTTAAGTTTCTAGAAAAATGTGAAAATAATTGTTCCCAGTGCTGGGATGAATTAAAAAAAAAAAGATTGCACATCAGAATCAGCAATCAATAAACTAATCCTTAAGAAACGCTTATTTTATATACATGGTAAGGATGTGTTAGATCACTGTAGGAGTGTAGTAAAAATAAGTAAACGATGCTGTGCTTTTGCACAAAGCTTATTTCAGAGGATTTGGGTTTTGAAAGTCTTTATCTAGACTGATTAAAGGTGGGCATTGAAGTTCAAAGTCTATAGGAAAATTTGGGTGTAAAATATATATAATTTATACTTTTCAGATTTTCGTTTCACATTGGTCATCCTTAAATAATAAAAGCCTTTTCTTCTTTAAATAGTTGTTGCCATACTACTAGGAATATGATGGGGAAACTAAAATCAGCCGTTAGAAAAAGATCATGTAGATCCAGTCTCTGCATCACTGTTATCATTAAAGATGAAGCAGTGCTGTAAAGAAGCTGCAACACTGCTAAAGTACGCACACGATGACATAACAAATGAGTCCCTATGTAGCAAAAATGAGCGTAAGAAGGCACAGTAAACTGGCTTCAATACAGAACGTTATCTTGGGAGTGCTTATTCTCCACTCATGCAGTTTTGGTGCATGAGATCTCCTTCTCTTCATTCTTCATTCCATTTTTGCTGTGTGAATTTGTAATAAATCAATGATGATTTAAGGGAAAGACCCTGATTTTTTTGTCAGTGAAAATTCTGGTGTACATCAAATGAGTGTAGATGGTAACAAAACCTTTGACTCTGTGAAGTCTTAGAGATAGGCAAGAAAACACTATCTGATACTTTTGAAATAAATCCTTATGAAGTTTATATTTATACTGGTGATCCCTATGTTGAAGGGTAACTGAGGTTGCTCAGCATGAAAAATGGACACAGATGGGGAACAGAAGTATAATGGCTTCTACTGTTTTTATTTTTATGCACCCTGGAGAAAAAAGCTGGGATTCCTCTCAACATGTTATAGACAATGTATCTGTCCATAGCTAAGCTAGTCATCAAAAATTTCCTATATAGACCTTATCTCCACTGAGAAAGATTTTCGCTTTTACAGCAAAATTAATCTCTTCAAAAGTAGATGTCCTACTTAGGTCAGATGATTCACTTTAAAAGTGCCTCTTTCTCTACACTGGGTATAAAAGGAAGACAGGTGACCAACTCATTCATTGTCCCTGACATCTGAGAGGTACCTCATCTAAGGGACCAGAAGTTCAACGGAGCCATGTGGCCTACTGGATGCAGAGCACCTACAGCATCTTCACACACGTGGAGTGAATACTGTGTCAGTATAAACCACATAGAAAGCTCTTACAGTTTCACCAGCACCTTATTTGCCTTTCATCGTGTTTTTATTAACAGAATATGAAGTGTTGGCTTAATCAGTTATTCTCTTCTCTCACCAGTGTAACCATAGGTGGCTTATTTACAGGTAAGGTAGCATGAATGTCTTGGTAAACTTAATGGAACATGCAAGACCATGGTGTTTTTCACCAATGCAACGTTTTCACCAGTGCTACTGTAACAGGGCGATAGTGGGTTCCAAAAATTTAGAGAAAGACCAGAGCAGTAGAGGGCTTCAAAATTATTTAAGAAGGATTTCTCATTTCCTGTGGTTTTGTACCATCTTGCGTTGTAAAAGCACATGCAAAGCTACAGATGCATTATCACTATTACAAACACATGTTTCAAAGCTTTTGCAAATCAGGTATCAAAGCAACAGAACTCTGTGCTCAAAATGATTATTCTGCCATGGCTGGCTTCTCTGATGGCTGCTCTGTCCCACCCTAACACTAGTTGTCTGTGCCCTATCCAGTCCCATGCTGTGTGGTTTCACCTTGTCTGTGGCAGATCAATTGAAAATATGGAGTTACATTTACGGACAGCGGTGTGTTCAATGGCTTTGATTGTGTAACAAATGAATTCGCTTTGTCAATACGTGTCATTTTTAGTCAGTATCAGTTTTAGCAGGGTATGTGTCCCCAGTAACAAATTTCAGCAAAGAACGCATTCTCCAAAGAAATTGTAGCAAGTTATTTTTTTCCCTTCAGTACAGATCTCAGCAAGACACTTTTTTTTATATCAGTGAAAGCTTTAACAAGTCACTTTTGTCAGTTCAAGTCTAGTAGTAAAACTACCTTGCAGCAAAGAGCCTTCCCTATATAATGAATACTCTTAACTACAACCAGCACTGTCTTAACTTCAAATGTGCCTGACATTCATTGCATGATGCCATTAATGGCAAAGCAAATGTACAGTGTGTATAATACACAATTTAAAGTGCATATTATGCTCCACGAAAGCTCTCACATAGCAAGGCAGGACTTGTCTGTCCATGTTTCTGAATAAGCAGCAAAGTTTTTCCAGCCCAAGAAGCATCAGAAGATATTGCTTTAATGATAACAGGACTTGAAGGCTGTTTGAAGTGCCCTGTTTTACAGTGGAACACTTTTGTAATACATAAGGCCCAGAGGAGTGGAGACATCCACCCCAAACCCTAATTTATTGGTGAATTCTTCTAATGAACAAGTTATGAACTGCAATGAAGTAAAAGCCAGTTGTTTTGATGATGAAGCTACTGTGTGCTATTCAGTTTGAAGAGATTACATGAGGCATCTCAGTTAATATTATTTCCTGGTGCCTTTTTCTCTCCACATTTTATCTTGTAGACAAGCCCTAACTCTGAATATTAGGAATATTTTCTAAAGCAGGTCCATAGCTAGCTCTCAAACTGCCTATGAGAATGTTACCATTAATGCTGGTTTTTACGGTTAAACGAGCCCTTATGTCAGTGTGTATGTTTTATTTATCGTGTTTACCACCAGCTAATGCAGGAAATACATCCTCTGTTTTTGGTAGAGGCCACTGATTTGCATGTGCTGCTGGACTATTGTTAACTTTGAAACCATGGACAAAAATAATCCAAATATTTCTTAATAGTAACTACAGTGGTTATCATTCACTTCAGTTTATCTTGGATATAATTTGAGGTCTAGAAGTTCTTTCAGTTCCACTTCTCCACTATCACAGAAAACAATAGTGGAGGTTTCCAAGATGTGCGTATTACTTTCTTTCTAAGCACAGTTTTTGCTTTCCCGAGTTTCAGCACTGAAACTCTCTTATGAAGACCAGACAGTTTAATTATTCAGTTCCAATCTACAAAACTTTAATTTCAAACTCTGCCATGCTGATGCCATCCTAGAAGAACATTACTTTCTCTGTCTAAAAGTTGAAATCATTTTGGAAGGGTGCAAAAATCCATCCATGTATTTATGTTGTCGTTGGGCAACAACCAGTAGGTTTGTCCTGAAAGCAATCTGATGTCTCATGGACTCCAGCTAGTCCTACTTCTGCTGGATCTTTCCTGTGAAAAAGGCACATGACTTCTGTGATGGGATGTATACAAGGAGAGAAAGACTTCTTGCCCCATTCGTATTGAATTCATTCCCAAGACTGCTGGCTGCAAATAGTGGCATCTAAAAGCACATAAATTTAGAAGAAAACTCTGCCTAAAGACGACAGTCTTCTAGGGTGGGAGAGAGGGAATGAACTACATTTTGCAAGCGACCATCTCCTAACAAACGCATTACAGAAAAGCACTTAAATGGCGTATGGTAATGAGTGCAGGACAGAGAAAGAGCTAGAGTGACACGGGTATTTATCACTGGCTTTTGGGATAAATGTTTCTGTGAAATCTCTACAGTCCTGACCTTTATATCATGGTTTCAAAGAGGTTGTTAAGCTAAACAAATGATAGGTTTTAGAAGATATCCCAAATAAATCTACCTTATTTTTCTCCCTTTGTATGCTATCAAATCTTGTTTTATTTCTTTGTTTTAGATGAGCTTGTGTTCCGCCAGGCTGTTGAATGAGCCTTCTCAGTCCTCCTGTCTCTGAGCCCAGACATTCTTAATGATGTTTAACATCTTTAGATCAGGAGGCTATTCATAAACCTAATGGCAGCATGCTTCTTTTTCTTTTATTTTCAATACATCTCAGATTCCCTTTCAGACTTCATAGTATTTCAGAATTATCTTTCTTGTTGCTTTCCTATGTTATGAAAGAAACACAGAATTAAAAATGGACTCAGAATAATTCTATTACTTAAGTAAATGCAAATTGTAAGACCTGCATTTATACACTGCTTCTCTGACAGCTTTTCTAGCTTCTAAAATACAGAAGACAATGAGGTCAGTAGTGTGCTCAAAAATATCTAATCTAAATGCCTTCTACTCACAATGATTTGAAAAATCTTCAGCTAGCAAATTCTCTTAGATGTTACTTGGGACTCTTCCCACATCACTGTTAAACTACAAGCTTCTTTCTAAATGGAGGCTTACCTACCTACTGTGTTGATTTTTCTTATTAATATCAGGTTAAAGTTCAGTGTGGAAAAAGCAGTGATTGTCTTTGGGCACCCAAAGTTGGAATGAGGTTGAGGTAACCTGGGAGTAAAAGCAATTACACAACGATCATGTGGTGACATTGAGCAACATGGAGCTATAACAGAGTATTATAAAAGCAGCAAAGTGTTACTCACTGGCTTAGAGGAAGAAACCAAAAGCAGAAAGATGGCTTATAGAGGGGAAGACCCTCCATGGTCTTGAAAAAGAGCGTGCTGTGGAGTAAAGGAAATCTTCCAAACACAAAGATGTAAAATATGCTGCTTAGTTGCGTCCTCCTCTAGAATCTTTTGACTCAGTTCAAAACAGGCCATACAAACACTTTCTTTCTGTACCTAATCCTTGATTTATTGTGTCATTCCTGTATTATTCACTCCATATATTCCTTAAAATGAATGTATATTTGCATCAGAACTTCTGAAGTTCTTATATATCCTTTTGCTTCAGCTGCTTCACTTCCTAAGCCATGGCAAGCCAGTATGCCTGGGACATGGTGTTTTTGGAAGGGGGATTGTTTGAGCAATGAGAGAGATGCACGTAGTCAGTGCAGTCTTGTGGTTTCCCACTCCCATAGGAGGATGAGAAAATGCTGTCTTGACTCTTATTTACTGTGCAAAACTCATAGACGCCAGGTCCCAGACAAACAAAAGACAACACAGCTTCATGCTGGGTAATTGTAGAACAACTTTCCACATGATGTTGTGGATAAAGCAATTAGGCAAATTCATGGAGGGAAAACTCACAGCGGGAACAATTACAAAGTTAACTTTTTGGCTCAGGAATTTCCTAAGTCATAAATCACTGGACAATGGGAAAATACTCTGAAGAGGAGTTACTTTATTTTTATTGTGTTCTTGTATTCCTCTCTTGACATCCACTATTGCCAGCAGGGAGCTGAGGTAGGGTGTTGAGCCATACGGTACAGCTATTTTCATGTACTAGTAAGCACAAGAGTAATGTCTTGCCTTTGGGTGAAGTCATAGCTTCTGTTGAATTGGGAACTCCGTGGGAAATGTCAGTAATCCTGACATTTTGAGAGAAGCGTCAGCTCTGGTGTCACAGGTCCCGTTGAGCTCAGTGGGAATTAGAAGCCATATATTTCCTACGAATATTTTCTTTCTGATTTTGGGAGGAAAAATACCCTTCAGCAATAACCCTTGGAATATTTCCTTCCGTTCCCTGCAAAATAATATTTTCTCTTCTTCATTTTAATTCCCTCTGTATTGCTTCAGATCAAGTCCATAGCAAAGCAGGTATTTCTATTGTGCTAAGACAACTGGTGGCCCAGCTAGTCTTGTGTACTGGCTCTCACTGCTCTGTGCCACCCAGGAATTTGAAAGAATCCCATCAGCAATCACTGACAGAAGGACATACTCTGGAAAAAAATCTACTTAACTTTTCTTCTTTGTAATAAATAAGGCCATGCCTGAAATAGGAGGATTTGGGCCCTCTTCAAAATGCTTAGACATATTTTATAACTTTGTTATTGTAAGCTGTGCATCTTTGTTAACTATATATTCAGACCGGCTTTCAGATTTTACTAAGAGCTTAACTTTTTATTGTTTTGTCTTCACTTCTTGTCTCTTTTAATCTTTTCTGGAATGTTTACTTCCTTTGAAGAGCAATATTTACTTCTTTTTTTTCATTCTTATTTGCCTCATCCCTCCTAAGAAAGTGCTTGCATAAACAAAATAAGAGACAGCTGATATTAGAAGTGATGCTTAAGGGAAAAATCTTCCAAATGAAGAAGTATAACACCAAATTAACCCCAAATTGTCCCCAAGTGAAGAACCATGGGAACAGTCTGAAGCAGGAAATATGATTCAAGGAAAATAGAGTTTTCCAGCTTCCGTGGAATTACTGTTTAAAACATGAGTGAATTTACTTAATGCTTATACTAAAGGTTCTACATTATTTAGATATTTTATGTGTTGAACTGAAAACAAAAATGTATTTCATTTTGTTGTAAAATATTTCTAAGACTAAAAAGCTTTCTTTTTGCGCTGCATTTTACTCTGCATTTATTAAACAGAGATCAGTCTTCTGAACAGGGTCTCTGTCAGACACAATTTTGAATAGTGATGTCATTCCATACAATATGTAACTCACATTAGAATTCATAAGTATTATCCATGCAAATGCTCATTGCAGGGGAAAGAGACTATATCATATTGCTCCTATTTTTCTTTCCTGAAAAAAGGCCTAGATGGAAAGGAACTAGAAAAGCTTATTCTTTGGTCAATGCTGCTACGTTTCACAGTATAAATGCTGGAGGGGCATATTGGAGAGTTAATAAATTTATTCATAGTGCTGAAGCTTTTGAGAAAGCATAAAATGGGAGGAAATTGAGCGCAGAGCTTGATTTGTTCAGAAAAAGGATCAAAGTTAAACCTTATTAACTTAATAATACACAGGCTAAGAATGCACTCAAGGAACAGAAAGAGCCAGGACTATATGGACATGGGATTCACTCTCTAAGACGATAAAGATAAAGAGAAAGGAAAATGAGAAAATGTTCAGAATGAACCCAAAAGAAATAAAAACTACTGACGAGTTTATATGTGATCAAAGCATGTGTTCAGAAGCACAGGAAAATGCCTTCTCTCCAAGAAAGAACTCAGTCATTCCATGTCTCAATGCCATCAACTACCCTAAACATAAATGCCATTTTATTATGCATATGAATAATATAATCTTCCAGTTGGGTGCTTATGTCTTAAAATCAAAATCTGAGTTAGTGTGTATGTTGACTGTGACTTAGAAATCGTGTTACTCCATGCAACACATTCATTGACTCTTCTAAATATAGCCAATATAGATTTTATTATGTAATGGAATAACATTTCCTAGCTGGGTGCTTATGTCTTAAAACTGAAATCTGCATTTTCACCTTTGAAGGCTGACAGCTGCAGAGGCTCTAGGAACTCAGACTCATACCCTCGATACTGAGGCTTTGCACTAAATACTAGTACTGACAAGCTTTCGTGTTTGCGCTCCATCTATAATGCTGTCAGTTCAGTCAGCTGCTGTAGCAAAGCGGCAGTAGCAGCCTGCTGCAAAGCTTCTTTAAAGCCTCTACAGATTCCTGGGGTGCAGGTGAGGGGTTGGCAGGAAAATGCTGTGTGTGTGTGTGTATATACGTGTACATAGAGTATATAGTGGAGAATTTTGAAAAGACCCTTCTGAACAGCTGGTGTAAACTGAATGTGAGCTTCTTCCATAGAACCGATGCAGCTCAAATTCTGCAAGGAAAAGAGCTTAATGAATCAACACATAATTCTGTCCTCAATTTGCAGCTGAAATAAGCATGGATCCAAGGATGTGGAGCACCATCTTTAACTAAATGCCTGTCTCTGCAGCTCAGAATCTGAAAATGCAAGGGGAAATTATTTCTTGTTTGCTTCCAAGATTTAGGAGGCCCTGTAAGAGGATGGCAGTGAAATGCAATACTCCCTGGAACATTCTGGTTTGAACCTGTTGTTGTTTATCAGTTTGGCTGGCAGCCTGTTGAAAGAGAAACAGGGAGGCTTCCCTGCCTCTTGCATTAACCTTGTCCTCCCATGTTCATTAATTCACCTTCGTCATAAAAGACTCATTCCCAGCTCTAGCTCTGTGTTGTCCTTTACCACCATCAAAGAGTACTAAAAGCTCTGTCATCTTTCCTTCTCTCCTCTTCCCATTTCATACTATTCAACCAGAGACTGTCAAATTGGAGGATCTGAGAAGAGGTGGAACAAATGCCTCCATATTCTTTCCTCCATAAAGTATGGCACACCAGCAGCCCTACTGAAAAACTCAGGAGGGACTCTCCGTGGCCTGGATTTGCTGTAGGTACTCCTTTCCTCCAGTGGGTAGGACCCAACCCAAGGAGGACAGAGGCAGAAGCCATAGTAACTAAAGGGTACTAGGGGATCGATCACTTGGCCAGGGCAGAAGTAGACACTATTTCTTCATGTCCAGTGGAATTCAAATCCATTAAAAAGACACTGGCTTTGAAGGTGCACACCCTAGCTCTGCCAATCTGGAGGGCAGCATTCAGATTTTCTCCCAGGGAGTCCACAGAATGCGAAGAGGGAACTTTTAAACTGCGAACTTCTACCTTCACCTCCTGTTTGTCTCTTGTCCTTAGGCATGGACAGAAAAAGTGGAAACATCTCAAAATCACAGAAAATGGTGTTCAGGGTACTGAGATAAGCCTGCAATTCTTGCTGTCATATTTTTCTCGCATTCCCAATGCTAGGTTTTGACCCACGTTCAGGTTTTGGCAGACTGGAAGATATATAACTAATGGACCATGAAATTCTTGCAGGTCTAATTAAAAATATATTAGCTCAGTAAAAATAGGTTCATGCAATGACATTTGATAGTGATGCCTGTCAGCCTGCAAAACATGAAACCTTCTTGCTTCCTTAATATCTTGTCTCTTTCCTTCCAGCCCGGAATAAAGAACTCCAGACTTACAGATCTCAACTTCATGACTTCTGCAGCTGGATAGCAAGAGTTTGTTTAGCAACTACACCCTGCTCCTCTGTGTATATGTGTGAATTTTCTGTAACATGTTATTATTTCTATAAACATGCTTCATATTTGTAGTCAGAACGCAAATCCCATGCGCAAACCCGTTCAAGCCTTATCAGTTAATCACGCATCCCGGAGTTAGCTAATGGATTTTTGTGAGTAGTAACGTGGCATCATTTATCCTGCTAGTTTGAATGGCTGATGATTATATAAAGAACATTGTTCAGACTATGAGTTTTGTTCAATACACCTTGCTGTGTTAACAATGAATTAGAGAAGGCTAAAAAAGGGTTGGCTCTGTTACTCATACCTGCAGTGAGATCCTTAAGTCCTAATATAAAGGAACTTTCCAAATGAGAAAGTGGGTTTGCTTCTGTTTCCCATAAATCTTTCTTTTCACTAATGTTTTTATGCATCAGTTTTCATGCTTTTTTTTTTCCTGAATTTTCGTATTCACTATCATATCTTCTAACTTCTTTCCAGGTATGTTATTCATTCCACCACCCTCCTGACAGCACATTTCACCAGTTTCCTATCTGACTGTGTGTAATTTCTCACGCAGATTCCTTTTACAAGGCATTCTGCCACTGAGATCCAGCAGTTCTGCACTGCTTTTTTTGGTGGGTTTTTTTGTGATTTTTTTTTTATTATTATTTCATTATTGTGTTTGTTCTGACAACAGCCAGTAAAATGTAATTTATAAATGATGTTTTTAAAGTCAGTCAGTTATGGTCTTCTGAACAGTGTGTGTGTACCACCACATATTTGGTAACATATTTGCAAGTAATGAGCTGCTATTTTGCTAAAATTCTCCTAGGAAATGATTCTTAAATGAACAGAGAACTGTATAAGGTAAATGTTTCCTACAAACGGATTATCTAAATTTGGGGCTGTTTCATTAACTGGAGTAAGAGGTTGAGTAGGAACATTTGGATTTTGTAATACGAGGTCCATATATACTTTTGCACTGAAAACAATAAGACATTTTGTGATTTATTGTGCACAGACAAGCCTTGAGCAGCAGAAGAGTTTGTCATGTGCGCTCTCCCTTACCACCCGACATGTAGTACATGTTTTTATTATGTTTTTCAAAATGAAAATGACTGTGGAGGTTGTTGGTCTGTTCTGCAGATTCTTGAACTTCTTGGCATGATAGGGTAGTTATTTTGTAATTCACTGCTCTCCCTGACTGGAGTTTTTCAGAGCTGTCAATTCCATCTTCCGTCAGGACTCATTTACATTGTGTCACCCCTCCAAGACTTGATCCTCGCTCTTGGTTTACATTCAGTGTGCTTGTGTTCACCTCATGAGGATCCTCCCCTTCATTCTGCATGCAGTTCCACGTGCTGGGTGTCACTCCATGGTGCTGTTTGTGACAGAGACTCCTTTGTTGTGAAGTAGTTATTCTGGAGCAGGAGGCATCACGTTGTCATATCCCTCTGGTTGCCAATGCATTTTTCTCTTTAGTGAGGACTTCAATGGGTTTAGGTGTATGTCTTCCTCAGCATTTGCACATCATCATCAAAAAAAATCAGAGTGTTCAGAAAATAGGTCTGGAAGAGATTTCACATACTGACCAAACCATCCAACCTGCGAGGAGGATGGCTGTGTCTACATAATTTCTGGAAGAGATATGTCTAACTTGTCCTTAAGATCTTCCTTGGAATTTAAATTCAGGTGATGTGATAAGCACAAACAAGGAAATGGAGATTCATCTAGCTTTCTAATAACCTTCGGTAGTGATATTTGTTGTTCTAATCTGTTGTCTGGAACTTTGTCCTCATATATGAGAGGTGAGCACTGTGCTTACCTGAGCAATTTTTCCTTTGTGATTTCCATTAACAGTACTGTAGCCAGAGCTCCTTCCCTTTCTTTTGGTATAGGCAATAGTCAGCTATTTTTCAAAATGTTGTTACGTCCAAAACCTATCCATACCAAACAACAATACTTCTCTCCTATATCGGTCATGGATGCTTTAATTTGAGTAAGGACTACACGTGCACTGATGGCATAAAGGGAATAAAAATATGTCTTGACTGTGACTGGTCAGGAAGTCAAGGGCAGAGATAGTAAGTGGACTCTATGCCATGGCATACTCTTACACAGTCACATGTAACCAACTGAAGTGTTCAATATTACTCAATTATTTCCTCGTCTCATTCACTATAACGAACCCTTAGCTTTAACTGACTTTAGATGCTGATATTGGGCATTTCATCCTTTACCAACAGTTGCCCTCCTCAGAGAAAATTTGTTTGTTTTTCCAAATTCAAGGCTTGGATTTCTTGCGGGACCACAGAGAATAACAGTTCCTCCTTCCTCTCCCAGGCAGTAGCTATTTGGCTTTTCAGCTCTCCTCTTTGGTTTGTGGCTGCATCCATCCCTGCTTTTGCCAACTTCCTCTGCCCTACTCTGATCTCAAGTCATTAGACACATTCAGTGTTACTAGGTGAGCACTTCTAATTAGAATATCTTTGCAAATCGTTATTTATATGCATCTCCTGGACCTTGTCCTATTGTACGCACAATCTTGGAAACCAACAATGTATACATAAAAAATTGCAAAGCAAATCTGAAGACTTCATTTCAAAGAGTCTTTCTGACTGCCTTTTTGTGGCATTCAACCAGCCAATATCAGCAAATATTTCCTCCGCTACTGTGCTATAAAACTTGCTTTGTGTTGCTCACCCTGTAGGTCAAAAAGGACTGGAAAGGATCCAAAGGAACTGGGCAATTTCTAGGGAAAATGTAATGACATATCTGAAGAAAAGTTATTAACTGATTTTCAGAAATACCTGCTCTCAGTTTCAGTGTTTCCACCAAAAAGTGCTTTTGTCAGGGTTTTGTACTTGTTATTTTTGAGGGATTAAAAAGGTTTTTATTAGGATATTTCATTCTGAGACTTTTCCTCACTAGGATGAGACCTTTGAGGTATTGCACTGAGATATTGATCAGACTCTCATTACTATCCCATGTTATTTTCATCATCTGGGGGAGAATTTGTGCTGAAAGGAAAGATAAAATGAAAAATGAGTTGGGTACAGTGATGAGCTGTGTGTGCTCTGCATTGAAATGGAAGCAGTCCCAGATTGGCTTCCAACATGGTTCTGGTACCAGCATCAGACTGGTACCAGATTAGGTACCAGTCATTTCATTGGGAAGCACATTTCATTAGGCAGCAGGACCTACCTGCGTTATAAAAGAAAATAAATATAAAATTCTTAAAATATAATTATAAAAATTAAGTAATAACAACAAAATATGGCAACTATTTAAAAAACATTATTAAGGGCCCAAGGTTGGACAAATTCAAGGAGACTCATATTGTTGTTTTCACAACTGTGTTATATTGTTTCTCGCTCTGAAATGTCACTAATTATCTGTTGTTTTATTTATTTTTTACAAGAGGTATAACTACTCAGTGGCTTCAGCTAGATGTTTAGTTTTAACAATTCCCAATGAATTTAACAAAAGTTTAAGCACTAAGCACATCAGAGGATTGCTCCTGCAAAATCAATGCCAGATGTGGTATACTTTCCCTTTGATATTCTGAAAACAACATGATTTATCATTTTTAGTGGCTTATTATTTTAGAAGATCTACATTTTTCATTAATCAGTGTTAGAGCAAGACACTAATCATGAAAGCATCTGAGACTAATACAAGAAAAATGGAAATAAGCATCTCTCTGATAAAGACCTCAAAATGTCTTGGAATGCAAATAAAACAAACATAAGAAGAATCTGCATAATCTCCTACAAGCATTATCCAGGCAGAGAAATCCAATTGTTCTCACATACTCTGTCATGATGAGTTTTAAATCAGTTCAAGTGACTACAGGATAGCTGGACATTTAAAAAACATGGTTCCAAAGTCTACAAATAATCATATTTATTTTACATCAGTGCTTGCCAAGCAATTGAATAAATACCTTCATTAGAAGGTAGAAGAAATGTGAAATTTTCACTAACAGGAAAAATTGGTATGTACACTAGAGGAAAACCTGTTGATAGAACCACTGCCAGCTGGACTGTGAAGATTGAACCAGGGCTCTACTCTGGACACAGGCAGTAGAAATCTTCTCAAGAAACCACCAGGTAGTGTTAATCAATATCAGAGACGGCCCTTCCTTAATCCTGTCCTCGTTTGTCACCACTCTTGTGAGCAGTCTGAAGCTCAGATTCATTTAATCTACATTTAAACACAGAATTTAAATTAGTATTGCAATCACGGGGCAGATACTTCCTGAAGATATTTAGATACAAGAGGTCTGATGTGGATGTGTCTGTCACTCTCTGTGGGCTATAGATCACATCTAACTCCTGGTCTCACTGATACAATGGCTACCATCTCAGCTGTTTACTGCTGTCTGACTCTGATGCTGAAAAATTCTGCACACTAAAATTGGGTGTAAGCATATGAAATAAGATAGTGCGTAATGAGTTTTTCATTTATGTTGCTTAGGTGCTAGAATGCTACAGCTTATGCCTAATTATGTCTTTATCAGATTTAGCTAAGTCATAGTTCAACTGTTACCCGAAGCGATCAGTTCATACAATCAACCATGTTGTGTGTAAATAAAGGAGCACAAAGCAATATGTTTGGTTTCATAAAAATTCTTCAAATATTAAATGGCCTCTGCTGACACAAGGGCAAAAACCTGTCTGCCTGGATAGCCTTTCAGAGTCTAGTTTCTGAGTTTTAGCAATTTCTTCTGATATTTTTTACTGTCTGCACAAGCCTAATTTCTTTATTCCTAGTCCTGGTGTTCTTCCAGGATACCCCTCTTCCCTGGATCTCAAAATCTCCCCAAGTTCCTTAGTTTCACAGTATTCAATGAGGCTTTGGAGCATGCTCCTACCTTGTTCTTCAACGTGACTCATCTTCTTGCTTCTTTGCTTGGCTCGTAAGTTTGCTTACAACCCAGACCTTGCACCCGAATGATCTTTGTCTATTCCAGTTCTTCAGTGTGTCACATCCCAGCTTTGATTCTACGCCAGCTTCAGCCTAGCCAGGACCACAGCTGGGCACCACTGCTGTGTTCCAGTTAAAACTCTGTGACATGCTAAAGATAGTTAATGACCATATAACTGACCTTGCACTGAAAGGTAATGGGAGTTGTCACATCATTGAATCTAACAGTTGCAGAAGCTGTTGTGCCTCAGAGATTCTTGCATTCCGCCTTTCCGTTGAAATCACTACCTGATTGCAACAGCTTGTATTGAAGTCTAATATGTCAGCGTGAATGAAACTTTGGTGTGCTATAAGGCATTTTGACCTGCATAGACAGGACAAGAAAGTAATGCAAGAGTAACCAAATATAAACTAAGAAACTGTTGAAATACAATAAGAAAGTATCTTTTAATCAAATTTTAAGCAACACAAAGAAACTTGCCTTTGTGGTTAAAAAGAAAAACACCCACCATTTTTAGCTAAAAACATTAGAAAAAGATTTTTTTTTTTTAAAGTAATAGGCTCTGCCTTAAATAGCTCAATTCTATTAAAAAAGAAAAAAGCAAACTCCTCCATCTCAACCAACAATACGTTCTTGTTCAGAAAAGCTTGGTTTGCAATCTTGGATTCACAAAGTGGTGGAGAGAAGAGCACCGTTTACAATAATGGAAAAGTAAAATAATCATTCCTTGTCTAAAGGAGTTACTGTAGCTTCAGCCATCCTCTCTAGCCATGTAGACAGAGATAGGAAGGGCACAAATAGCAATCTCCTCAGGATTTTCTGAAAATGCGCATGTTGTGTAGGGGATCCCACCATTAGCTTTATCCAAGCATTCATCTGGATCTTTATTCAGGCTCACAAAACTTCAGGTTGATAAAATTGCTTCAACACTAATGATTCAGCCCTAAGCTGCAATCTCAGCATGTAGAGTAAGTGAAGAATAGCTGCGTTTGTGATGTGGCTGGAAGAAGTCCAAAGAAAACTGCTGTTCCTGAGGAGCCAGTGGCTGGCACTCAGCGTACTCTGGGTCTCTGTTAAACAAATAGTACCCCAGTGAGGTGGTACGTAAAGCTCCAGTGCTGGAGACAACCCTTTCTGAACACGTACCAAACTCTGGGACTCAAAGTGCGTGTTAATTAAAAATCCCTTAACAGTCTTGGTAGCAGCAAAATGTTCATTTCCACATTCTGGCTATCCAACACTCACTCTTTCATATCTTGTTTTTCTCGAAAGGTTGGACCAGCTGCTCGTATGACNATATGACTTGCTCATTAGCTTGAGGCTAAAACTTACTGCTGTTTAGCTGATCTGCTATATTTTTGAGTGATGATTTATGAGAAGGCTTTAACGTAAGAACAGGTAAATTACTACCAGAGAAAAACAGAGTCCTTCCAAAGAGGGAGCTGGATCTCTGCTTGCTTTTCAGTCAGACATTAACTCACTAAGTAATTAGCACCGTTAGTGCTTTTTACCATTGCACAGAAGTCAGTTGCCTGCCTGGGCAAGCAGCTGGGAACTGGGGGGGCAGTAACAACGGGGAAAAGAGCAACAAGAGTATGGATATGTGCAGAGGGGAAGGTAGTGTTGCAGACAGGAGAAGCTGAGCTGAGCTGAACCGCTCAGGGGGTGCAGACTGGGACTGGATGGAGGAAGAGCCCATAACTGGAACGATGGTTTAGGAGGGGGAAGAGGGAAGATGGCTGTAGAGGAATAGGTCAAAAGGACAGCAGAAAAGGTCTCTGCTGGGAACAGGCTGGAAGACTCCGTCGTCACTAAAGAATATGGTCTCCCAGAACCTGTAAAGGGACCTGTAACTACACAAATTCTCCTGCGGCCTGTGTGTGTTGTGGGCTTTTTTCTGTGTTCTTTTTTGTTTGTTTGTTTGTTTGGGTTTTTTTTAATGGGAACTAGAAGCATGCACAAACATGTAAACACACCAAAAAGTCTAAAGTCACTGTAAAAAAGCATCAAGATTAAGTGCTCAGAATTTAGGAAATGCCTTTGGGGGTGTCTGTACAACAATCCCTAGGTGCACATACAATATGATTACAGAAGGTTGGTAATTTTCCAGGATATAATTAACGAGATAGTGTCAGCAACTGCTGATCCTTTAAAACTGAAATGGTTTGTAGAGCCCTATCAGACTGAGTGAAATTAGAGTCAAATTGCACTCAGAAAGTTTTCTGGTCCTCTTCATGGACAGCCTCATAGGAGCTTGGGACCAAACATCTGAAAAACCTGTGACAGGCCAGCTGCACAGCTTGTCTCAGCGCCTACAGGCCCAGGTCTTCTCATGTCTGTCAGTTCCTCATTTCTTGATGCCAGACTCAGGGGTCCCGTGTCTCTTCTTCAAAAAAGCCTTAGTTTAAGTGGGAGGGTGTAGGAGTACCTCTGCAATGTAAACAAGAATCTAATAGCTCCAGCTCCCTGTGCTGAGGCTTCCAGGGGTCGCCTTGGGATGTATCTTGGGATCAATGTATTTCCAAATGTCTTTAAAGCTTTTATATTAAATGCTTTTCTTGTCTCTTAGATTTTTTTTTGTTCATTGGAATTTTGAAAATTCAAATATTTTAAAAAAGAGCAGTTATTTTCAGTTATTTTAAAGTCTGACTCTTGACCAGCTCCAACTATGACAGTTTTAATTTACATTATCCTTCACTATTTTTTTCAGCCTTATTCAGTGCACAGGATAGATGGTAGCTACTTAATGAAATAATACTTGGTATTTGCTTCATGTTTAGTCATTTAGTTTATGACCCTTTGGGTATTTACTGCATATTGCTGTGAAGAGAGAATTAGTATGCTCGGTGGCTTTTCATCATTGAATCTAAATATTTCACAGATACTAAGGGGAGACTTTTTATTATGTAAATATTGAATAGTTGATATAAGCATGGCTATGTCCCATCCTTCATGTGTTTGGCTTTCTAATCGTGTTTTAATGTATCTAGAGCATGTGCTTCAGAATCCAAGTGTAGAATAGATGTATTCTCCATGCTTTGCAAAATTTCATTAGAGAAGGCGGCTACTCGGCAAAAAATACTAAATAGGTAATCAGACAACCTGAAGTTTATGGTAAGGTTTCTACTGCATAAAGATAGATCAAATAGTGCTGGAAATCTGATGATTTTCAAGCAAAGAACAATTGCAAGCACTAACTGGGCCCAGAACAAATATACATTTTACAAAAAAGACTCCACAATAGACATTAAAAAAAAAAGGTTTTGAAATTTTCCTTCTCTCCTTTTTATTCTCTTCATTGTACTGTAGAAAATAAACAGGTGTTAAGGCACAGGCAGACCAATCCATAACTCAAAAGCTGATATAGCTCTGATGAGATTGATTTACATCTCTGTGTGTAGGTGAACTGTTAGGTACAATATCTTAGAAGGTAAATAATTACCCTTGAAGGAACTTTCTGCAGAGCAATGCAGTGGAAACCAGATACATAAAAAGACCTTTCTAATCAAAATGCCTGGAAACGATGATTACTTACTATAAGAATTAAAAAGAAAAAAAAAAGCAACAACTTTTTTCCCCCTTAGGGTCTCAAAAGGGTTAACAAAATAATATATGTTTACATTTCCATGGTGAAAAAATCACTCATATGAATATAAGAAGATATAGCACCACCCAAGTAAGACAAAATTAAGAATGACATTCCCTTTCATTCTTCCATTAGGCTTAAATTCCACATTTAGGCAAGGGAAGGAGGAGAGTGAAGACAAGAAATCACTAGAAAACAGTCTGGGATACTCAAGGTAGAAGCAAGCCTGCTCTTCACTGGTGCTTTAATCAGCCTTTAAGAAACACATGTTCCTCTTCTGGCAATACAAATAACCAAGCTTCATAGCCATGTGTCTATCACACATGGGCTGACTGTGCCTATATATACCCGAGTTGTGGACCTAAACCTCAGCATCTCATTTTCCAATACGATGAAGTCTGCTACTGTCATTGGTTCCTTATTTCAGCACTGTTGAAGTTCAGCATCCCTCTGTCACGGAATCACGGAATCACGGAATTTTCAGAGTTGGAAGGGACCTCTAGAGATCATCTAGNATGTGGCGAGGCTGACAACATCTGCCCATAAGCATCCCGCCATTATCCTCTTGCAACTTCTAGTTATTCCCTTTGCCTGTTCTCCCATATGATTCTTTTCTTGCTTTTAGTTTTTGGTGCTTTCTAGATTATGGCTGCAACCTTTAGACACAAAATGAAATACCTCAGCATGGTATTTTTGTTCTTATAGCAGTTTTTAGAATATTACAATTATTTTCTTAAATCGGCCTTGCATATGTGTACATGTACTTACTGCTGTGTACAAATGAGTGAACTGAAAGCATCTTCCCTGAGTGTTTGAAGTCAAAACCTATTGCTATATGTGAATAGTTCACATTTTTCTCCTTTGTACATTATTTGCATTTGTCTTCAATGAGATTCTTTTGCTATTGTTTTCATTTTCTCAGCTTATCCTTCTGACATTCTTCATTTTCCCCATTAGATTTGCATAGTTAGACTCAATTAGCCTAAATAATTTTGCATTCTCTGTATCTCTTTCACCTCTTTATTCACCTGCTCTTCCAGGTCAGCAGTAAACATTTACTATCATGATTCCTCCAAGAGCCACGAGGCATCTGCATTTTAACCTACTTCTCTTGCTTCCTCCTGACCTGTCACTGATCTTTTTGTGTCACCTATCATCTGTAGCATCTTTCCTGCTACCTCCCAGGCAGCATGCTCATTAAACTATGTAGGCTACTGAGCATGCAATGTGCTTTGCTGTGTGTAACCCCAGAGACCATGACATTCAGATTTGGTAACAGCAGATCTCCAAGGCCCATATGTTTCTGAATTTAAGAGAGGGACAAACACAGTGCAAGAAGAGGCGTTACTCAGTCCTTTGCAAAAGCAAGTAAACAAACCCACAGACAACCTCCCCCCTCCCAGTTCCCGAGTGACATGTAAAAAGATTTAGTGGTTCTCCTTAAGCCAAGCAGCTTCCAAGACTGTCAGGAGCTCATTAAAATCAGGGAACTGTGGCAGTCAGAAGTGATAGAGGTGAGCACAGCAAGGGGTAAGAGCCTGGAGAAATGAGCTCACAGGTGGGTGAAGTATGGACTATTAATAGGCTTCTGAGAGAGAAAGATGTGACCTTTGAAATAAGCTCTTGTAGAAAAAAATGGAAAGGCAGGGTTGGTATAAATACATATATAACGATTGACTTAAAAGAATGTTTTGTCAACACTAGATTTTAATCGCTGCTTCAGGTGCTTAATGGTTTTGTAAAAAAAAATTTGTCACTAGAAGGTTTGTTTTAAAATTCTGATTTTTTTCATATGAAACATTTGCACTTTCAATTAAGGAGGCAATTTAAATTGCTGACAATTAGCTTAATTGAAGTGAAAACCTGAGAAGATCCTATGAGGAGAGAATTTCCCTGGTGAGCCTTGTGAAACACAGCTGGGTTTAAAAGACAGGATTAGAAACATGTATTCAAAACATTCAGGAAATGTGACTGTCAAGGGAACCTCTGTAGCCCAGCAGGACAAAGTTCTGCACAGGCTACAGCTCATGTTTTAAAGTGCTGCAAATCTTTGAAACCCATTCAAAGTAGCCGCAGAGCAAATTAGACTTATCAAAACTAAAGGAGAGGGCTTTGTTAGGAGGAAACAGTGAGTCTATCTTGGGAAGGCTGAAAGGGGATTCATACCTGTGATAGGAAGAATAGTGCTGAAAAATGCCAGATCTCCAAGTTTTGCAGACCTAAATATCACGGTATTTTTATTTTTCCACTCATATTCTCCCTTAAAGGGAGGTGAGGTTACAAAAAGTATTGGAATGGAGACTAAGCTGCTGAATGGGCAAAGACATTTTCAAAAGGATTTCAGCTCAGGTGATAATAAGGAAATTGAACTAGCGGATGGTTTACGGTGAAAAGGAGTCAAAATGGGCTCAGGAGGCACAAGGAGGTGCTTGTCACATATGCCGTTATTGAACTGCAAAAGCTGTGGACTCCCTTGTTGCAAGTGCACAGCCAGCCATCGCAGAAGTGACAAAAAAACCCAGAAAATCAGGTGTCTAAGAGCAGCCTATAAGCAAAAGCACCATCACGGGCTCTGTAAGGGAGCAATGCCCTCATGTTGCTGACATGTGATGACAGCTGTACTGGGATGATAAAACGAACTGGATTCAAAAATCTACTCACAAAGTATGGGCAGCAGAGACTGACCAGCCATGAGGACGCAACTAGTTGTTTTATTTTACTCAGCATATTAATTCTTTTATCCACTCTTTGGGCTATAGAATAAGACTTTTGCTGAATTGAAATTCAGCTTTTTGACACTTCCATTTTAGGGATTTTCTAGTGAGTTAGTAGAGCATGCATCTTCTCATTGTGTTTTCTCAGGTTGTTTCTGTCTTAGACTGACTTACAGGAGAAATACTCTTTCTCACTTCAGAGGAAAAACAAAGCAATTGTGAATTGTTGGCTTGATTTTTCCTCTAAAAGCAGTTGAGAATGCTGTTCCAGCCAGGCTCATCAAGAACTTGGATAGCGAGATGTAAGTAGATTTTCTGCAGCTAACCTCTGGCACAAAATGAAATGAGCATTGGGGGCCAACACTTAAAAGGTGAACTGGGCTGTCACTTGAGGATGCAGCAATTTCTCCTCACCTTCATTGGTTTATCTACCAAGAGGTAAAACCTTACTGAAATGAAAGAGTCAGGGCTCTGCTTTGGCTGATGTGATGTTGCAGATGGATTTGGCACGTACAGCTACTACTAGTATAGTTTTACAATCCAAAATAAAATCTCTTTGGAGACAGAGGTTTAGAAATAAATGTTTCAACTAATTAAGCCTAATTCTGTCAGCCTGAGGTGGCTGATTAGTGTAATATGCACAATTGGAGGCTGAAGACTGTACAGGATCTCCAAGGGTTCAGAGTAATTGAGTATGAAGTATGAATGAGAGCACTTTCAGACAGGGGAGAGAATGCAAGTTAGTGCAGTAAGAAACTGAGGCAAGGCAAACCAAATTCATTACTTCCATAAGAGCTGGAGGCATGGTGGGCCTACGTAGTCCCTGTCTGTCCTGATTCTGAGACATGAAGAAGTCTTCATTGGTCTGGAACTGGAGTTACCCAACATCGCCAAGCATACACTTAACAGGGAAGCAGCACCTGGCAGAAGATGAGAGTGACAAGGACCATAACTTCTCCTGCTTATAGTCTATGTTAATCACCTTCCTGTTGGAGTAATTAGGAAACAGTGTTATTCAACTGCGTTAGATCTGCTGAGATTGATGAGGTTTCTCTTTCTGCTCCCCGTGGTGCAGCTTGTGCCTCAACAGGGTATCAGATGCAGAGCACCAAAGTGGCTGTGGTACAGAATAAGGCCAACGTTTCACATAGTTGCTAATTTATATTCTGGCTTTGAACAAACTTAAGAATACGCTTGCTAAAGGTAGATGTCTCAGATTTCAGTATTGTTCCTGTAGCTGGCAAAATAATTTATGTTTGAAAAAATGGAGGTCATTTCCCCAGAACAGAGAAGGAATGAAAAAAAATCCAACCCATGATCATCTCCAGCTCCGAAGTATGATGTCATTCAAGCTGATTAATACAAGTATTGTAGTTCACTGCATAGAGGTTTGACATCTGGGCAAGCTGCCTTCTTTCTTTGTTGTTGGTTATACTATTTTGCTTCATTTATTTTAACTTGATACCGAGGCTAATAGACAGATGGTCAAATGGCAATGCTAACAAGCCATTGTTCTGAAAAGCAAGTGAGAATTAATTACAGAAGTCTTCTTTGGTTTGAATATACAAATGCAGACTATGCTGCTTGATATGCCTGATGCAAGTTTCATGTGTATCTTCATGAATCATTATATTTATTTTGGAGTGATCTTCCCTAAATACAAACTTAAATGTGAACTCTTTATGAAGTCTTTCTGTTTTCTACAGAGATATAGTACAAAAACCTCTGAGAACTGCCTCTGCAGAAAAATCCTGATATACGAAGACATTAGTTTTGATCTCTGCATGAATCTATATAAATGGTTCACACTTTTCTAAGGCTCTTGCATCTAACCATTATATCATCTTTTGTCCTCTACTATAAACTCTGCATCGCCTCTCTCTTTCTCTGTCTTGTGGGCTCTGAAGACATGACAGCTTTCAGAAAAACAGCAATTCTAATGGAAGGCAATTTGGGGGACTGTAATCTCCATCTGTATCTATTCCAATAACCTTCATGTGTGCCACATCATGCCCTAAAATTAATGTCACCTGTAATATATTTCTAAATGTTGGACTGGGAGAATTTGTGTGTGTAGAGCACAGTGTGATCAATCTGGACCACCTCCAAAAGAACTGGTGTTTCTTGGTGTGAGGAATTCCCTATTTCAGAGACAAGACAGAGTAGCTAAACTTGCACAGGTTTGGTTCATTCCATGAAAAATGTGAGTGGACAATAGATTGCAACTATGCTATATTTCCTGAAAAGGTTGCATGTACCATCTTCTACCTGTGAAAAATTGTGTAAATGGTTTACTTTTCAGCTCAATTGTAGGAATGAAAGATTGTCAAGAAACCCCAGAAAAATGATAAATTGCAAAAAAATAATAATCAGAGAGATACTTGTTGCTAATGTATATGAAATATCACCTCAATTCAGCAATTGGTAACCTTTCTCAATATCAGAGAAATAAGAAAAGATGTCATGAAGGCTGCTTCAGATCTTAGGAAGCAAAATTTCACACCTTACCACATCTTACCATACCACTGAGGTTTAAAGACACTGCAGGAAGTAGGAAATAAGAAAGAATTATTTAAACTTTGGCCCTTTTAGTTTTCCATTTATTATTTTTTTTATAACAAGATCTGAGGAAAAAAGTATCAAAGAAGATGAAGTGCTTCTTTTGACCACCTGAATTTTTAAGAAAATCTACATGTAAAAGGTTATACCAACATCTTGAAGCATCACCTATTGAAATGTAACTGACAGAGACTTCAACATCTGGAACTTAAAATAAGTTCCCCCACACTTCCACTCCAATATTTTTCTTGTAGTATTTCGTATCTTACACTGGGATTGTAATATATATGCTGAGCATAACATCATGGACTTGATATTATTTAACGTGTCGAGGTCCTGCTTCAAAGAACAATATGTCATGAAAATGCCTACATGTCCAGTTCCTTTATTTATTAGTTCTGTTAACTGCAGCACAGAAGTAATGTGTATTTCACTTACATCCTTTCACCACTGAGCATCTGATGACTGTGCATAGTCACACATAATGTTAGTCACTCAGTGTCAGTATACGTACTACATAGTGTAAAAGAAAATGTTCAGGTAAAACATTCCAATTGTCTTTATAAAAGGTTTATACAGTCAGATTAGCTTCTGTTACAAGAAAAGTAATTAATGTAATGGTCAGTTCCTTCTGAACAAAGTCATTAAAAGAAATTTCACAGAGACAGGGTGTAAGGGCTTGAGCATTTTTTTAGAAGAGCATAGGTTTGACATCAATGAACCAGGATGGGTGCAGTTGTATTGGGCTTATATGGCAAGGTTTTTGGTAGCAGGGAGGATGCAGGGGCGACTTTTGTGAGAAAATGCCAGAAGCTGCCCCCATGTCAGACAGACCCAGTTCCAGCTGTCTCCAAGATGAACCCGTCACTGGCCAAAGCTGATGCACCTGTGGTAGCTCCTCTGTGGTAACATATTTAAGAAAGGATAAAAAA
>RSEF01000001.1:26375560-26456949 GCA_003993805.1 Himantopus leucocephalus
CTGTAAAATACACCAGTACCCAATGTTATAATAAACATTACCCCCACTACCTGTAGAAAAGCTCAGAGAGTAAAGAAGAAATACTCCACTATGGTGGAGACGAAGCAATCACAGGTATCAGCTTAATGCAGTAGAAATACTAAAGGTTCTGACGGAGCCATGATTTCAAACTCACTGGATGATTTTGGAGTTATTAACTTCCTAACTAAGCTTCAACAAAATTTATGTTATATTAAATAGAGATAGGAGTCCGAAAAATGATGCTTAGTGTGGTACCTGTATTGGTAAGATATTAATATGACTTTGAGACAGTGAGAACATACGTCACAGTGGATGTGTTTAAACCTGTGCCTGGTACATAAGCTGGAACTCAGTCTAAACTGTGGACTAACATCAAGTCTAAAGACCATCCGCCCAGAAATGAGTAAGTTGTGGCTCTAGCAGAGATTATTAATACCCTCCCCGGCTAAGGGCTTAAGGAGACCCACAAAAGTCACAGGGAAAAAAAAATCTTACATATTCACAAGATTTTGGCAAGTGAGTAAGAAAACAGGGATCAACAAACCCTACAGCACTGAGATGGAGAGTGAAGAGCTTCTTCTGGTTACTTTTGTAGAAAAAGAAAAGGATTGGCATAACCTACACCTTTTGGTGGCTTCTGCAACAGCAGTCAATAAAAGTGATTGTTGTACAGTTGACATGTTTTACCTTGAGCTGTTTTACCTCTTCTGCGGAGCTCCTGGAGTACAATGACACCTTTGTCATTGGATTTATTCAGAAGTAAATCTGAAAAAAGCCAGAACTGTCTTACAGAAAATTTGTCAATTTGTTCTGATAAAGTGAAATGGCTGTAAGGTGTAAGATCATGTGGAAAAACTCTTAAGGGAGGAGATTTAGCCTGGTTCTGCAGTTTTAAAAGACAGGAAAAGATTCTATAGCCAGATAAAGCTTGTGATGGACTTCAAACAGCACTGATAAATTAAGCGCTATAAGGACTACAGTTTAGTCCGTTTTTTCCATAGAGACCTCTGCAGAAACTGTCAAATGAAGGAAAGTTCACTGTGCTTCTGTCACCAGCTATCAACTTGGGCAGCTGGTCCTGTGGGGAAAAAGAAGTCACAGGATGGATATACAATAAAGACAAACCATGCAGAATTTGTGTCCTCAAACATGCCTAAGAACAATCTTTCATGATATTTGAAATAAAATCATGAAAGAACAACAACAACAAAAGCTCTGAAGAAATCTAGATGGAAGAAAAAAAAATAATTTTTGTGATAATGTGAAACTATCTTGATGGACCCTGGGTATGTAAATAGTTAAACTTATATCAGACTGAGAAATTTCTCACTAACCTCAAACCTTAGCCAGCTTTTCTTTCAGTAGCTTTCCTGATGGTGAATTTCCATATCACTGGAGCTTGCTTTAGTTTCAATGCATAATAAAGGCTTCCTTGTTCATATTGAATCATATTTCTGGCAATGTTGTAAGTTGCATAATACTTATTACAAATAATAGAAATAATTTTCTCATGGAAAACATTACCCCAGGGAGTATAGATTGCTGCAGTTAGATTTATCTCCAGTCTTTCCTCCCTGCAAAATAAGAATTTTTCAGTTTCCTACAAAAATCTGAAATTGACCATTCTGCAAGGAAAGAGCTTGATCAAAGCAGCATTTATAAACCATGGACAATGCATTAAAATACTGAAAAAAGCTTTCTGAATAGTAGGATAATTATGATAATTATGTTCTGAGTCTGTTACAAGTTCTTTCAACCTCTAGGTAATGACATCCAGTTTTAGCAGGACTACCGCAGCACGCAATAAGGCAAGTCGAGAGGAAATCGGGGCTCTAGGCTGTTACACAGAACAACAATCATGGAGCAGAGTCAGCTGGAGCAATGTGAGGGAGCTAGGGTTGAGTAAATTGAGAGTGCCAAAAAATATTACTTGAATGCAGGTAGGAACTGGCTTTAGGAAGTGCTCTAGAGAGTAGTGGTGGTGTAGTCCTGCAGCAAGGAGAGAAGACAAGGGTGATGATGAAACAGTTCAGGCCTTGTAGAATGGGTGTTCCACCATTAACACTTTAAAATGAGTAAAAAAACCTGGATATGGGAGACAATGGAAGAGTTAAAGTGATTATACAGTATAGAGGTACAACAGCCATTTTTTTTCCTCTTTGAAATGCTTACTATTCAAGGAATAGCTAATTCATGTGTGAACTGAGAAAATAGTAGAGATAACAATGATCAGAGTAATGAACAGAGTGCTGATCAGAGTCTTCTCGGAAATCTATGGATTTTGAATATTGGGAGTAAAAAAAGAAAATTTTTCTACAGTTTTTCCACTATGGTTAAAGACAATAATTAATTAAACAATTTGGCTAAATATATATGAGGAAGGGACCTGCAAGTGAAGAAAAACTTTCATGTGGTGGGTTTTTATCCGCTGACTCTGTCAACTACAGCTTCAATCAAGATTGTTCTCTTCCCTTGCAGGAATAGCTATTCCCACCTCTGCTAGGAGAATTTTGTGTGACATTTCTGTAAGAAATGAGAAGCTTATTGTCCAAATGGGACAGGAATGAAGAGGTTGGAATCACAAATATTTGGATCGACTGGAATTTAAAAATAATGCAATAACTAAAAATACTCAAATCCCTAGACCTGTCCTGCAACTGATTACGTGGAAGGTAAGGAAGGGGCTTATCTCTGCCCTCCCCAGGGATTCACCAGCTACTGGCACCCAGCACTGCCCGTGAGAGATCCAGGGACTGGCGTTTAGGCTACATCTCATTTGCCTACCCCTGTGTACCTATTTACTTAGGGTCTGTAAGGCACCTGGTCAGGCAGATCCCACAGCCCAGGAGCTGTGGGATACATAAGCTCTCCAAAATGACAGCTGAAGGCCTGGTAGGATACTGAAAGCATCTTATATGTCATTAGGTCTACTCTTGAGCAACCAATGCTCCTTGTTCAAGTCCACAGGGACCAGCATCCTTTAAATAAATGCTTAATTAACATTTGAAGGGTTTGTACAGAGCTTCTCTAGCATGTTTAATGTATCTGTTGTCATGAGGCTAGTGTAGTTCTTTGCCAATTTTTATGTAAACAATTAGTTTTTGGAGTTCTTCTACCATAGTTATATCTGAAACTTTATATCAAGAGAAAGGAAAGAAAGTACCTGAAGACGAAAAATGTTCCTACTTAGCTCTGCTAGGAAGTCTTCATGGCTGCGGCAGCCACAGCAGTTCTATTGTTCTGAGTCCTCATGTTGTAAGGAGATAAACAGTAAAAGTCAATAGAAAACCTTTGCTACCCTGAACATCAGAGATTTACAAATGCTTTTCAAACAGATTTACTGGTGAGACAAAGAAGGTGAAGTTCGTACCCTCCTTCGCACCACTGACAGCTGGATATACTCTTCCCTTTCCCCTCTTATTTCACCTCATTCCACAGTTTCATGCAGCCTTGAATTTTCTAAAAAAGATCATCCACATTATTTTTTTTCTCCTCACTCCCCTTTCTCAAGGAGAATACCTAAAAATAGATTTGCTGACGATGAGCAAATACATCCAGAAAGGGGACTGGGCAAAGAGAACAGGCAGCATCAGTAGGGAAGACGCTGCAGCACAAACAAACATGACTTTTAGCGCCATTAATTTATGAGAGAGAACAAAACAAATACAATGTATTGGAAAGCTCTGATTTCCAGACTAGCAAATCAGTAACTCAGTATCACAATTAAGGAAGAACATTTCCTTGACAAGAATCAACTAAGAATCTTAAAACAGGTTTTAAAAAATTAAAAATAAGGAAGCAGCTGTGGCTAGCAACAGTTGTTTCCTTTTAGCTGCAGTCATAGATTTGCTTACTACATGACATTCATACTCAGCTCTCCTCTCTGCTGTGCTGCAGTTTTTTTCCCCAACAGCTGAAGAAATCTGTACAATAAGAGGAACTCTGAGTGATTTGATTTTCCCCAGAGAGTTCACAAATCCTTTAAAAGTGTATGAATCTTCTTTCACGTTTCTCATAGGATAAGCTAAAATGTTGGATGGGGAATGATCTTGCAATACCTACTCCAATGGCTGAAGAACATCCAGTCAGGTGCACAATCCAAAGAGCACAGTAACTGAAGTATCTTCATAGTAATCTTCAATTTTGCTCTGTTTCTTTGCTAAAGGAATCTGATCCACTGTCTGTTGAGGTCATCTAACTTCAGGTGCTAAATTTAGAGTTTCTTCATGGAAATTAATTGATTTCACTAGAGATTTTCAGTGGAAAAAGGAAGAGTAAAATGTGCCCCTGTATATTTTGTGAACTCAGGCTGCCAGATATATCAATGAACTGTAAACACAAAACTGTAATTTATGAGCATCCACTAAAACAAATGCCAAATTAAATATTTTGTTTCTCAGCCATAGCTGTCCTATTCTGTTTTGGGTGGGGTTTTTTTTTCAATATTATTTTTGTTAGCTAGATAGTAAGCAAATACTGAGTGAAACAACCTTGAGTTCAGCATTTATGATGTTACGCCTTTCTGTTCCCTTCTTATTCTCTGGTTGTTGGGTTTACTGGTGGCAGTGTTGCTGAGCAAGGAAGAAACATGTAATGCACCTGACATAAATGGCTAGCTTGGTAGACAGGTGGAGAATTAAACATGATTGAGACTCCAACACATTTTTATTTTATTAGCTTTTACCCTGTATGATATACTTTAAATGAAAACCATTTCTGAAGATGATATTGTAATGTTCCCAGCTGCATCTATAGCTGATATAAAGCAGTTATTGAAGAATCCTGCCTGGATATAGGTTATTACCATTGTTTTAGAAGCTATGTCATTGTGTAGTCATGGAATTAAATGTTTCAAGTATGTACAAGCAGAGGTGCTGTGGTTAACAGTGAGAAGACGNGCATAGGTGCTGTGTTTAACAGTGAGAAGACAGTTTTTGTGATTTAAAAAAGCCCCTGACTGCAGGGAAGTCAAGCCAGGATCTCCTGAAGTTTTTCACAGAAAGCACCAGAACTTACAAAGTATTTCAGCTTACAAGGATGCGAGCCGTATGACAAAATCTATATATGTATATACATGCACAATGTATATATGTATAAAGATATGTATATATAATATATACATACACACTGTATATCCATATATCCACATAGAAGATTTTCTCAAAAATTACTTCGGTTTCCAATGACAAAAAGTCTTGTAGAAAAGCATCATCCACTGAGCCCTAATAGTAACAGAAGCGGCACCTGTTTATTGAGGTTTTTCCTCACTTGAATCTTATTTTGTACACAGGCTCAGGCTGTACTTCCTTTCTGGCATGCATTTTCATGCCAAGTAATTAAAATGGTCTAGTGAGACGTAAGTCAGACCCACAGTCTGAGGGCCAGATTCTGGTTAGCCCTTCCACAGCTTGTCAGGGAGCTTCCTTTTCCCACTTTCTCTTTAGGCTCACTCCAAACTGGGCAGCACTCAGAAAGAAACCAGAGATGCTTTTTCCATCACTCCGTGGGCAAGGCGAGGAGAGGATTCAGCAAGGACAGAAGGCATCTGTCCCTTCCCACGGGCACAAGGGCAGCAGCAGGGGCCGTGTCAGCAATCTGGGGTCGGGGCTGCTGGACTGTAGTACCTGGCTGTGTGGGATGGGACAGCGCAGGGAGCAGGCACTAACCTCGGCAGGGTACGAGGAGGAAGGTTATTCTGCTGAATAAATGCTGGAGAATTGAATTGCACCTTAAAGCACCCTTGGGGTGCTCACGTGCAGGGAAGTAGAGGACTGCAGGCAGAGCCCCTGCCAATGCATACAGCTGTATCCTGGTGTCTGATGTCTTGTGTGATGTGTATGATATGATATGACCCAGCGCTGGGTAAAGGTGAGCTGAACAAAGCAGACACAGTGCTTCCCTACTGATGAAATACTCCTTTGTAGGTGTGTGTTATTTTTCTTCAAAGCTCTTCTAGCTTTTTCGCACTGTTTTTATCCTTTCAGATGCTTTTACTTAAGTAACAGAAACTTAGATTTGGCATTTTTCAGGAAAATGTATCTTCATGCTTCAAAAAATTTTCTTTAGCAAGTCAAAATAAGTGTCAGTGGGTTCCCTAGGATTCATTTCTTTGCATAGACTGAATTTTTTTTTGCCAACAAAAGCAATTTCATTTTGCCAGTAACTCTGGAAGGCTGTTACTGAGAACATAAAGTGAATATTAAACATTCCCCAGGCAAAGATCTAAAGGCTCACATTTAAAACACAGACAAGTTATAATCTGATAATTAAAATTTGTAGGGAGTGTGTGGGGTGGTTTGACCCTGTTGAAGTCCATTTTTCTCTCCTTGCCAGCCTTAATTTCTCAAATACGTTATCTTTTGAGACATGTTAGCACAACAAAATAACTCAACATGGTTACAAACGCAACGTCTCCCCAAGACAATCATCCAGAAAGAAATGGACAGAGGAAGCTTCTTAAAATGGAATCTGGTCTTGGGCCATCCACTCAACCATAGCAGACCACTATTGAAAATACTTATTGGTAAGATACTTACTCAACAATAAAAGACTTCACATGACAACAAACCAGCAACAGATCAAAGGTGTGCATCAGCAGTGACACAACATGCATTTTAAAAAAGGAGCTAGAAGTCTTCACTGTTAACTTGCGTTTCTTTGTTCAGAATTAATGAATTATTTTACAGAACAGAAATCAACAATAACATTTCAAGCCCATTAAGAGATAAGAATATTTTTCATACTTATGCTTCTTTTGTAGCCAGTACCTATTTAGCCTTTTGTCATGTCCATTTGTTCATAGAAAAGAATTTTTTTGTAGGTTACGTTAACATTAATTTTATGAGGCAGGATTTTGGACTTCAGTAAGACAGAATCATGAGTCTTCCACAGGTAACAATTTTTAAAGCCATATTCAAAGTAAAATGCAAATACGTTCTTGGAGAATTCATTTTGTTGAATCTTTAAATAAATTTTTTAGTTTCTAAAAAACTCCTATATCAGCTTAAAATGACTTTAGTTCTAGAATGCTCTTTTAGAGAGAATTTCAGTGTATAAATAGCAAGAGCTTTCCAGAGCTGATGAAAGCCATAAGGAGGAGCTAGGAAAATCAATTCTTATTAAACACCATTATTTCTAAGAAATAGTAGTATTCATTTACAGTAGGCTGTGGTTCAGGAGTCCATTCTAAGCCAGCTATGGTATAGTTTGATGGAATGCTATTATAACCCTAGAGCAATAAAGTGCTGTTACAAGACAGCTTTTTAATTTTAAAACTAATTTTAGAGCTTTTTATTTATGAATTTTATAACTAACATAAGGGCAAGGTTTACATATGTCTCAAGGTTACTTTTAATTATAGATTTGCTCTTTTGCATATGCAATCATTTGTGTCTGTAAAAAAATGGAATGTATAATTCCTTAGCGAAGTTCTTATTTTGTCAATCCTTTATACAAAGTAGAATGTCCAGCCCCAGCATGACCTTTGTCAGGAGTCAGCAGTCTCATGCCAATAGCTAAATAACATTTAGTTCACTAAGAATATTAAATCAAGATTGTTGTGCATCTCCCCATTTAGGAAGAGGTTTTTAATAGAGCTTTTATGACAGATAATAGATGGCTTAAGCAGACAGCTGGGAGAAGAGGAAGAGCTGGTTTCGGAGGAGCAAGGATTAAGTCGGAATTTTAAAAAAAAAAAAAGCCAACTTTGAAGCACGATTGCATTAAAGTATCTATTGCACATATTAGAAGGATTGGATATTCCAAAACTCCAAACAGCTGTTGTGCTACTTTCCTTCCCTTTCCCCATGCCATTCCTTAATTCTCCATTCTCATAGCAAGTGGATGCCTTTTACCAAGATCAAATGGTGACATCACGTCTAAGATTCTTGGGTGATTTATACAGCAATGTGACATCAGAGAAGTGGCTCAGCAAACCCCTCAAAAAGCAATATGGGGAAATGAAACCTTCTTTTGCAGAAAACTGTGTTGTCGCTTTTATTAAAGAATTTGCATGACTGACTTGCTGCCCTGCAGGACCAATCCTGAGCATCCGACACTGATTTGCTGGTTTCTATAAAAGAACAGCAGCACTTACAGAGTGTAAATGCAGTATGCAGCAGTGGATTTAAATGAGGATGCAGCAATTGGAAAGAAGTTAATACTCCAAGATTTGCTGTGCAATGAGACTATATAGCATTCATTCAGTATGCGCTGCTAACCCTTAGCACCAAATCTTACAAATTCTGTTACTCATAACCAGCAGATGCTAAAAGGCTATGGTAATATTTCTACAGCTGAAATATTGTATGTTAGGTACATTTCAGTGTGACTCAATTCCAGCTTCAGGCTTTTTAGATTCAGGAGTGACAAAGCGCATATCAATTGCAAAACATGTATAATCCACCTACCCTGTTGTCTTCAGAAGAATTATGCTGGAATGGCAGGCATCTCATATGAGTACACCAGGACTGAAACTGCAGTAAACAGCACAGACATGAGCACCTACAACTTCTTAACATTAATTATTAATATATTTTTTTCATTTTCTTAATGATTTAAACCAAAAATAGGCATTCTCCCAAATTGGTATCATCTACAGATGGACCTTCTATCTGAAACGTTTAAATGACATTTGTGTAGTCATTTCCAATGATAAATTAGAGGATAATATCATGCTTTTCTCCTGCTCACAAATTATTATAACCACTTAAAGAGATGCCCACTAAGATTTGAAATTTTAGTTGGAAACTGCCAAAAGAATAAAAGCCTTTTGCTGTCCCTGCTATTAAAAAACCAAACCAAACCAAACCAAAACAAAACCAAATTTAGCTTAACTGTAAACCTCTGGGAAGCATAACTTACTCATGCTCAAAAATGGTTTTTTTGTGCCTGACAGGACCACACACTGAACAATACCGCACGTGCTCTGTCCTCTCATAGTACTTATGTATTAGTTAAAAAAAGCTTACTCCATTTCACAAAAGCAAGAACTGTACTATTTTCCAGTAATTTCTCCTTCTTTCAGTTGTTGGCTACTGTGATGTCCTGCACCAGATATTCTTTCTAGCTAGAGGATGTCCCACAAAGGGAAAGTTATACTCCTATGGCTTCTAGTCACTGCTAACTCAAGCAGTAAACTCAGTGTTATAGCTCTGAAAGAGTCAGTCCTTGTGATTATTGATGGAAAGTTGAAAACATTTATGTTTTATTACTTTTTTAAGGTGGTCAATTAATAATAAAAAAATCTTTTTCAAAAGCAATAGGGTGGCACAGTCAAGAGCATTTGTTCACAAATCTTTCGTTTAATTTCTGAAGAAATGTAGAGGCAAAGCAAAAAATAAGAGTGGGGAATTGCCTAAAGAGAAACCATGGTGTTTTAGTTAAGACATCCAAACACTGCCCTGAAGAGCTAGGCTCTGTTTGTGACCATCCCTCAGAACACAACAAAAGGTACAGGACTCCTTTGAAATGTGATTACTTAATTAAAAGGCAGCATTATAATTCAAAGTCACAGATGGGTGGAATTACAGCTGTGGAGGGAATCTCAGTGCATGTCTATTTTGCTGATCATCTACTGGGCACAGTGGTAATGAAAATTCTCTAAGGTAGACACAGTATTTCTTGTCAAAGGTTGCTTTTCTGCTGATATGACTACATATTGCTTCTATGGCACATAAACTAAAGTAAATATAAGGAAACGAGGTGTCTGTAGGAGGTGAGTCATGGGGTCTAGACTAGATGAATTACCTAAGGAGATGCTACTTTATTGGCAACAGTGGAAGCCTAGACAACCATTTTTGGCTGAGGATAGAATTCAGTTTGCAGATAAGTAATTTAAATGTAGATGTCTCCTTGTCCATTAGGTGTCTAGTCTCTTGTCAAAGTTAATGAAGTTTCAGTTAACACAGTCAATGGACCATAGAGAGCAACTCAGCTCATCCTAAAGCAGAGGCCTAGGACTTATGTAAATATTAGTGCCAACTGAGATGCCCTGAGACATCACACCCAGCTCTGACTCCTACAATGTCTGGCTTTTCTAGAAGTCCTGAGTTATACCTGCCAGATTTGGGTATCATTATAATCTTTAATACTGTGGGGTACTTCAAACAGTATCTTGAACTCCTGGTCTTAATGCCTATTTCTTACAGTGCTTTCCATGAAATATCTACCAAAGTGTAGCAAATTCTGGAGTTTCAGCTATAAAGTTATTTTTACTTAGTCTAGTTTGGATAAAAGTCAGTTTTTCATTAAAGAGAAAAAAAAATTACATTTTTCATTTCCTTTATCAAGATAAATTGTCACAAGAAATTGGAAAATATTAACTTCTCTGTCTAAAATAGAATAATATACTGGTCTAACAAATGGTAGACTTAGAAAATACCATAAGAAATTATATAAACAAAGAAGGAAGAAATATTATCATGGGACACCATTTAATCCATGCCTTAGGGTAAAATAGCTGTTGAAGAGCATAATATACTAAAGCAAATGATCTGATGGTTTCATTCTATTCTTATTATATGTTTAATACAATAAAAATCCCTGAAAATAAGTTATTTTTAAATCAATGAAATGGAAGGATATAAATTATCCTCTATACTTGAAATGATTAAAAGATTTAAAATATTTTTAAGGTATTCCTATTATTACTACACAATATAGCCCTTTTTGCATGGAACAAAGTCATAATTCTCTTGTGATATGAAAGACAAACAAGCCTTAATTGTGATGGAGAAAAGCTGACTGTATAGCACAAATGAGTGTGAGTTGTACAGCTTTTTACCCTTTTGATGCCAGCTCAGATCCTGCCCAAACATCTGGTCTTTTAATTCCTCTGTGTATGGAGAAGTTCTGCTGAAGCCAGGAGGAATTCTCTGCACAGAAGTTACTCAGTCTGGGATCTCGACTCTTCCTTTATTGACAATTAAGAGCATTATGACTTTAAAATGGGTTCTCAGTCAACAGTTAACACTATTTACGTATTTATTTATCCCAATAAATTTAGAGGTCCCAGAGGAAATTCATGTTGCTTTAGGCACTTGCATATTAAGAAACAGACCCAGTTTCCAGACTTTACAGTGAGAGACAAAGGGTGAGGAGTATTTTAGACAGAGACTTCCATAGGATAATGATGTAGTTGAGAAGTTTAGTAGTTTATTGGCTGAATGGACACATCTGGAGAATTACATTCAATGGCTCAATGTCTGAGTGGAAAGCAGTAGTAAGTGGTGTCCCTCAAGGGTCTGTACTGAGACCAATACTATTTAATATCTTAAGCAATGACATAGACAGTGGGATTGAGTGCACCCTCAGCCACTTTGCAGATTATATCAAGCTGAGTGGTGTAGTTGATTTGCCTGAGGGAAGGGATGCCATCCAGAGGGACCTGGACAGGCTTGAGGAGTGGGTCTATGTGAACCTCATGAAGTTCAACAAGGCCAGGTGCAAGGTCCTGCAACTGGGTCAGGGCAATCTCCAGTATCAATATAGACAGGGGGATGAATCGATTGAGAGCAGCCCTGAGGAGAAGGATTTGGGGATACTTGTGGATGAAAAACTGGATATAAGCCAACAATGTACACTTGCGGCCCAGAAAGCCAACCGCATCCTGGGCTGCATCAACAGAAGCATGGGCAGCAGGTCAAGGGAGGTGATTCTGCCCCTCTGCTCTGCTCTCATGAGACCCCACCTGGAGTACTGAGTCTAGCTCTGCTCTGGAGTCCCCAGCGCAGGAAAGACATGGACCTGTTGGAGTGGGTCCAGAGGAAAGCCACAAGAACAATCAGAGGGCTGGAGCACCTCTCCTATGAGGACAGGCTGAGAGAGTTGGGGTTGTTCAGCCTGGAGAAGAGAAGGCTCCAGAGAGACCTTATTGTGGCCTTTCAATACTTAAAGGGAGCTAACAGAGAAAGACGTTTTACTAAGGTTTGTAGCGACAGGACAAGGGACAACCATTTTAAAGTGAAAGACAGTAGATTTAGATTGGATATCTGAAGAAAATCTTTTCCTATGAGGGTGGTGAGGCACTGGCACATGTTGCCCACAGAAGCTGTGGATGCCCCATCCCTGGAAGCGTTCAAGGCCAGGCTGGATGGGGCTTTGAGCAACCTGGTCTAGTGGAAGGTGTCCCTGCCCATGGCAGGGGGGTTGGACCTAGATGAGCTTTAAGGTCCCTTCCAACCCAGACCATTCTATGATAACAAATCACAAACTTCCCAACTCACCATCCAGCCTAGATCCTTACTGACCACCTCATTAGAAAGACCAAAAATGGAGCGGACAAAACCCCTTTTAAGGAAAAACCTTTTAAGTCTTACGAGTCAGGGAAATTAGTCTGTCTTGTCTGTGACACAGAAATGCTGTGTCCACACATAGGAAGTGAAATACTGTGATAGTGGGAGGCACCAGCAACAGTAAGACAAAGAAATTATTGTGCTCACTGTTCAGGTGCAACTTTGATGTGGCTTTACTATTTTCAGTGATACATAAACTTATCCTCCTGCCATCACTTCTTCTTTTTTGGTGAGACTTGAATTTAAAATATAATTTCACCATTTTGCCTCTGTTTAGCCTGAATGACTCTATCAACTGTCAGTGCTGGACAAAGAAAAAAAATATTTTAAATCAGTGATAGAAACTCTCATGGGTGGATGAGTCATCATTTTCACCTTGTAATATGTTTTCCATTTATACAAAGGCAAGAAAACTGTTGTGAGTATAATATAAAAAAGATTTAGAAACTGTATGTCTCCAAGCCAATAACTGATTCAGACTGTTGATTTCTTGCAGAGGAATTAATCCCGCCTACCTTTCAAAATCTACAGTGCTGATGTCTACTTTTGAGCTGTCATCAGGGCTCCACTGGTAGTCAATGAAATGAAGTCAGCACTTTTAAGGCATGATTCATTCACTGTATTTTAGGCATCCTTAGGATGAGATACAACGCTACCTAAAACCTAAGTTTGATGACATAAATCTTAATACAATACTGAAGAGGTCTAAGAGGCTTATTAGAAGTTAATGGCAGTGACTATACACTGAAAGTAAAAAGTGCCAATAGTTCAGTGGATATTGAAAATCAGAAAGAGATTTAAAAAAGCCACTTTAAGGATTAAAAGTGTAGAAAAAAACACTTTATGGTGAGAGTCTAGAGAACCTGAATCTATCCTGTTTTCCAGGAGAAAGTTTAAAAATTGACTTGTTCACAAAAGAGAAATGAAGAAAATTGTAATAGGTGGTCATCAGGCATGCTACTATATAAAAAATAAGATCCTCTGTCTCGAGCTGCAGTCAAAGTTTAGCCTGGATTTTAAGGTAGTTCAATTTTGAGGCTAATTAATAAAATGGCTGGAACAACTAAGAGGAGGAAATATCTCTTTTTAATATATACCCGTATTTTGACTGAATGAAGCCCAAAAATTCAAATTTCTTAGTAAAGAAAAATTCAGGAAGTTGGGGTGCTTTTATTTCACTTTGTTATAGTATAATACAAAATCGGGATTGATAGTGAAAGCTATTTCAAAACTGAAGGCTTTAAATGTGTCTGCCTGAAGCTCTTCTCTTACCTGGAGCAAAACCACACCACTCCACAGTGTTTTGCGAAGAACTTTGATTTCATCAGAGAGCACTTTGTTTGGGGGAATGATTCTGTCAACACTTTTTGCAAATCGGGTTTAGTAATTGACCACAGGAACAGCTTACTAATGATACAATTGATTCTTTGTCACTTTAATTCTTTAAATCTGTTCTGGATGCCTTTCTGAAATATCTGTCATAGTGTAATCAAAATTTATGGGTTTGGTGTAGGGATGATTAGGTGAAACTGCAGGATCTGAGCTATTCAAAAGGTCAGACTAGATAATCATAACTGTTCTCCATGACCTCATAGGCTATTCATCTTATGCATTAGGCATTCTGCATTTGATTTTAAATATGCTTGGCTCCCTTAGACAGCAATGGAGATTATTAAATATATGGCTGGAATTTAAAATTCCATTCTCTATGCTTTTACTATTGCTGATCATTTCAGGCAGTGTTACCTCATCTGAAATTTCCCCAGAGAGGCTAGCCTAGAGGTAAAGGGTTGGGAAAGGGGAGATACATAGCAGGAATCAAGGTTTTTACAGATTTGTGATAAACAGCAGAGGTCTGCCTTGTTAAGGGATTGCTTCGCAACTTCATCTCAGGAATGGGGATTTCCACTGACTAACCTTTCTCTTACCCGTACTAGTTTGTCATTGGTAAATGGCATCAAATACAGCAGTTGTTAGGGGAGAAGAACCAAACTAGTCTTAGGATGTAAAGAAGTCCTTTAAGCTACAGTTACAAATGTTTGCTCGTCTATGGGTCAGATGTACCTCACCTGAACAAAGACCTCCTTTTCCCCCATGTACCACTCACAATTATTGGCACTCAGTCAACAGCAATTCAAATAAAGGACTGTCAAACAGGGAAAATCGATTCAGAATCTAACTTGAGCAAGCAGAGGGGGAAATAAGCATGGATGTGAGCTGCAGGCTAATTTGGCCCATTATCTTCCCTTGCATACTTCTCGTTATTCACCTTCCACGTATTTACCCTGAATCCCCTTGCAAAAAGCAGCCTCTGCAGCCTTGATTTCAATTTACTATCCCTAACATTTGGTTAACATTCTCCATGCTGCACGATTATTGCACTCAAGTTTTTTCCCCCACATGCTGCTCATCAACCCAATTTATTGACTCATAGAGTTACTAAGGAGATGCTTATCAAGCAGAATAAACACCCCTATGCTTGCCAACCAGTGCTGTGTAAATTGGCTTTGCTTCAGTGTCCAGCCATATTTTAACAAACCCTTGACGGTGCCTCAAAATACTTTGCTTTGTGTCTGGATTTGCCAGCAGAGTACATTTCTAGTGGCACAAAAGAGGTTTGTCTTTTCAAACCCTTTTTTTTAAGCCTGATTTCAATACTTGGGGTTTTTTCATACTTTATCCACAGCCCAACTCATTGTAGTCTCTAGCAAAACATTTTGCACAACTTCTTATTACTGTGCTATCCAACATCATTAAATTTGTTCACTGATGCACATATGTAAATGTATTTTGTCACAATGACTATTATCAGATTGACTTGGCAACCAAGTGTTGCATTAGAACTGAACAATTCTGAGTTACTGAAGTACACAGGCAACTTTTTTTCTCTAGTATGTTGATGGATTGTTGCTGTGAAGTTTCAATAGTATTTTGTATGTTGATTGTATTGATACTGTTCCCAGAGGCTTCATTATCAGAATTGTAAACTCCGAGTATTAAAAGGACAAGTGAGTTATTCCAATGAGCAATGCACTCTGCCATAGTCTATACGTTCTTTGGGGATGCAAGGAGTTTCTTCTGAACTGCTCAGTGCCCGAGCTCTGCTGCAGCAAGAAATCATATCATAATATCGAGGGTCATCTAATGCTTGCTTACTTTCCTATTCCAATACTTTCATGTTCTGTTAAAACACAATCACTGAATTCTTCACAAATCAGAGCACACAAAGTTCACTGGCACCATGGGGCTGTAACAAGCCCTTTCCTCTCTCCCTTTTTCTTTCGTTCTTGTAACACAGCTGTTTATACAGAAGGGAGACAATGTTGAGTTTGTTAACAGCTGGCAGTTAGTAGTAATTTATTATGGAATGGGTCTTGAAATGGCCCAGTCTCCTTGACGATGAAAAACCAAAAGGCTATGTTGCTTTCAAAATCTTGTTTTGGGACTGGAAGTGGAGCTTGAGGCTGTGCCAACTCCAGACTCATGAAAGCTGCATAAGGAGAAGCGGGCCAACTCCTCAGCTCCTGCTTAAAGCAAAATGAGCTTTGTGAGACAGGATTTGTTTCCACCTATTAACATCAGTATGTTGTGCTCCACCAGCACCCATCCACATAGCAATCTTACTGGGACTTGGCACATCTCTTTTCCTGTGTTTTGAAACAATGGAATTAACTTGACTTCCCCTGTCGCTCTGGGCCTCCACGCTTTTCATTCCATCTATTTTTTGTTCTTTCGGTCAAGAGATATAGGAGGAAAGATACTCCTGATGCTAAATGGTGTCATACTGTAGGTTAGTGGACATCAGCTTAAATATTCCAGGGAGAAAAGATGGAAAAGGTTCTATAGAGATGTCCCAGAACAAAGATTCAGGGAGAAAAGGGGTATAAGGATAACAGAAAACAGGTGTGAAGTAAAAGTATCCAAGCACAGACACATTCACACCGAGTGAGTTAGCTTACTGAGAAATAACCCCTCCAAACTGAGTTGATGGATGGATAAGATTCTGCCTGTCTTTTACTGCAAAAGCTCCTCTGACAATGTTTTTTTCCCTGAAACAATTTTCTAGCACTACGGGGGAGATGCTGGTGGTGTAAAATTAGCAAGGTGCTTCGCCAGCACCTCAGAGAACACTCTGCCGTTTTCTCCACTTCCCAGCTGTGGAGCTGAGAAAGGCCGTGGGGTTTGGGAGAGCACTTCTGACCCAACGGCTGGAGCAGGGGGGACCACACTTATCCCTCTGTCACAGCGCAGGCAGCACGCGGACGGCAGCTCCATACTCTTTGTGCAAATGGTGGGGGACAGAAGCATTTTCTGTTGGAATAAAGGACTACACAGAGAGAAGCAACTGAGCAGGTTTCAAAGGAAAATGCTGTTAGTCACAGAGATGATAGGAGGAGTACACTGGAGCGACTGAAATTGCAAGATAATAAGGATCAGGGTTCACAGTGTTCACACAGGGGTTATTCAGGTTATTCACTGTATTTCAATAGGACAATTTTTGAGAAAATAAGGTTACTGGTTATTGTATAAAGACACGATGAGGAGCAAACTTGTGAAGTTTCTATAAAAATATATTCTATACTTTGGGACCTGAGAGCATCGTTTAAACAATGATAAAGAGTAAAAGTAAGACAGATACTAATGACTATTTAAAGATGTTCAAGGAACAATTTGATCCTTATTTCTGTGTTTTGCCCAGTACCTTTTTGGTGCAAAATGCATGTTTCTAAAGGTAAAGATAACTTGACTGAATCTGACCCCCCATTGTACATAGCAGAAATAACACATTATTGCCTCAGGTAGGTCTCAGGCTGTTTCATGGGTAATTTTAATATTCATTCTTGCAGTTAAGAGATTCTAGTGAGGAACACACTTATGAGGAAGGCCAAGGGAATCTTCTGTCATCCCATTAATTCCCATACTTCTCACTTCACTTGCCCATTTGTGTTACCTGAGCAGCAAAGAAGCCCAGACAGGTTGCTTGGAAGGTGTGTTTTGGCACCGTGACACAGTCACTGTCCACACATCATCCAATGCAAAGACCTCACCTCACACAATAAACTTGAAGGCACTCTCTGTAGGGACTGTCAGAGCTGCATCTGCCCTTACCACCACCTGTGTGGGTCTTCTTTGCTTTGAGATGCAAAGCTCCCAGACACCAAAAGGTACTGCAAGTTCGGTCTTTGCCCTGTGCCTTCTTTATAGATCCCACATTTCAGAGCCTCAGGAAAACATTTTGTTTGAATCTAATTTTTAAAAGTCTGTTTGTGCACATGGCTTGTCTCAAGATTTTCATCCATCTTTCTCTCTGCTCTCTGTTCTTTTTTACCACTGTACATTTGTTCCTACAAACTGCTACTGCACCTCATCCTTCTCTCTTGTGTGTTTAACATTTAAACTGATCTCTTCCAGTCTGCACAACTCTCCACAACTCCTCTGGCTATTTGGTATTAACTAATTTATCAATCAGTCAATCAATCAATCAATCCTTTTTATGATGATGGTAAGTAAGTGTGGTGCTTTGTCTAGTAGTAGTTTATCTCGAAGTACTTGTTTGCACTCCAACGCAACGGAATGAAAAAGATTAATTAGACTCAAACAGTTCAAAGCAGCTCTTGCCAAAGTACAAACCCGGTCTTGCCAAGGCCAGCAGGAGTTTCACTAATGGAAAAGGAGCAAAGGTGGGGGCTCTGCAATGTTAACATCCAGGAACAGCAGTGTGATTTTGCAGTCATGTCTTCCAGTATCTGATACAGGACCACAGCCTTCACTGGATAACTTAAATGATGGACAGGCTAGAATTTCCTTAGTCCACCAAATAAATCCACACTTGCCTTTTTGTCCTTTGTCATACCATGACTCCTTTAAGTTCCATTTCATTCATCCTGAAATTTTATTCCCCAAATCACCTTATCACCTTTCAAAAAGTCAGTTTAAGATCTTGTTCTGTTTTCAAAGGTGCTGGCTTTACCCATGTGCTGATCAGTAGTGAATTCAGTGGTGCCTGCTCTACACTGGGGTGAACACAGGGAGATTCAGGCCTGGAGGCCACAAAATGCCTGGCAAAGTATCAGATCATGCAAGCAATTTGTTATAATATCATACAGAATAAATCACGGCTGACATATCTGTTGGAGTTATTTTTAAGGGAAATAATTCATAAAGCTGAGAGGTGTGAAACAGTGAACGTAATCTACATTGACTGGGGAAAAAAAAAAAGCTGTACCTCAGAGGAGACTGAAACAAGGGGTTAGCAACAAGCTCAGAGAGCATCGTTCTGGTCAGGATAAGGATCTGTCTGAGAGGTTTTGTTTTGGTGATATCACTGCTGTGGGAAGGAACAGCTCAGGGAGACGATAAATGGAGAATTATGCAGCTTTATTTTTCTTCCCACTTACAAATGACTTAATCATGCTGACAGGATCTCCACTAACTTCCGCCATATATAGGGTACCTTATACTGAAGGCAAGCAAGTGTCACTCTAATAACTCAGCTTTTCCCATCCACTTTATTCTTGTGTCTCATTGGTACAAATGGCTGTATGGAGCGTCTGGCAAAATGGGATTTTTTTTTTTTTTTTTTTTTTTTTTTTTAAAAAAGAAACACAAAATACAAAGAAAAAGACTAATTTCAAAACTAAGATAAGTTTTAAGCCTCATGGCCAAAGGCAGCACGTAGGGCTTGGCGTTCTCTGTAAATACAGCAAGGAGACATATTGGGTTGGAAGAACAATTAGAATTCAGATGGCAAAAGACCAGCTTCAGCTGTCATTTAAACCAGCATGAGCAGCACCTAGGTAGGTGAGGGTGGAAATGGATCACTGGGCCAGAATCTCTTCTCACTTCCACTGCTGTAGATCAAGAATAATCTCAGTTTTGATTTTGTATAAAATTGGTAAGGGAAGAAATAAGCTCAGTGAGAAACTGCTGGGGTGTTACTCGAGTGTCAGAGAGATCAAATACAAATTGGAGCAAAATGCTGCTTGTCTGACAAGAGGAAGAAGTGAAATGAATAGAAATTACTTTATTTCTCAGAAAAGGACCTTAGGCCACGTTCTGGCTTATATGAGCCTCTAGGGAAACAAGCCCAGACTCAGACACACTACCATGCCCAGCTAGGGCCAACTTAGTGTCACAGGGACTCTGCAAAAGCAGAAGAGGACACAAAGAAATATGCAAAAATGATGACAGGGCTCGAAGAGATGAATCACAAACGGAAGCTGGAACAACTGTCACTATAATATATTCATGCGTTGTGTCATGGCTTAATGTCAGAAAGTAATAAGGACAAAAATATAAAATATCAATTAAACACTGCAAATGAGCTAAACAGTTCATAAAATGGTTTTAAAACCTCTTGCATTACCAGTAAAAATACCTTAACAGATGCACAAATGCACCTTGGGATGAATACATTATGCACTATGGATTCAGGGCTGCCATTATAACCCTAATAATCACTTTTTCACTTGCTCATGTGTTGTACATCTGTGACTTGTTGGCAAGATATTGCAAGGAGAAGAACTCGCAGTTTTAGCTAACCTTTTCTCTTTAGAGAGCTTGGCTGCTGGTTTTGCTCTTTCCATGCTTCTGAACCTCTGCGATGCAACCTTTTCAATAGCATATGCTGCAAATGCACTATTACTGCTGTCTTTAAAAACTACTATATCTCAGTATTCATAAATAGAAAAATGACACCACAACTGACAAAAGAAATCAGCTCTATGACCTCATTTCAAACAGCGTAAAAAACCAGCACTGGATTTGCACTAGTGGCGTAAATGTCAGAATCTGATGAACCACAGAGCATAAAAAAACCTTTTAGCAGTTCTGAGGAGGTTGCTCTGTTTTTACTGTTTGCCTGATTGTCCAGGGTAGAAACTGGCATCTCCCTCTGGTAACATCTTTAATCCTTTCTGGTAAGGAGACAACACCATAGAAGTGATAAGTAAAATGCATAGTAGGAGCCTCTACTTTCCTTTGAAAGTTGAGCTTTGAGATGTCAGCAGAAGGGAGTAAAGGCACACAGCCATTAGTGGAAAACATATGTTTGCAGACATGTGCCCATGAGTCCTGCACTTTGGCCAAAAGCGTTGCTAACAACCCTCAGGCAAATGCTATGAGAGCAGGAAGAAAAAAGACTACAGAGAATAAGATGACTTATCTGTCCGTGATTCTCTGTAAGAAGGTGCATTTTCCCCCTCCAGCACTGGCAGATTTGATAGTTTTGAAAGTACCTCCTCACACCCAGCATTGTCAACATCATAATGATATGCACTATCATTAAACACTGCAGGGACCTCTCTCCTCGATACGGCGATAATGCAGCATTTTTTATTGATCCATTTTACCAGTGTCCGATCAAGCTGAAGCAGAAACGAAACATACTTTTTTTCTGACACTTTATCCATGTTACATCTGATGTCTAAGTAATTCACCCTTGCCTGAGTTTAAGAATAAGTGAAACGTGAAAATCTATCGCAGGGAAACCTAATATACTTGCATGGGGAAGAAGAAGAAGAATAGGTTGATCACATAATTAAATTTCAAAAGGCAAATGCTCAACTTTAAAATGGCTAAGATGAACAATTACCCACCTTCTAGCAGTTTTTGGACCAAATTAGGGAGTTAATAGAGAAGGTAGCAAAATTTTCCAGGAAAATAGATTAATTTTAGTGCTATGTGAACCGTCACTGTCTTAGCATGCTCAGGAAAGTTAATTCAGAAGATGGGACTCATTCCACCTGACATCTGATGTCAGCTGTGAGCTGGTCATTCTAGGTGCTCTTTATTGTTAATGGAGAGAAAAAAGCAAGTTTAGGACATGACTCATGTGATGTTTTTAGGGCATCTACTTTCATATAAGATGAACTGAACCACAGAAGTCTCCATTATCTATAAAAGGAACCCAGACAACAAACCCAGAAGTAAACACCTCTTTCAGAAACAGGGTGGTCTTTAGTTTCCTGTGCTTCCTGCCTTATATGAGACAGGAGCATCTTGCAAATATTCCAAGGTGCAAGCATTTCTGAATAACAGTACACCTAAAACAATAACTTAATAATAAAATTAGTTGGATCTCAAACTGTTTTCAGAGCAGGCAAATATCCTTTTTACGTTCTGCTGAGAGAAGAGTAACAACATCCAACCATGGTGGTCATGCAGAAGGTCAGTGCCAGAAGCAGAAATAGAAGACAAGACTACTGCTTTCCCATGTGCTCTTTCAGCTCAACAAACCTGCCCTTAATTTCTGTATTCTACTTATGAGATTTAACTTTATAGCTCTAGTTAATCTTTCTGAACTTTCCTGAATGTCTCTGTAGACAGTCTCTGAGGGAACATTATCTGCTTTTCCTGATGATGTTTAGAGCTGTGAATACAACTGCGTCACCTCTTCTTTTCACCTTGGAAGGCATCTTCACCTCGCATATGTCTGCTTCTGGGGCCATTTTGAGAGTTATCCCTCCTATTCCTATCTGTATCAGAAGCCCAACTAGAGTCTGCCAAGAGCATAACTTCTACAGGGCTGGTTGCATCATCAGTCTCTCTGGTCCTCTTTTGAAACACAAAACTGGACACCAGAGAGCATCTGGAGAAGGAAAGACATTAAGAAAAAAGATGAAAGTAAAAATGACTGAATGATTAAGTTCTCACTGGCCAAGACTCAGGACTGCAAGTTTCAGAAATCTTTCAAAGGCATATCAAGGTTGCTGACTTGTAAAGTTGCGATCACAAACATGTGATTTCAGTAAAAAAACCCTCCAGAAACAGAATGTATTATTTTATGTGAAATTTATACAATTTTGTGATTATGTGAGGTTTTCTGAGTCAGAAACCTTGACACAGATCTGAAGCAGTTCTCTGAGATGTACAGCTTCACAAGCTATGCTAAAGAGATTCTGGGGATTTACAGTACACACCGATTCTAATGCAGTGAAAAAAATTCTGTTATGCTGCATAGGTATGTAAACTCCACGAAGTTCAACAGTGCTCCAACAAAGATGGGCAGAAGACACACATACAGAGCAAATGTTATTTAAATTCTGCTCCCTAAAGCCCCTTACTGATCAAAGACGGTGGAGTCTGCAGTCTAAAGACAGGCAGCCAGTGTCAACCTCAGTGTCCAAGGGTGGTGGGGGTTGCAGTAGGACAATGGATCCAGGGGAGACTCCTGCCCTCCTGGGGCAGTGGCTGGAGGCTTGTGGGCACCCTACGGCATCTCATCTGGCACTAGGGATCTGTGCTTGGGCAACTGCATCCCCTGTGACAGGCACTCCGCTGATTTCAGTGGGTATTGCTTGACATCTGTCACATCGCTTAAAGGTCTTTTCCAACCTAAATGGTTGGAAATCTATAGAGCCCCCATGCAAAGTAAGAAGTGAGACTGTAAGCATCAGATGAAGACAGGATGAATGGATTTTTGAAAATATACAATGGAGGTGGAGGGCAGGATATGTGCTCATCAGGTAAAGTGGTTAGTCACAGATTTCTAAAGACAGGAAAAGGTTTCGGCCAGTATCACTCCCAATTAACAAGACTGAGGCAAAATCAAACGTTCCTAATCTTTACTGTTGCATTTATAAACAGAAGGTAATTCCATTTATGGGTATGTGAATTTTTCTTTTCACATTTGTCAACAGTATTATTACATCCAGACCTGGACACAGTCTGCTAGAGTGGTTTTGTAAAACAAATAAAAAGTAAATTGAGTTCAGCATTATGTCACTTTGATACATATAAATACTAGTTCCAGCAGGGCTTAATTACAATTAGATGATATGGTAATGAATCTAACTGTTCCTTTCTTAAACCAGTTAACTGATCCCTTCAATTGTTTCCATCTTTACAGTTGTACTTGATTACTGTGGAAAGAACACAAACCTTTGTTACTCTCTTTCTATAATGGAACTTGATAGCTAGCATGGTAAGCAGTAAACCTGACTTTCCTGCACTCTTCAGATCTTTCAGAGAAGCTTCACACATTAAAAATCTAAAAGGACACTGCTGTTAGCTCTTACATTCTGCATAAAAACTCCAAGGAATTTGAACTATTGATTTGAGCAAACGGAGCAACACCATCCTGTTGAAGAAGTTTTTTTCAACTCGTGGGTTTGGTTCTCTTCCTTGCTTTTGAAAATACAGGAAACCCAGAAAGTCAAGTAGGGAAACCTGTGAAATTATATTTTTTTTAAGAAAAATAAGAAAGCAAAAGAAAGCAACATATACAGAATAATTTTCTTGAGACCATACATATAATATTACAACTGTGCATATTTTTTATATCTATCTGCCTATATAAAATTGTTGAAAAACTTTGGATTAGAGTATAGAATGGCACTTAATCTCAATTTAAAGAGTGAAAGTGATGGAGAAGTTACGGTATCCCTTTTTAGCTCCTTCCAATGATCTATTACACAACTGTTTAAAAAAACTACATCTGATGATATATGATAATATGTCTTTTCTGTGGAACATCATGTACAAAATCAATATAAAATGCATAAATTAAATCTAAAAAAAAATTACAGTGAGGATGCATGGATTTTGAAGGCCCTGTTCTACAAAATGCCAGGCTTGTTTGCCAAGATGGTAAGTACACTTTGCTACTCTTAATGTCCGTGGGGAATCACACCAATTGCTAATTCACCAGAGCAGACTCATAAAGCACGTCTGATATAATTCTCCCTTTAAAAAGTTATGATGATAAAATGACAAAGTGCAATAGTATTTGCAAACCACACCATTCAGAAAGTTGGGGTGATGTCTTAGATCCTGTGGGTGGATTAGGTAGGTCACTGACTTTTGTACACGTCTGCTACAGCACTGTTACAAAGAATGGATAATGATCTGCCTTCTATAACAATACTAGTAAGAAATCAAACTGTACCTTTTACTTGCATTACAAATATCTCACAAACTGTTTAGCGCACAAGTCAAATATTCCCACAGACATCTGATTCGCTGTGCAGTTCAGCTCTGAAAATAATGTTTTCCGTAAAAATGACCTTGTGAATGGATTGTTACTCACTGCTTTCTCATTGCTTGTAATAAACAGTCAGAAGTTAAAATTATTCAGGAGTCATTCAAGGTTTTTTGAGAAATCATGTTTTTTGTTGTTGTGTAGTGTAAGTTGCAGCTGCCTACTGAAATTTTGCAGCCTTCTTAATGACTACGCATACTGTCTTCTCCTGAAGGATGGATTTCTTTGTTCTGTTTTGTTTCTTCTTATACTCGGGAACACTCATGTTATAGATTGCTACATTACAGAATTCCACTAGAAAAGACAGTCTAATGTAAATGACCGCTTCAGCACATGCTAAGTTAGGGTTTCTGTTGTGTTGTGCTTTAGCAGATGACTTGCCACCTGAGCTTTGAAGACTCAGATCTGAGGTTTGCTTTGCACTGTTGGTGTGGCCATGACACACAAACAGGGTATTTGGAAGTAGGAAATGTGAAGCTCGGCTCTGCTGGTACTGGAGCAGCCCAGACCATACTCGGACTTTAAGCTCTTGTGGGAGCTTTGTGGAAGTGCTTAAAAGTGTTTAAAGTGTTTAAAAATGCTTCTCCCAAACTTTAACCTTGCAGAGCCCATACTACACAAAACTCCTTTCTTATTTATTTCAGTTTGGCCCATAGCTCTTTATAACAGCACTTTTATATGATGCAAGTTAAATGAACTTACAGTAGAAATATTTATACCAACCTCCATGAATGTCATGAAATCAGGAGCGTCATGAAAAAATTTCCAAACAGAATCCATCACATTTTAATATTACAAATCAATTGAAGCATTAATAGCATGATAGCTGGACTGTGGTGAAGCATACTGTCTGTTGAGGTACTACCCCTAAGCAAGCTTTCTCAAACTTCTGACCACTGCATTTAATAATCTTGATTCCTAAATATGATTCCAAATATTAATATTTTGGACTAGGTGATCTCCAGAGGTCCTTTCCAAACCCTAACAATCTGTGATTCCATGAATGATCAAACATACATGAAAAAACAATTCAGTAAATAATGAGTTTTTACGAAATAGGAAATTATGTCAGGAGAAAAGCAGCCAAAATAATAGTACTTAAAGATGAATATTTGTGTATTACACGTACTCACATTTGCCTTTTTGAAAAGTAATGGAGTGTGTGAAAAATATAACAGAAATAAAAGTAGGTCTGAAAAGGTGATGCACCTACCTGCGTATTCCATAATAAACTGGCAATACAGCCAAATATGTGTGCAATGTGAAAGGCTGGGAATCTGTATCTATGTCAGCCAAAGGGATTTGAACTAAACTGTTCTCAGAAGATTGCCCTAGCCACCTGCTTTAATCTGAAGTATGTTAAGGGATCACTCTACTTTTTGTTGGAGCTGAATTACAGCACATAAGTTATGTGGCCACAGAGATAAGCAGTGAGCAGTAGCAGTGCATAGTAGCTTCATGATATCTGTAGTGCCTTTATAGAAGGGAGTTCTAGACTCTGCTCTTCAAAATATTCAGGTAAGTTATAGTCAACAGTTGACCAAGCACAGAAGCAGTCCTGGAGCAGAATCCAGACTCCTGCTGAGGACTTATGGTTGCTGTCTGGCTCCTTGAGTCTTGCATTTTTAACAGAATCCGTGAGCTGCCTCCTCATGCCCAATAATTTAGTGGTCACAGGTCATAGGCCTTCACTATGAAGAAATGTCTGAAGCACGGTTTTCTGTTTTCAGTGAAGTGTTCTCTCTAGCCGGACAGTATTACATGAAAAGCTGAGCTACCATCTCCAAAATGATGGGACCTGCCTTGCTTTTTTATAAAAATCAATGCACTAGCAGGCAAAAATACTGAGATAATGTTTCCAAATGGAAATATGACTGTTTACAGAATCACAGAAGAGTCAGGGTTGGAAGGGACCTCTGCAGATCATCTAGTCCAACCCCTCTGCCAGAGCAGGCTCACGTACAGCAGGCTGCACAGGACGGTGTCCAGGCAGGTTTTGAATGTCTCCAGTGTGGGAGACTCTACAACTCTGATTCATGTGTATAGGTCCTGGAGAGGAGCTTGAGTTCAGGCACAGAAGTTCTATGGGTTTTCTCCACCCCTCCTCAAGCTGGCTTCTGAGTCTTGCTCCACAACTGATGCTTAACTCACAGATGTATAAATCCTGCGTTGTTTCTACTCCCAATGTATTAATAACCAACATTACCATGAAGAAGGAAGTTAGGGCTGGTTCTAAACTGCTCTGGTTCTTATGACGGTCATTTCATTTTATGAAAGAGAAGGTAGAAGTGAAGGAAGGCAGGGAAATGCTGCTAGTAGCGCAAGTGGCATTTTAGCGTGAATTTGGTTTAAGAGTGTTTTATATTCACAGGCACAAAAGATGACCTAAGGTGCCTGTAGTGTACAGTCAGTCTGGGATGTCTGGGAAAAGAAGCTCTAAAGGGCAGACAACAAACGCAACAGTGACCTAAGGAAGCACGAGGACTTGGCGACCAGCTGCCAGGAGCAAACTCTCATTTGTGAGCGGCACTGCTTGGTCACTGCCTCATTAGCAAGGCAATTGGAAATAAACAAACAAAACCAACACACACACAATAATTGCAGTGAAGAAAGCCAAAATGTTGGTTGCTGCTTACTAACTATATATATATCTTCTGCTCAGTTCCAAGGAGTTACTTTGGCAGTCATGGAAGTGGCAAAAGGAAGGGACAAAAATGACAGTAACAACAATATAAGAAGAGAGGAAGCAGATGCCACACACTTCTTTGCAGTTTATGACCAATTACAGGATTTCCATAGTCTTCATGAGGCAATTAAAGAGTTATGCTTCAGCGACGAATTAATATTCACTTGACATCATCAGTTTACCAACATCTCAGAGAAACAGCCTTGTTGTCCCTTGTCTGAAGTAATTGCATTACAACACAGTAGCCACACACACACACAAAAAAGAAATCAAACAATAAAACAAAAAACCCCCAAACAAAACAGAAAATGGGAACTTTCTTGATTCGGAGGGGTATTTTTCCCCAATATCTTTAAAAATGCAAAAACACTGGAAAATATAAAGACTTTACTTAGTAAAGTATGGTAGGAATATTTCTATAATGTAAACATTATTTGGAAAAAAATCTAAACAAACCAAACCCAAACATTTTAAGCACTAGAGGAAAATCCTAACTGGCTCACTACAGCTTAACAAAGATTTCAGGTACATTCTGAAGAGCAGGGAAGACGCAAATCCTACCTAAATCACACTATGATTCATTTAAGAAGTATTGATTTGCACTTGATTAAGAGAAGTTCATGAAGACCAAATTCATTAGTCCTTAATCAATAAGCGTCCTATTGAGTCACGTGATAACTTCTCCTTCAAGTACTGGGAAACGAGACAAAAGAAGCAATGGATATGGATTAATTAAACTGTAACTCAATTAATTGTACTCATTTATGAACTACCAGCAGTAATCTTTCCTTTGCTTATAACTTATTTCTAAATTGTTTCCCATTTGGAAGTGTCCCCCTGGTCCACTTGATGGTGTCCATCTGTCTCTGCTGAGCCTGGAGGGGCTAAGCTCGAGGAGGCTCCTGCTGTGGGCACCTCCAGCCAGCATGGAACACTGGGAAGAACCGATGTGGGATGCAGAATTCAGTGAGAGCATTTACAGGGCATGTAAGTGTGGGCTAGCCAGAACGGCATCTATTCCCACCCTGTCTCACTGTGGATGCATCTCCCGACAGACAAGCCTTAAATCCCACTTTCACCAAAACCTGGTTTAACACCCAGGAGATGAATTTTTTATCCATGAAAGCCCTGATTAACCACTCTGAGGCTCCTGAAAGGTTATAACTGCTTATTATTTACTAATTAGTGGGCTACTAATATTCTCAGGTTGCCTGGGTTACGGTTAGGTTACTGTTATTGCAGGGTACTGCCAAGTTACTGTTACTGCCAGTAACAGTCCCCAGTTTGAAAAAGCAGAGCCTTTCAGTGCCTAACTCCCATTTAACGCAGTCAGGTTGTACTAATGAGTCACCCCTGTGTCAGTTCAAGAGGTAATAAGCACTTACAGCTCTAACTCAGTACAAAACTCAGACGATTTCAGGTCCTCTCTTTAGCATTTCGTATGGTTGACTTAGGATATCTCACAGCTGACATTCCCAGGTGAGCGCTGCAACCACTGGCATAGAGGTAGGGCTGGGTTGCGGACCTTCCCAATGCCTGTTGAAACTGGGCATCAGAAAACACAAAAAAGTCAGAGGGTTGACGTGAAGGAACACTGGAGTGGTGCAAATGGGAGAGCAAAACCTGCAGAGCAAGGTAGTCCCTGGCAGAGGTGACTACAGCCCACTCCTTTGACTGGTTTTACATTTCATCCAATGAATGTCTAACAAAGAAATGCATAAGGCATCCAAGACAACAGGGATTCTGGGAATCAATGGGTTTTGAGAGGGAGTTGATGATTAAACCAGAGATTTATGCACTTCCTTGCTTGTGAGCTCTTTTTCTGACCCCAAAAATCTTTCATTCTCTGCTGTGAAGTGCCATGGCTTTCACATGAGCTGTGGAAGTCAGCTCCTCGCTCTCCCTTTCCCTCCTCTCTCCCCCACACTTCTACCTAGTTTAAAAGCCCAGTGCTCTAGAGCACTGTTCTGGGAAAGGAGTGACATGGGTGACAGTATGGGCACTTATATAAAAAAATGAGTCCTGCTTCTGTTGAAAAATTTACAAGGAAAGAATGAAACAGTTATCTCTACCCAAAAGCTGAAGGAGATGTCTTTGAAAAAGCTCCCAGTAACACCACAGTGCAGGGCCATTCCTAAATCCATGAGAGAGGTGAGATTTCAGTCCAGTTCAGCATTTCTTATACCTGATGTAGTTTGGGTAGTCTATGAGAAGTCTGAGCTTGGAAGAGCAAACAGAGACTAAAGTTCTCCATAATGTATTTCCAAAAGGAAAAAGGACTGTGTTCTTGGCTCTCTCTCTGTGAATTTGTCTGTAAAGCAGGGAAAGTCAGAGGAAAAGGAAAAAATTAGCTTCACCTGGCTGCATTGTTTCCTTTCTCATAAGGCATTGAACCATTAAGTACTTAATTATGTGCTGGATGCCATGTTATACACAAAAAATACTACTCAGTTGCAGATATTTTTATTATATGGTTTAAAGAAAACAGAAAAAAACTAAACAAAAAACTGCAGAGAAACCACAGAAAACAGGACAGATGACATAGAAGCAGAGGACCTGACCTAGCAAGAAACCAAGCATCTCAGTCAGATATGCATCACTACACATATAAAATTATCACCGTGTCCCCTCAGTGCTTGCAGGTTTCCAGAATAAGTCGCCAAGTCACCTTCTGAAGGAGCAGGTGAAAGCCCTTCTCCTACAAAGAAGGGAAGCTAAGGAGAATTCCGAGAGAAAACTTTCCACTTTTTGGAATTGTAAGAAAATGAGAAGCAGTGGGTATGTGTAGAGGGGCGGGGGGACACAGACAAAATTGTTCAAGTAGAATGTCTTCTCTGGTAATAGGAAAAGGAAAAAAAAATTCTAATGCCAGAGTCTGGCTAATTTAAATTGTCATCGGCTCCAAGGGAATTACATCAGTTAACAGAGGCTCAGAATTTGCCTCACTTGTATTTCTTTGAAGAGATTTATATTCAAATAAGCATTCAGATAATTTTAGCTTTTGCTTTTTCATAACACTGGGTTTCCAGTTTGTTTCATTGCTTTCTTTATCACAAAGGAACAAATTCTTTTCTCCGCTAAGTTATTCCTCTTTGAAGAATAGCTGTGAGGAGCAAGAGGAGGAACAGATTGGCAACATTTGTCAGTGCTCATCTGCCTTTATTATCCCTTGGGGCCCTGTTTTCTGTGTTATCTTCCGTTTTGCTTGGGGAATTCTCTGAGTTTCCAAAAGAGCCTTTAATCATGACTACACTACCAGAGTTCAGGCAGAAAAGCCATACATGTCTGAGTTCTGATGCTATGCTGAACTTCCTAACCTTTTGTGAGGTAGTTCTGGGTGATGCCAGCGCAGTAACTCATAAAAAGCTCTTCAATATCTCCCCACCTTCAACTTTCCAGAACAAAGTTAAAAAAGGTTGAATGTTAGTGACCTCCTAAGAAGTTACTCCCATCAGACAGTATTGGCACCGTGCAACAGCCACTTTACTGTGCTGAAACATGAGGTAGAGTCCCACATAATTCTTTCGATGAATTGCAAGTTTTAAAGGTCTAAGTATTTAACACTTTAAAAAGACTATTGACCTCAAGTAATCCATTTAAGAAGTGCACACATCATAACTTTCAGTTCCTTAAAGGTTTCAGAGTTTTCAGAAAAAGAATTAAATTATGAAATCCATTAGCTGAGCTTTGGTCTGTGCTTTTTCAACAACCTGAGTACGGTTTATGCTGCTTAGCTGTGAATGTACTGACTGCCTCTCTGTCCTCTTGCCTTCGAAGAGGAAATCAGTATTATACAAGCCACAACGCAATGTGCTAATGCTTGCATCTTCTCAAAAACTCTAAACTGCTTGCCCACTTAGGTTTAAACTGTTGGCTTGCCATGTATAGTGGATGTAGTGAATGAATGAATGGATGAAGAGTGTCCTGCAAGGAGAAATCACTTAAAATAAATTACAGCTCAAGCTAAATCAGAAAACGTGATCAGTAAATATTAGCATAGTTACAGTAAATGTATAGTGCAAAATTCACAGCTGTAGACAATGACTCACTGACAGCTCACTCGTATACTTCACCAAACTGAAAAATCACAGGTAAAAGGATACAACCAAAAAGCACAAAGTGAAATCTTAAGAGCTTATGTTACTGCAAAAACACATATGAGCACCTCGAGCATGCAAAAGCATCTGTTTACACTTAAAAAAACTTTTCTTCCTGTGTGTGGAAAAACAACTAACCTTCTTTACAGATCTTTGCATTGTGTAGAAAGGTTTTGATAGAAAGGTGAATGGCGGAATGAGAAAACACAGAGTTTTTCAGTAACTACTGAATCGCTTGAGGTACCTGTCACTGAAGGTGGGAAGCATCTCAACTAGTTTCCAGCATGTATGTGGTAAGTCACCAGTTTAAGTCAGTTTAGATCAACTCAGTAAACTTTTCGGTGACTATAGTCAGGTGACACGGAGCTCACCCAGGACGGCAAAGCTGCAGAGCAGCTGGAGCTGTAGCTCAGCTGGGGTCCAGGTCAAGAGCTTAAAAGCAGCTCCCAAGGGAAAGAGGAGGACTGCCTACTGAAGCTTCTAACTTTCTTCACAGCAGCCCTTGATAATGCAGCTGGCCTTGAACAACCAGCTAAACTCCTAGAAGTGGGGGAAGAGGGTCTGCCAGTGCTCCTTGACTCCTGTTACAGAAGGACCATCTTGACTTCCTCATTAGGAACTGTTTTGAAACAAAGAGTTAAATTCATCCTAGTGTTACATCTGAGGTACCTGAGGTTACCATCAGCAAGAATGGATTCATTTAGCACAGCTCATTTACAGTACTGATCTTCGAAGAAATTTTTGTAGCCACTTTGGGTGGGTGGAGGATTTAAGAAAAGCTAACTGCAGCCTCGTGAGGCAAGTTTCCCTCTGAGGGGTAGAACAAGAGGATGAGGGGAATATGTTCTGTGAAAGACCCCAAAACAAGATGGACTTGAAGGAAAAGTGCCATATTACATGGTGTTCAGGAAAGATCTAATTGATGTATGATAGGGAAACTCATTTTTATGCAAAATTATGAAACGCAACAGAGAATTGTAAGAAAGGTAAATGAAGTAGAGGCTTGTATGTGAAAGCTTGACAGCCCTGTGCTGAGTCTTGAGAATGAGGAAAATGAGTTTTAATTTGATGTGGGGAAAGAATGAAAGCTGGTGGAAGTGCTGGAGAATGGAGATGTGTGACATGACATCAGGATGCTAGGGGAAAAAAGGCTTGCTTGTCCTGAGAAGTGTGGCAGCAAAAGATATGCAAGAGACAAGACATCAGAGGATGTGTGGCAGATTGTGGATGTGAGAAGAATGTAGTGGGATGGGTGGGAGGATGAGATCAAAGGATATGAAGGGAGGTGGCAGAGGGGGGTTTCTTGATGGAGAGAAGATGAGAACCTGTTACATCAAAGAGAAAGGAGGAGACAAAGGCAAGATGCTGTATGGAAAGATGAGGACCAGATGATATTATTAATATATCTATCAACTTCCTTTCTTGGAATATTCTCAGCTCTCTTGAGAGTTCCTTTCAAAGACTGGAAAATAGTTTAGTTTTGCTCCTGCATAATATGAGTATAATGGATTTATTCTGTGACCATGAATAAAGAAAATGATGAACAGGCCACAGAAGGATGTTACAGTAGAGTGGTTAAGAGGTAACAGCAAGGAGTCTCAATGTGGTACTTTTGACTTCGTATCTTCTCAAACAGGGTCATTTTTAGTCATGCCTTGTGCATTTAGAAAGCTTGGATTTATCTTACCTGACTAGTCACTCAGCAAAGTTAGGAACCAAGTGGTCCTCAGCTGCCTCAATAATAAACAGAAACAATTGGGCAGTCAGGTGAGTTGTATTGTCTTCTGTGCTGCCTTGCCTTCTCAATGCTAGCTGTAGCAGAAGACTGAGAGCCATGGCTGCTAGTGTAAGTGCTACAGTTATGAGCCTAAAGTTAGGTGGGATCAACTCAGACTAAAGGAACATAGGAGACTTCATTGGTGACTGGAAAGGACTGTGTGACTTCTCACTCTACACTGAAACACAGCACTTAGCTGCGTAGGGACCCGGGACCTACTCAATCAAACCCTTTGTCACAAAATGATGTGAACGTTAGAAATAAAAGCTGGTAGAAAAGTCCAATAGCACACATTTGCAGGTTCCCTCCCTATTGCTTAAACGGAGGAATAAAATCTGGATGGGTTAGGGTTAGGGAATCTGAGTAAAATCAGGATGCAGACTAACCTAAGGTACTCTGTTTTCACACACTACCAGGATAAATCTTTGGATGTTTTTTCTCACAAAAAAATCAGAAATATGACCGCACTGGCCTCACCAGTGTGTTAAAGAACTTTTATAAGCGTACTATGTTGCCTTCAGTAGTACTTTCCATCTCATACACCTCTTCTTTCCACATTACTTTTCCCCTTTCATTTCTGGTGTTGGATGGTGGTGAAGCATCACTAGCTATAACCCCCAGCACTTGTTTTGTAACTACTGACTCACTAAGAAGGGCCATATGTTGAAGTCCCGGTGCATAATTCTTCAGCACAGTATTATATTTATTTCTGTTTTAAACACAGTAATAGACGTATCATCTGTTTTAAGCAACTTGCAGCTTGGAAGAAGTAGGCCAGGAATATGGGAGTATTAAAGAATAACAAAGGGATCCATGTTAAATTGCTAATTACCTGGCACTGTCTTTGTTTTCAGCTTATATAAAAATGTGGTGGTATTCCCAAATAATTCATAATGCCTTAGGCGAACAAGCTAGTCCTGTAATACTTTGGCATAATTGAAAGTGATGAAGTGGAAGACTGGAGATGTTTATTTTGGAATAACAGTGTTAAAGTAAAATGCCAAAAGACAGAGAAAAACACTGGAGATCTTGAAAGGAGTGAAGAGAAGAAAAGCAGCATGGTCCAGAATAATCAGAATCATAAACACTGTAGCAAACAATTTAATTTTATTTTAAATTAACACTAAGAAACAAATTAAACAACTAACAAACCTGTGATTGTTAAGTTTCTTGGCTTGGATGAATATTCAACTGTCATAAATGCCTTTACAAAAGCACATTTTGCTTTGCACTGGAAGGCATTAGTTAGCTAGATCTAAGTCAGCCCCAAAACATTAAAACTCAGCGGGGTAAATTCTGCCCTCAGGTACACGCCTGAATATCTTTTCAACAGAGCATGCATTGTAAGAAAAAGCTTCAGAATGATAAATATTTTCTTATTCCTTTTGCAGTGAGTCTGAGAAGAACGTATCTTCCTTTTCAAATGCTGTAATGATGCTGATGGAAGCTATACAATACACATTACAAGACTGAATTTGGTTCCTTGTCAAAGTGTCCATGTTGTTAACAAAAGAATTTTTAAAAAAGATGTTCTTTCCCCATAAACTGAAATAACTGAAGATATTCTCAAACTTTTCTGCATCAAGAGTACCATATGTGCACGCAAGGACCAACTGAGTAGGACCTTTGTCTCCTTCAACAACTTGAGGGAATCAGGGCAACTGCAAACTACTGACATTCATTTGAGACACCTTGGTTTATCTTTTTTCTTTCTTTTAGTGGTGATGACAACCCCCTGGGGCAAGGCTGGTCTAGGTCAGGAAGCAAAGGCAGAGAGAGCACTGGGAAGGAGCTGGGATGCTAACCTACAGCTGTGGCATAGGTTGGCTGGCAGGCACCAGGTAACTGGCCACTGTTAATGAGGAGGCAATCAGCTTGTGGGTGCTGCAGAGTGCTGTACAGATTCGTGTGGTCTAGTATTTAACTTCATTTCCTTCTCCAACCTGTCTTTCAGTCGATCAGTGACACAGGTGACCCAGGTGCATAGAGTTTTGATAGCATCCCTTACAAAACTCTTCAGTAGGTCACTGACCAATTTTCTACAGGCAATCACACTAAAAGTATCATAGCTCCTGCGCTGGCATTCCAGGTCACTTGTGTGCAATGTTGTCTTCCGCTACTCTGCATCATACAAAGCCAAGTTTCCCCTAACAAAGACACCAGGAAGAGGGCAAATGGTACTCTGCATCTCCCTTTTGGATACCTTATGGCAAAGAAAAACGAAAGAGGGAGGACAGGGCAGGCCTTGGTTGTGAGGGGGTACTATGAAGAGTCAGGAGGAGGGAGGGAAATTATGTCTCTTCCCTTTTTTCTTGCGTTTATCAGATGACAAAAAGTAGCTACGGGCTGCACTTCCCATCCCATAGCTCACCTCTGTGTTAGTCACTGTTGGGAGCAAATATGGAGGATTTAATAGGTCTCCTAAAAATATCCCTGTATCTAAAATTAAACTGGGGGTGGAAGGTCAAAGGAGGGAAAGGGTAAGAGAGAAGCTTTCTTACCGCTGTCTCTCTCCTGTCACATCCTCTGAAGGGGTGTAGGAGAAACTTTCCAAATCATCTAGCTTTCTGCCTCCACAGCTGATTCCTTTGACAAGAAGAGAACCCAGAACTTCTTTGTATTGTGTATTATTATATTGTTGTAAGAGTAATGACATTTGGGAAATCCAGGACAGCTTCTAACTCAAGATACTTATGTGATTTTATACATGGCTTCAATGACTAGGGTTAAGCAAACCCATAAAAGGAGTGTTGGTCAAACCCACAGGCTCCATTCAACAATACCGCTATTTCAGCATTTGAATGGGAGTTTCATGCCTGATTTAATGAACGCTCTAATCTTTAGATTTAATAAAGGAAAAATTCTTCAGTAATCTGCTCACATGGGAAATGACGAGAGGCAATTTGCTGAATCAGCACTGAAAGCCACAAATTTTCCAGCACAGAACAGAATCCTTCCCATTTTTTTCTGTCGGTGATGTGTGGTTAGTAAATAATACATAAAGAAGAACCAGGGGTATGTTTAAAATTGCACCCTGTTATAAAAATAGAGCTGTCAAGCTGGATTGCTGAGGCTGGCAGGGGGAGGGCATTAGCAGAAGAGAAGTAGATGCTTGTTGAACAGCTGGAAGATGATTTGTGACAAAAAGGTGAAAATTTAACAGTTGTGTAAAAAAGCAATAATGGTGTGAAATTAATTGGTTAGATTCACCACAGTTACAAGCTCTCGTATAGTCATTACTTTCAGCTGTGACAGATGAGGATAACGCCACAGTTGAGACCTTGGTGTTTTCTTGTAGCTGAAACTGTATATTGCAATGAATTATTGGCCCCAAAAGTATATTTTTTTCTATACAATTTGCTGAGCTTTAGGCAAAGCCTCAGCAATAAATAAATAACTATTCCATCACAATAATGGCAAATGACATTGCTAATACACTCCTACACCATTTCACCTCTATGTCTCTTTTTAGTCCTACTAAAGTTGATATTGACAGGAAAAAAGAACAAGAGCAATTCTTCCCTTGGTGTATAATTCTGTATTTGTAGTGAAACGGGCATGCAGATAGGTACCCAGCGGGCTGCTGGCTGAGGAACAAGAGGGCTGTCACATACACAGCTATGAGGACATGCCCACATTCTTGCTCTGAAGATGCTCCTTTTTGGTAAGGATTGAGAAAGCTGCAAGTACCTGCTACTCCTGCATTACTTATTGTATAACTAAATAAAGGAATTCCTACTCAAGAGCTCCAGACCACTGATAGTTCACCCTTGGTTTGGGGGGCTGTTGCAAAGTCAGACAGTACTGCAACTGCAGGAGCAGTGCTTTAAGCTTCCTTTTTCCTCAAAGTAAAAGTCAGACTGTTTTTTTTTTCAAGGGGGAAGACCTGTGTCATTGATATTTCTCATCCACCCTCTTAGCTGTGTGAAGGTCCTTTGGGTGACATCCTTCATCAAATCTCAAAGCTGATAAGGTAAACCTGAAGTGCTCAGATATTTTGTTCATACTTTTTAAACAAATGAGAAGGAAACTGCTCATTTGAAACTCGTGTTGGAAGAAAAGATATTCTGAAGTGTTCTTCAGGCAAATGGAGTCCTGACTCACCTGCAGGTGAGGATTTAAGGACTATTGAGGGGCCTGAAAAACTTACTTTGCCCCCCACTTCCCACTTTTCCTGCGTATTCCTGAACTACAAAAAATGATATGGGATGACAGCATCTATCCCTGATGTCTCGATTCAGGAAAAATATTCTGTCCAATGTATAGGATTTCCATGAGTGGAAACACAGTTTCTCTTTAAAGCTGAAATGTCCTGAGTGGATTTAACTGAGACCAAGGAAAAAAGGGGGGTTGCTTGTTTTGTGTTAGGCTTCTCCAAGTTTTCCACAGAAATGCTAGTCTGCTCTTACTTATAAAGGCTAAAAAGAAATTGTGGTAAATTTCTGAGTAAATTAAAGAAGGGGAGGTAGAATATAGCTCCTTTTTTGAGGTTATGAGTTAGACAAGCACAAGGATTGGTCTGAACTCAATAATGATTTAACGATACTGTGTGACCTGCAGTGAATTACAGATTCCATTCTCTACCCTGGAACAGTGTGGAGCAAGACTTCTCCAAGGAATTTTTGGAGCGGTCTGTGAATCAGAGCTTGCAGATAATGCTCCATATTCACCAGTGTCCCAGTATTTACCAAAGTGACAATTTCTAAGCTGCTAGAAAAACACTGATAGTGTATTACACTGAAATGAGAATCTCCTCCTGAGGCTGTCACTTTTCACATTTGATTATTCATGCTGCAAAACAAACTTCAAGAGAAATGAATAAGCAAAAAGTTGACGTCACTTTACATCAGCTGTAAATACCCGTCTCCTGAGAGCAATGCAATATGAAGGAGCTCCATGGTTTGAAAACACAATAAGCTTTTCTTTCAAAAGGCCTTAATTCTTATCTGATTTGTAAAGAAAGCATTGTTTTTCTCATAGGCAGTGGCACAGTAAGAGAACTCAGACAATAGTTTTAGAACACATTTGCTTTAATTGTTACCATATTTAATAGGAAAATGTTATGGGATTTTAGTATTTTCAGGGGTGATCTTCAATTTTGCTATTTTCAAGTCTATTTTTCTGATATTTCCCAAATTATAAACATCTGAATATTGTTATTTGGCAGTAAGGAGAATATAAGCTGAGCTCATTATTCCTTCAAAATAAGAAGGCGGGTTTACTCACTTTTAATACAGATTTGGTGAGTAATATTAGCATGACACTGAATGCAATGAAATGGTGTTGTATATAACATCATATTTTATTAAAACAGAGAAAAAAAGGTTGACATTCTATGAAACACTAAGTTGAAAAGGAGCTTGGGAACAGTGGTGTCTGACAGCTTATGCATCCAATTACTGATATGTCACCAGAAATACGTGGGAATAAAGTAATGAGATGGCAGTTTCTGTAACAAAGGGTAACGTTGTCTTCTTACATCTGGATCACCAGTTTCATGCTATGTATAAATCAACATTTTCCTGTTAACTCTTTACAGTCACACAGATCACCAAATCAAAACCCAGAGTGCAGTAATACAGGTGCGATGAAATTAATGATCACTAACGACCACTCTTATAGCTACGCAGGATGTTATTATGGTATTGATATTGACTTCACAGAAATATATGTTACTTTAAAGGAGGTACTCAACATATTCTAATCTGAAACTGAGACCAAAAAAACTATATTAAGGGAGAGAGACTTTTCTCTTTTTGCTGCTTTAGAAACCTCGTTTCTTCTAGTCACATCAGCTATTTGTGGTGGATTTCCCCTAGACACTTGCTTAATTTTCAGTTGCTCTTCTCAAATTTAAAATAGGACAGGTGAAACATTTAAAAGCAGCATGATACCAGCAATTCAGTTCAAACACAAACTGATTTTTTCCAGAAGAAAACATTTTGTTTATATGTAATGAAGTTTGAAACTGCCCACTTCTGGTCAGAATTTCAAATCCAAAGGCCCATCCACTGCAAAGAAAAATGTCTTCACGAGCCAAATTATTTTTTCTTGTTTGCGGGACACCATCCTAACCCACAATCTCCAGCAGTGCTTAAGTATATTTAGATACATAACCAGCTAGGGTGCCTGACAATAAAGTGCGAGTAGAAGTGTCCTAAAGCGGATTGTCTCCCTTTATGGCTTTGCATTTACTACTTAATCAAACCCCAAGCCATCAGCTGTATTGTGGCGTTCATAAAGATATGCAAGAAAAGCAGCCAAGAGGAGGTGAGAGTGCACTAAAGGGCACTCCTAGCATCACATTGAAGGCCTCTGGGCTAAGAAGACCACAAACACAGCCCTATTATGGCATGCCAGAAGGAAACGGCTATAGGGATGAAAGTCTTCCTTTTTGGCAGAAAGATGATGGTTGTAGAGGAAAAAGATGTTTGTGTTTTTGCAAGTTCATGCATCTTCCAAAAGAGGAGATCCTGAGTGTGTGCTGAGATTGTCAGCTTTCTCGGGTACCTGTCTAAGTTGAGATGTTTTGTACCATGCTGTGTGCTGTGTTTCTGAAAAGACTCACGGCACCGCTCTAATTGCACATATCATGAGAGGGGGTGCATTTTGCAAGTATGTACTTTTGGCCCATATTCTGTCACTCAGATGTTCTCCTTTCTTATGCCTGTGGAGAAATAGCCACTTCTGAGTCGATTGTGCTATCAGCAGCTTTTGCAGCTCTTTTGGCCCTCTCTTGCGAGACCTCTCCTTGAGGGCTGAGTAGCACGTGTGGTGTCACCTTTGCAGTGATTATGATACGCAGCTCCTAAGATAAAACTGTGGTTTAGCGTTTCTACAGTAACACTATAACACGAGTGAGTGCAGAGCATCTGGGCAAAGCCTTCCTCCTCCACCAGAGTGCCGCACTCCAGGGCTCTGGCACCGGCGGAGCCAGCAGCTGGGCCGTGGGCCATTTTACCGCCCCACGCCACTGCCTGTTCTTCCTAGGTCTGGCCCCGAGCCAGATTCTCTTACCCCCGCTGGCTTCATTGCAAGTTGAGGCTTACTCTAAGCACATTTATTTCTGCTTTGGAATCAGGCAAACTATTAATATATCTTAGAATTATCAGAAGTGCGTATATAAGGAAATCCTGGGGTTGAATTTAGCCTGCAAAGGGTTGTACCAACAATAAAATCAGAGTCCCTTATGGATAACAGCAATTTTGGAGCAATAAGAAGTGACGTTAAGAAATCCCCCTGCAGAATTCACCTGTATTTGCTCGCATTATGTTAGAAGAGCTGCAGACGTAAGAAGGCGAGTATTTCTTTTCAGAGTGTGTTTGTGTACTATGTTTCCCTCACACCCATACTACTATAATCAAATGTCCTGCATATATAAAGTGTCTCCTGCTTTGTTGTTTGTTTTTTTTAGAGGAATTATTTCAGGTTATCCTTTCAGTGAAATATTACAAGATTTGAAGTAGTAAATACAGAATGCCAGAATTAATTTTTCTCCAATAATTAAGTGTCTGACAATCCCAATCAGTTAACTCATTCATTAAAATTCAATAATGATTTCTCCTATGGCTTTCACTAGCAGTAATGACATACATTATTATGCATCACTAATTTCCATGAAGAACAATGAAGCACTATTTTATTGGCATCTAGAATTACTCCACTGTACTTTGCTGTATTCTTTTCAAGAGATGATGAAAGGGAAAGTTGAGCAATCTGGATTGTTTACTTCTTTTTGGGCCTTACAATGTTTTGCTACATCAGCAAAGTGTTAAATAGGCACTCTGAAATATTCTTAGACTGTTTTAATCATTGTATCATAATTGGGATGAGTGTCAAAGTCCTTAGGATCTGTAAAGTTTCTTAGCTGTTAAATTCCTAGGCAATTTTTACATTATAAATACAATTTAAAAGTGATTCAATCTTCAGTTTAAAATGAGATGCATTGGCTGAAGCGTTCAAAATTTGTTTTGTTACCTTTTTAAAATTATTTGGCTACTCAGCTCTAACAACTCCTTTCAAGGGTTTCTAGGGCATCCTGTGAACAAACATAACTTCAACACCACTGTATTTTTGAACTCCTCAGGGATGGATGGCTCAGTCATTCTCAAGAGTGTTGCGAAATTGAATTTTTTACCCTATGTGGAGAGGTCAGGTCACTAAGTTACTCCTGTCGTGGGTGGGGGAAAGGTGCAGTAGAGGTATGGAACAGAGTGGGATCAGAGAGAGAAGGGGCCAGCCCTGCTGAGCTGGTATCACAGGCTCAATGCAGTGCAATACATGGTCATGAGGTAGATAGCAACTATGTAAGAAACAGGGTAATCCCCTTCACCCATATTCCTTTCATCTCCATCAACAGCAGAAGAACCCCCATAGCACAAAGAATGTGGGACAGACACCTTTCTACACACTGCTGCCTAAGGCAAGCACAAACTTTGCCTATTCTTGCACCTGGGCTAAATCAGATACTCCTGTCTGTTTGGGGTTGGTTGGTTGGTTTGTTTGTTGGTTTTTTTTTTTGTCCTGTGCACTGTGCACAAGCATTAGTATGCAAATCAATGATTTATTTGAGGGTGGTAAGGCACTGGAACAGATTGCGCAGAGAAGTTGTGGATGGTCCATCCCTGGAAGTGTTCAAGACCAGGTTGGATGGGGCTTTGAGCAACCTGGTCTGGTGGGAGGTGTCCCTGCTCATGGCAGGGGGGTTGGAACTCGATGGTCTTCAAGGTCCCTTCCAACCTAAACCGCTCTATGATTCTATGATTCTATGATTCTATGATGCTATGACTTCTGCTCCCGCTTTGCCAATGGGCAGTGTTTCTACCACTGCACTGCCTGTGAAAGCACAGACGCTATCCCACACATGCCACAGTGTGCAAATCCAGGATACCAATCTATTGCTACAACTATACCAGCGCAACTGAGAGCATAAATGGTTTACTGGCCTATTTGCTGTCATAACTTACACAGGATTTGGCACACAATACATTTAATTATTTAGCTAATAGATTAATTCCCTAATGGAATCACAAAGCAAGAGGATTATGAATGTTCAGAATTCTTTTCCTTTTCTGCCTAGTCGAGACAGATCAAGTCATCCTTTTAAGTGTATTCTGCTTCTGTTAGGCATTTAGGTCAAAGCAATTGTTTACTTTATGTGCCTGTAATTATTATGAAATATGCTGAATTGTTAGTCACATTTCCCACAGCCAGGAACTGAGGGCCAAATTCATTGCCCTTGCCAGCAAAGACGTTACCCCGGGGTAAATTTTACCTATTACAATTCAGCCTTATTTAAACTGAGTAGGAATGACAACCTATAGCACGTTACAGCTTCAGACACAGATGTGTATTCCTTAGGGATGCATCAGTAGTCTGGTTTCCCAATTCAGAAGTGAAAGCATCCAAATTACCATTCTACAAAAGCTGTGTCTGAGCTATTTTCAGCAGATTGCTCATTGGAATCAGGGCAGGTTAAAAGATGTTTCAAGAATCGCTGAGATCTAGTTTCCTCGATTGGCACTAGGGAACTTTTTAACTGCAAAAGATCATATTAGATCAGGAAAACCAAGAATAAGCTAAACATTCTGGTCTAATTTTGTGTTTTCTGAGAACTAGAAACAGAATTTGGAATATTGTTATTCTGCATTAAAATAACCGGGGGTCCTATTTACATGGCATGGATGTCCATTTCCACAATGTTGTCAGGAGCGAGGGTGTGTAGCTAGACCAGATTGTTCCCTGCCATTCTGCACATGAAAGTGTTCCAGGTTCATGTCTAGATTTAACTGGGCAACATGGAAAGATACATAGGCAGGATCACTTTTGAAACCCTAAGCCGTCAGGTATATATCTGAAGTGCTGAAAAGTATAAGAAGGTGTGAATTAAACTCAGAATAGTCTGCGTTACACGTTCTTCTGTTGATAGACACTGCTGTCTGGTTGCTTCATAGGATGTTCTCATCAGGATAGATTCCAAAACACATTTACTGAGTGAGAGTAAATAACACTGATGGTCAGATTTTTTTTCCCCTATTCAATAATTCTCCTTTTTGGCTACTCATCCACCGCCACCACCACTGCCAAATTAAAAGATATACATGAGGGTTTGTGGTTTGTGCGTATTTTTGGTTTTGGTTTTGTTTTGGTTTTTTTTTACAATAGAAATTAAAAACTAGTGTCTGGTTTTGGGCTCAGAAAGATAAAACAAAAATTACAAAGCCAAACTATCAGTAAGCAGACACTTCCCATGATAAATTACGTTTTCAAAAAGCAGAATGTCTTGTAAAAATGTTTCAACAGAAAATTTCTGACTAAAGCTACCATGGAGGCTGAACAGTGTAAGTGAATGTAGGTAGCTGCAAGGGTGATCAAATGGGTGCCGTTTCCTCACTCATGAGTGTGGCTGTGTGTTAGATAATCTCAGGGAACACAGAAGGAAAGGAAGGTGACAGAATTTGCAGAATGTGAACCGAACAACAGTACGATAATTCATACCAAACTCCTCTAGCACCTTCTGTACTGAGCTTTGAACTCAGCCAATAGATGGCTAAACATATTTTTTTATTTAACATACAGTATGTTAAACCCTTCAACACACACCATTCCTTTCAAATAACATAAGCCTTTCTATCATTCTTCTTAATAGACTTCTAGAAAGTAAATTGCCATCTGGCCTATGGAGACATTTAAAGATAGGAGACGAAATTTACAAACATGGGACTTACACAAAGTGCACACCTCAAGCATTCTGAAATTTATTGCCCTGCATCTTTGGTGCACCAGGTCACCTTGAGTTTCAGAGATTTCTTTGGAAATTCTAAACAATCAATATTTGCAATGACTCTCAAGCAATGCCCTGGGTGCAAGCACATCTATAAAATCCAAGGATGCTTTCCTGATCTTTCATCAAAACACATATCAGCAATCACATTCTTTAGCCAAAGTTCTTTAAAATTAAAAATTTAATTGATCATGAAATGATTTGAAATGTCTTTGGCCTTTAACTTGAAACTGAAGGAAAATGCCACAGGAGGGAAAATACTGCTTATACATGAGGTGAGGAAAAACAGGATATGAAAGGTGGTGAAAGCAATGGCAGCTATAGACAGATCTATTTATGGTCCCGAAAACAGTAGATTTAAAACACTGCATTAAATACTCTGTTTTGCATTGAATGTGGTTGATTTATTTTGCATTTACAACTTTCTGTAATGCCATGTTCTTGATGATGTGACTTTCTGCTTCTCTGAAGCTTTTAGTGCTTTTCGCACCTTTATTGAATGAGAAAGGCAGCAAGACACATTTTGTGACAGTACCAATTAAAGCTTCTCCCTGAAGAGTTTTGTTGGGAGAGCTGTTGATCAACAGGCTGATGTAGTATACAAAAGGCGCATGTCACTTGTCTGCAGCCACCTTCGTTGATGCAAAATGACAGTCAGGAGGCTCTTCTGTTACCACATTAGTCGCGCAGTGTCTTCTGAAGTGCTCTTAAAGTCCTGATGGGAGAACACACTTGTATTCTTCCAGCTTTGTCTTCATTGTTAACAGAGTTGTGAATTCCTGTCTCAGGGCTCCTCGGGAGTGTTAACTATCCCAGGATGAGAGTGCCGGGTAAAGACAGGCACTCTTATGTTATTATGACATAAACATGCAGAGGTCAGCTCTATTTTCTCACCCGATGCAGACAAGTTTATCTGACAGCAAACCAAAAAGTAGCTCATCTCCGTTATGCTTTTTGGCTCTGCTCAAATCACCATCCCAAATGCAGCCACTCCTGAGATTTGTGGACTTCTAACTCTGGATTCAGAACCATGTCCTGACACATACTTTTGATATTCCCCCCACCCTTAGTCTAAGGTTTAGAAGCAAGAAGTGACAAGGCTAAGCATGCAGCTGTCTCATTCAATTTGATTTTTGCAGGAGTTTCAGCCATATATAGATGTCCCAAAGTGATTCAAGTCAGACGCATAAATCTTGATAACCTTCTGATCTTTTCCAGTGAAAAAGAGGAGCAAAGCAATTTCATTCCCAGAGATGTTATGATATATGAAGAATAGAAGAAAGAATGAAAAAGATTAAACATTACCCATGTCTGAGCTGTATAGAGACTGGACAGTCAGGGCAGTCCTCCAGACCACACATCGTGCATTTACAGGCAGCTTGCAATCAGCCTGAAATCTGTCAACTGTAAATCCCATCTGCCTTTGTGGCAGGTAGAATTGCTGCATTTTCAGGCAGGACATCAAGAGTGCTTTTGCACAGTCCTCCATGGCCATCTCCTCTGCGCAGCACCATGGCAGCAGTCTCCACAGCTGCTCCAAATCTATCTCTCTACTGGAAAGAAAATTGCTTTCCTGTGTGCTCTAAAGCTCCTGATTTATCTCCGGTTTTCTTCCAGGGACACTCCAGCTGGGTCAGCTTGAAGCCATCCCTGCAGTCTACTTTGCAGATAGATAATGCAGATGGGAAACAAATAAGACTTTAAGCCAGTCCTCAAGATGGCTTCTCCATTGTATGGACACAGACATATTCTAGCCTGAAATTGTGGATGAAACGGAAGCTGTCATGGTTGAAACGCACTATGCAGAGTAGAAGCCAATGTACTGGCTACAAAATACATATTATGAAGCTAATTTGTAAGCAGATGGTATCATCAATGGTGTGCTGTAGATTATGAGGTGTGCCTAGAGGAAGAATGCTGGCAACATTGGACTGGAGCTGCTTCAATCCCACCAACTCTGGGAAAGTCACGTTTTCAAGGACATGGGTGGTAATTAGAGTTGGGACTAATTTTTCTTAAATCTAAGCTAAATTTAGGTCTAACCTTGTAACCTTGGGTTCCTAAAGAAAACAGTGTGTAGTGGACAGTGGTCCAAAATAGGCCAGATGACTCTCTCCAGAAGTGCTTATCTCTCCTTGTCTTATTTGTCTAACTGTAACAGGTGCACAGGAAGCACAACTTTGATGTAGATACCTAATTTTTCAGGTCTAAAGCTGAGGAAAAATAACCCCAAATGTCACTAACAAGTAAATACAACTGGTCTATAACTTGCCTTTTTTGCCACTGACAGACTGCTCTTTAGCAGCACGGTCTCTTTGTGTCTCAGTTTCCTCATGTGGCTTCCTTTTTTCAATCATTTACCTGTAGGCTACAAAAAAAATTTAGACTGGCAATTGCAGGTTACTAGGTGCACATACAGTTCTCAACAAGAAGATTTCTGAACTTAATCAATGTTTCTAATTGCTGCTGTGCCATAGAAGACACTTACAGTACTAAGAGTAATTATTTTGTTGCTAATGTTTTAATAAGAAACATAAATATAGAAAAGACCCTCTGTTTCTTTGATGGTGTGCCTGAGTTAGGTATCATAAGCGCATTGAAAAAAACATTTTAGTGGCAACCTTTTTTGTTGTTAAGCTCTTAAATGCAAGAAGACTCTTGTCTTTCCATGGTGAGGAAGCATCATACGCTTACAGCATGTGGTACAAGGTGAAAAATAAACAAAAACCAGTAATTCAGTTGAAAGAAAGAAGAATAAGCATATCATTTACCAGTCATAGAATATAGGACCCAAATTCTCGGGGAGGGGATCATACCTGGGAGTTTTGTAAACCTGACTCACATCACCATTAACCTAAGTCTGTGCTTTTGAGGCTAACCTTCAGCAGCAGATAAAATGCTCAGAGGTCTCTGCTGCGTATTTTGTTCAAAGGTGTGATCTCTATAAACTCATAGATGCATATTTTAATGGCTGTTCCTGTCTCCGCTGGGCAGCCCACTCATGTCCCTTGTGAATCCTGTTAAAACTTGCAAGACTGCCTCCGAAGCGAACTTTTTGGTACAAAACCTGACAGAGGCTTTCTTTTACCAGCATATGTGCGCAGACACACACAGATAGCATATCACTTGCCACCAAGATTTCATAGCCCCACCCCCATAGCAACTATGATTACTGGACCAAGCCCCAGATAAAAGCCCTGATGTAGTAGTTGAAAGAAAAACAATTGTTACTTTGCATTTATTATTATTTTCTTAAAGAAAAATAATATGGTCTGTATTTTTAAATATCTAATTAACGTCTACCACCAATATAAGTTCTTATATCCCTTTTGAGACACTAATCATAGTATACACTTCAGTATCCAACAGGAATGGGTGGTTGCAAATGAACTGTATGTGGATACTCATGTGGAATAGTACCTTCAAGAAAAATTCCATTCATCTTCTGTCCTAAGATGAAGATCTACCGTAGATATTTATTGTTGTTTGTGCCAGGCTATGATCTAGGGCACTCCTAGTCTGCCTTCTAGAGCATATCGTATAGCTAGCTTTAGCGGTGATCCTGTGGTAAAGAGAAGCATTTCCAATTTCAGGCTAAGACGAGAATACACGTGAAGTTTTCCATCTGGACACCTGCACCAAAACCAAGGACTTCTACTTCCACTGCACATACTTCCTCTTCCTCCCAACCGTACTATTTCTCTCAGAATATATGTTAAAACAGAAAAGTCAAAGACAAAACTCCTTTTTCAGGCAACCTTGAGAAAAGCAGAAGGAAGAGCAAAGCTCCCCTGAGCTAGAAGACAGGGACGAGGAGCAGAATGAAGCCCCCATAATCCAGGGTGAAATGGTTAGCCACCTGCTACACCACTTAGACACACACGAGTCTATGGAGCCAAATGGGATCCACCCAAGAGTACCGAGGGAGCTGGCAGAAGTACTTACTAATACACTTTCCATCATCTATCAGCAGTCCTGGCTAACCAGGAGTTCCGCGTTGACTGGAGGTTAGCAAATGTGGCATCCATCTACAAGAAGGGCCAGAAGGAGGATGCAGGGAACTACAGCCCTGTCAATTTGAACTTGGTGCCAGGGAAGTTTATGGAGCAGGTCGTCTTGAGTGTCATCACATCACGTACAGGACAACCAGGTGATCAGGCCCAGTCAGCATGGGTTTAGGAAGGGCAGGTCCTGCTTGACAAACCTGACCTCCTATGACAAGGTGACCTGCTTAGTGGATGAGGGAAAGGCTGTGGATGTTGTTTAGCTGGACTTCAGTAAGGCTTTGACACAGCATTCTCCTGGAGAAACTGACTGCTCATGGCTTAGACAGGCATACTCTTTGCTGGGTTAACTGGCTAGATGGCCAGGCCCAAAGAATCGCAGTGAATGGAGTTAAATCCCGTTGGTGGCCAGTCACAGGTGGTGTTCCCCAGGGCTCAGTATGGGGTCAGTTCTCTTTAATATCTTTATCAACAATGTGGACAAGGGGATCGAGTGCACCCTCAGTAAGTTTGCAGACGACAGCAAGTTGGGTGGGAGTGCTGATCTGCTTGAGGGTAGGAAGGCTCTTCAGAGGGATCTGGACAGGCTGGATCAGTGGGCCAAGTCCTGCACTTGGATCACAACAGCCCCATGCAATGCTACAGGCTTGGGGAAGGCTGCAAAGCTGGCTGGGAGAAAAGGACCTGGAGGTGTTGGTCGACAGCTGGCTGAATACGAGCCAGCAGTGTGCCCAGGTGGCCAAGAAGACCAATAGCATCCTCGCTTGTATCAGAAATAGTGTGGTCAGCAGGACTAGGGAAGCGATTGTCCTCCTGTACTCAGCACTGATGAAGCTGCACCTTGAACACTGTGTTCAGTTTTGGGCCCCTCACTACAAGAAAGACATTGAGGTGCTGGGCACCACCGTGTCCAAAGAAGGCAATGAAGCTAGGCAAGGGTCTAGAGCACATGTCTTATGAAGAGCGACTGAGGGAACTGGGGTTGTTTAGCCTGGAGGAAATGAGGCTGAGGGGAGACCTTATTGCTCTCTACAACTACCTGAAAGGAGGTTGTAGTGAGGTGGGGGTCAGTCTCTTCTCCCAAGTAACAAGTGATAGGAGGAAATGTCCTCCGGTTGCATCAGGGGAGGTTTAGCTTGGATATTAGGAAAAATTTCTTCACTGAATTGGTTGTGAAGCATTGGAACAGGCCTCCCTAGGGAAGTGGTTGAGTCATCATCCCTGGAGTCATTTAAGTGTGTAGAAGTCGTGCTTAGGGACATGGTTTCATGGTGGGCTTGGCAGTGTTAAGTTAACACTTGGACTCAATGGTCTCAAGGATCTTTTCCAACCTAAATGATTTTATGATTCTAAGTCAGGACAACAAAGGACAATCTGCAGCATTCACAGTATACTGGACTTGCGTGAAGGCTGATCTCGCATGTGGCTCTGCTTCCTGCCAAGGATTCTGACTCTGCAGAGATTGTTGGAATTTTGTACTGGAATTTTGAATGTAGGGAACATGGTTGCACCATTTTCTTCCTCTGGTTACTACTGGGGAAAATTGGAAATATGGACATAAAGATGTTTATTTAACCTCCCCAAAATTACATCAAATTATGTAAAACCTGTGAAAATAAAGGTTATTATTTCCAACTTCAGTGACTCCTTGTCAAGCTAACCCAAAAAGGCTATTGAAAAAAAAAAATTGTTTCCTTTAACTAAAAAATCATTAGCATCAATGCATAAACCAAAGACCAGGCCAAATGGCATCATCTTTTTCTGTCATCTTCCCTGCACAAGATGTCAAGAAGGCCTGTGCCCAGAGGAGCGGATACGTCTACAGTGCTATGGGGTCCTTGCGATCCCTGTCATTCTAATGGACCATGAAATTCTGTTACTAATGGACATACATTATAAAGCCAGCTGTAAGGTATTATGAGTTTAATAATATTCTCTAAAGGGCTAGACATTTACTAAGATAATAAAAACACCCTGTGTTAAAATAATAAATGTTAAACAAATAAAACAAAAAAGTATTTTGAAAGCAGTATAAATACAACTAGCTTCAATGCAGAAGCTAACCTGTAAATGATGACAATTCCCTTTGTGTAGTTCTTCCATAATTTCTCTCTGCTGGAGAACTTATTGTACCTTCATTTGAAACCTCTGGTTCCAGCTCTACCACTGACAGTATATTGGCATATAGAGGCAGAGAAAGTCTCTTCCAGGAAATGATTTATAGATTTCTAATGGGGTGTAGGAAAATGCGACTTTTCAATACCCTGCAATCAAAAGACATTCAACAAAAGCTATGTAGACTGTGAAAGAATGGGCAAAATATGATCATCCATATTCATGAAAACACATTAACCCACTTACCTGGAGTATTCAATTATTTCCCTATTTATGGATAATATGTGTGCTATAAATGTCAAGATCAATTTAAAAAGTGAGTAAATTGCCTTTTTATGTCTTGGTATTAAACAGTGTCCTGCATGCATGGCTGTCACTCCAAAATTGTTTAGTTTTCTCCTACCATAAAAGCTGCAGCTATTCCATCACAGTACCTGAATAGGAAAATGGAATGTGCAGGATACTCTTGAGAAGTTAATGGCATAAATACTTTATTTTAACCATTCAGAATAATGACCAAATGTTTGGAGATGCCAGAAGAGACTGGTATAGTCACAGTCAGTTTGACAATGATGGAGGGAAGGAGGGCTTGTACGTTTTTTGTCTAGTAATATAGAGAGAGCACATATGGAGATAAATACTGTTTATGAATTCGAATGAGCAAGACATATTTATATTGCTTTACATTATATATCCAGGAACTTCTGGTTAAATATTACATACTTGCCTTCTTATGAAATACCTTTCTGTTAAAATATTTTGGGTAAAAAGTTTGAAATGTGAAAAAAACAAAAACGCCTTAAGCATGAGACCTAAAGAAAGTTGGCTTTGGCTGAATACCTACACTACTGGAAAGCTTTCATTTTTAAGATATGTTTCAAACGATTCAAACACCATATTTACAAGCACCTCTACTATCCTGTGACACATCTGTGTAGCCATTATGCAGAAAACTGAATGCCAATTATAGACTACATTTTGCTTTAATAAGTGAGAAAATCATTTTGGCAGCTACATTACTGATCCCAATAACATTACCTCTCCATGTCTCTGGTTGAATTTCCATGGAGGATTGCACAGAACAATAGCAATGAAATGAGCTAATCTTCCACATAAATAGCAATGATTGGAAAATGCTCTGTCAAAATTGTGTTAATCAGAAAATGTCCTTTTTTGCCTTATATGGAAATTTTCATTTCATTTGATTCCCTCCCTCCTCGTTTTTCAAAGAAAAGAGAAACAAAAAGTGTATGTAGGTTTGTTTGATTTCTTTGGGTTGTGGTTTTTTTTTTTTAAATGAATATTTTAATTTCATATTGCCATGAAGAAATGCTGGCAATTTTTTTATGAACTTTTTTTCCAAAAAGTCTGATGAAAATACTCTTTATATTATTCCAGCAGCTGCACATCTCGCTATAACCTGAAGAAAGTTTTGACAGATTCTTTGCAGTTTTCTCTTTCTTTTTGTATAAGAATGATGTTGTCTTTTAATAGATAACAAACTGCCAGAGGCAGACGATCTTTGCAAGGCAGGTTATAATGGTAGCACAGTGGTAGCTGAATATTATGGTTTGGTAGCTTATTTATATGCTTAGTTTTCAGAGGTAAATTATTGGATATGCAAACTGTGGGGTTTTTAAGAATCAACCCCATGCTTTGCAAATCATACATAATAAGGAAGAGTAACCACGTTCCTTTGGTTTTCGTTTTGAAGTTTCTGAGAGAGACTCCCTTTAAAGCTTCATGAGAGAGTTTAAAAATGCTAATATTTTCAATGGAACCAAAGAAGGGCTTGGTAATAAATTCTTTTATGCAAGTTACTATAAGCTAGTTTTTCCACGCTTTCTTTCAGGGTAGCATATGGAGAGAAGTAATGCATAATAAAACTCAGAATAAGGCTTTTTACAGCAGCAGATTTCTTTCTTTAATGATGCGACATTTCTGGGCAATTTGTGATTGCTTAAACACGAACACTTCTTAGAAAAACAAGTCATATGCTCACAGGACCTGGCTTTCCTCTTATACCAGTTTTTTAATAGTATACCCTACTAGCAACATTTAACCACTTCCACAACAGATCAAAGCCTTCCTTTTTTCAGACACAACTATGTAGAAAAATTCAGCCCTATTTCAAATACAGTGTTCTAGGACAAATTAGAAATAGTTTTTTGATGAGGAGACTCTTCTGTTATACTTGTGAAAACACCGCTACTTCAGTGAAAGTTGGAGTAGCCACCAGCAACATGAAGAGCTCAAACTGTCCTTCAGTGCCTAACTCAAACGTCCTCCATGGGTGAAGACACCTGCAGTTTGGATAAACAGGTTCCGAGGTCTAGATTGAGTTTATCTTACTTGAGGATTTTAACTGATCTACTTCAATTTGGACAGGGTTCCACTACCTGTCTGTAAAAGAGGGATGAAAATGGGTGTCTTCAAAGACAGTGCTTGTGAGGGTATTCTAATTATATAATATTCAGATTTTGTGGTAATAGTTGTAGTCTATAATACAATAATTCTATAATAGTGACTCTGTAAGAATTAGATGTTTTTCTGAGCTGAGACTCTTCTGAGGTCATGATGAAGCTGTCTTAGAAACTCTCACCACCAGATAAAAGGAACAAACATGTCCATTGAGATAAACATGTCCTTTGAGAACCATTAAGGGAAGAAGATTTTTCTTCACAGCTCATCGTAAAATAATCTTTTCCCTCCTCTCTCCCCCACCACTGTATTTTTCTGGCCTTTTCTTGAGTATGAACATTTAAAGGACAAGGTGTTGCATTAGGACAATAGAGAATGTAACATAGGAAATGGATATACTGCCAAATTGTGACTGGGGTATGGGATACCTGTACCTACTCTGGCTTTAAACTAACCATGTCCAGCAGCTAGCCACAGCTTTGCACAAGTCACAGTGAGCTGAACATTCAGACACTTACCCTAATTTTGAGCAGCCTTTGAGATCTGTTCTGCTTTGGGGACGACCAGCACTGACAACTGAACCATAATCATCTCTCTTATTCATGAAGATAGCCTGAAATGGAAGACACATAAAATATGACTATTACTGTTTCCCAACCTGCACAGATTGTCCCAAATCAGTATAGACATCTCAGCAACACCATCCCAATTCCACAAATACTAAGAAGATTGATTAACTCAACCACAGCCCTGTGGGGTTGTGTGGAGCCCACTGAGATCAGGAAATGGTGAAGGCACATTAGTACAGCAGGGTGTCTGAGCTAATAGGTCCTGCCAGAAAAAAATTTTTGGCCTTTTTTATTTACAAACCAAATAATCTATCTAGAAATAATCAAGAGCTGACTGTGCTGTCAAGTTATTTTGGGTACATCTACATAAGAGTCAGTTCCAGCAGGGATTTCATGTAGCTTAGCACCAGGCAAGTGCTTAGTGGAGCAGTCTTAAGTGAATTTGTTCTCAAATAGCATGAACCATTTCAGTCTTGGTTCACATTCTGTACCTGCAATGAAATTTCTGTGACCAGTCTTTTCAGTGCTGCAGAACCACACAGAAATATCACTTTGTATCAAACCACAAAAACGTTCCTCTTGCCTACTGTGGAGCACCAGGTTCTTACCATGGTAGACTGTTATTTCAGTGGGTGATGCATTCATTCTCCCGCTGCCCATTTCCATATTCTCCATACTTAAATCATTTTATTTTAAAAGGATAAGAGAAATATTTACATGTTTTGTAGGACAAGTCCAGGGCCTGATACACAACCGATGATCTTCTCTGTGCTCAGATTCTAGACAGTGGATTAAAGGTGTAAGCAGATGGACTGTTATCTAGTCAATATATGGAGAACAGTAACTTTGACAGGACCATACATACCTATTAGCCAAAGGGAGTTATGAAGGTGTCCCAAATAAACAACTTCTTTCCACCACAAAGATAGCTTCAGAGTTTTCCCTTTCATGGCCTGGACTTTTACAGTAATATAGAAGCAGAATGTACATTATTTTGCACTGTAAAGCAATGGACAAGTTGCAAACTTGGTGAAAGTAATGCAATGAATCACAGCTCAGATCCTTTCCACACTAAGAAACCTGCAATCTCCCCATGGAGTTTTATGGAAGGAAGCACTGGATGAAGCATGGGGGGATACCAGGCTTTCAAGTCTTGTGTCAGGGAGACGACTTTAGGTTCATGAGCGTATAATAACATTTCAGTATTAATATCTTTTGTTGATTTAAGTAACCATATGGTTTTTAAGGTTTACTCACAGTGCTTAAAAGGTCACAACCACCTACTTGGCTATTAGAAGTTAGGATTTACCCATTGAGTGGGTGACAGTGGCCCTGACTGTAGTAACAAGGGAGAAATCTTAGTAAAAAATTCCAACTATGTCCACATCCCTATGGGCTCTTTTCTTGACACTCTAAATGGTATCAAACTTCCCCCTTCATTTGTCACAGAATCATAGAATAGTTTGGGTTGGAAGGGACCTTTAAAGGTCACCTAGTCCAACCCCCCTGCAATGAGCAGGGACACTTTCAACTTGATCAGATTGCTCAGAGCCCTGTTCAACTGTTGTCCTTAATTCTATTTTTTTCTAACTCTGCTTTAATTCAACCTTTGTCTTAATTCCTTAATTTGTCCTCAATTTTAATTTAATATTCTGTCAAGGAAAAGACAAAAACTCCAAAAATGATTATAAAATATTTAAATAGTAGTGAGGACATGTCAGCTTTGAATTTGCTGGCCATTAATAATGACATGAGTAAATGGCCTAAAGTGGTATCTAGAAGTGTAAACCCCCTCCTAGACAGTTATTTATTTCCAGGAGATGTCTGGCACCTTAATACTTATTGCTCTAACAAATTACTCCATTAAATATTTCTCTCCTTGTCACCTTTTTATCAAGCTGAACATGTAGTTTTGTGTAATCTACAGTTGCTTGCGGTATACAATTATTCAAAGGCAGGACACTTCATTTCATGTTCACTAATTATGATTCCTTTCTTCAGCACAGCTATTTCAGATTAAAAATGTGCCAGCATTGGGAAAATGAAAATATCCATTGTTATCAAAGGGTTAATGAGATTTTACAAAGCAATTCTAATGTAGCCTTTTGTTTATAAACTCCTTTTCAAAACTATATTCTTGTTTTTATCACAAAACGCACTTGTTCTTTTATTTCTTTTTTCTCATTTAAGAAATTGAGAAGTGTATGTAGAAAATGACAGTAATATAGTGAAGACAGTAGGTTATCTTCCTCATAGCTATTGGGATTTCAGATCTTCAGCTTTGTTAATTCCAGTCTAGAACTGGACTTTACCTCTCAGAGGTAAAATATTTCATGACTGAGAGAGACAGCTCTGGTTTTCTGGATATCTTTCTCTTTCAAAGCAGGACGAAGAAGCTGTGTCAGGTGGTTAGTGAAAATGTGGTGAGAAGGTGTTATAGTCTGACAGTCCTCTCTGGTGTCCTTAGCCAAAGAAAACTACTTTAAATGGCTAGTTGGATGAGCCAAGAGTTTTGTAATGATTAGAGAAGGCTGGAAAGTTTGTGTAGAGCCACCATTGGATCAGATCTCCAAAAAATACTTCATTCTGAACAGGTGCATCTGCCCAATATTGATTTGACACCTTATCAGAATGTAAGAATATAATAGGCCAGAAAGAATGATGGATTAGTTGGATTGGGAGCTCAGCTGTGATAGTTTGAATTGACTTATTTTCCAGGTGGCAGTATTATAAAGGTCACTTCTCAGCATGAAGCAGTCAACCATGCCTTGATTTTCTGATTATTCCTGTGACTTATATATATTTCATGCTGATAGATGTCACAGCAAAAAACCCGAACTGATACAATCACCTAGCACCTTGTTTTTTGCAAAACACCATATGGGAAATGGCACCATATGATTTCTTGGCATCAAAACTATATGAACTGAATGATGAGGACGTATCTTTTAAAAAGACATTCATTGACAAAGAAAATCATATAACTATAAAATAATTTAGGTTGGAAAAGACCCTTAAGATCATTGAGGCCTAGCACTTCCAATTCCACTACTAAACCACGTCCCTAAACACCACATCTGCACGTCTTTTAAATACCTCCAGGGATGGTGATTCAACCACTTCCCTGGGCAGTCTGTTCCAACGCTTCACAACCAATTTAGTGAAGAAATTTTTCCTAATATCCAAGCTAAACCTCCCCTGATGCAACCAGAGGACATTTCCTCCTATCACTTGTTACTTGGGAGAAGAGACTGACCCCCACCTCCCTACAACCTCCTTTCAGGTAGTTGTGGAGAGTGATAAGGTCTCCCCTCAGCGTCTTTTCCTCCAGGCTAAACAACCCCAGTTCCTTCAGTCACTCTTCATAAGACATGTGCTCTAGACCCTTGCCCAGCTACATTGCCTTCTTTGGACACGGTGGTGCCCAGCACCTCAATGTCTTTCTTGTAGCGAGGGGCCCACTGAACACTGAACACTGAACACAGTGTTCAAGGTGCAGCTTCATCAGTGACGAGTACAGGGGGACTGTATGCAAATACTACCTGCCAAGTAAGTACTTCAAATAACTAATTGGCTTAACATCATTAACTAAAAAAGTTGTGTTTCTGAATTTCTAATGATGGGCTGGATCTTAACATGTCTTGATTTGCTAGATTCAGGAATTCAGACCATTAAGAAGAGTGTCAATGCCAGTCAAATTACTTGTTAGTTTTATTACAGTAATAATACTGCTCTAAATTTTTGTGAACTTGAGTCCAGGGAGAAATCCACAATTTCCTCACCAAATATTTCTATACACATAGCCTAATGTTATAGCCATGCCTTTACTATATATAGTGCACTGAGCGTGTCACCAGATTAGGGAATGACAAACCATAACGTTTACAACAGCATCCTACTGTGAATGGTTAAAAGCCTTGACTCTGACGAATTCTAGAGTACTGTGAGGTTTGAAGAAAGCAAACATCTAAACAAACACATCTCCTGAGTTCCTAGGAAATTTGTCAATATGTCAGGTGGGTAGAACTTTTGAGATATAACAGTGATTCTGTAAACTGATAAGGCTGAAAATGGAAACTTAATATCTAACAAAAATTTAATAATAAGAAATTGGAAGCATTTATAGCCAAAGATGGGGCTGGTTAAAAGGTAAAACAAGTATGATTGCTAGTGTGCAATTAACAGATCAAGATCTTAAATTCTCTTTTGTACCGTGTTTTGATATGAACACCACAAAATTTTCCAAGGAAGAGCAACCTGTAGAAAGGATATGGGATTAAATAGAAGGGTTTTTTGCATTCCCAGGCCCTTTTGGCTTCCTATGTAACATTGAGTAAGTCATTTATTTTGCCTGATCCCCTACTTGCTCAAGATATTATTTTCCTATCCACAGGGCAGTTTTGAGGATATATTCCATTAATAATGATTAGGCATTTGAAAATTTGGATATAGTCATGCAAGTATCTGAGTCCTTAGTTCAGAAGGAAATTAGATTTTGGAGATGGTTTTGTCTCTATCTCAAACCTATAATTTAGTAAAAATAATGAAACACTAGGACTTGGGTGGCTGCCTAAACTGGAGAATTACTTTATTATCAATACAGTTTTAGTGACAGAGTTGATGCTCACAAGTCTGATTATTAAAAATCTGTTTTGAAGACTATAAAAACACTCACTGAGTGAAAAGAAGGGGCTGATTTTGTGCTATATTAATGAAAAAATACTTTGTGAAAAACATTAAATTTACTCTTTTGTCTATGGAATAGCTTTGATATTCAAATTCCCTTCTTCCTGCATCTTGACTCTTACACCCAAATACACAGCACCCTTCCCATATGTCAGTTTGACATTAAAGCTAATGAATACTTTTTGCTTGAAATATTTTACTGTGTTACTCTTCTTAAATAACTCATTGGCACACTGTATTAGAAGGGGTTTATTTTTTAAAAAAATATTAACACCAGTTTTTATGGATTCTTAAATTCCATCATTATTTTTTAAATTCAGATGAAATTCTTATCCACAAATTTTATTCATAAGGCCATCTTTTTAATAGGCAAATTTTTTGCTCATTTTCTCACACATATTGCAAATGACATAAATATTTTTGCAAAAAGAGAACTGATCACTTCTAGAATCCTTAAAAGTATAAAAAGCTGAAAAAACTAATATTTTTCATTAACGTTGTTAATTTTGACCAGTACTTACCAGGACTCCTACTCAGTCATATTCAGAAATTGTTGAAAATTCATATAGAAATTTAACTGTATAGAATGAAAGGATTTCTTCTCACAGAGTCTTTGGATAAATATTTTCATTTCCCAGAGTATTCCAGAATTAATTCAGAGCAGATGTCTGATAGTTATAAAGAAAAACTCTAAAGAATCAGTGCAAGAGAAGCCTTGTGCACCTGAAAGTTAAGGACTGCAAAATTGCCATTTAGGTATAAATTGAAAATACACAGTCCCTTAACTCACATTTAAATTCCTAGCTTCACCTTCTGTTGAATCGGAAAATAGTGAGGACTTAGGAAATGAAAATCTAAAGATTTTGTTGGAGCTGGACGTTCCAGCTGAGCCTTTCTGCATGGAGCAGAGAAGGACCTGAACCTAGTCAGCAGTCCAGGAGAAGCGCAGATCACAGCATGTTCTGATACAGGATGTATGTGGCAAACTTGCTTTTGGGTAGACGCTTTTCATCCATCAATGATCCTTTTATAAGGGCAGCAGTGACAGTCAGATGTGCAGGCACGGCCCAGTCTTCTCCTGAATTAGGATCAAAATGCAGGAAGAGTTTGTTGATGACCCAAACAATGACAGTCACTACCAAACAATTCTCTTCCCACATGTAGTCTTGTCCAGCTGCACCTCCAAAGGGAAGTCAAAACAAGAAAGACTGAGGAAGGACCTGCCTGACAGTGTAGGTGTACTGTCACCTTCAGTTACTGAAAAGGAAAACTCAAATGTAAGTCCAAAGACATACAGAAAGACACCTCTGTATATCTGGAACACATAACTGACTTTCTTCACATGGGTATCAACTTCCTTCACTGAGGAGGGTTCATTTGTTTTGTTTTGTTTTTATTTTTGCTAGCAATGCATTTCTTGTCCAAGACACTAGAAACCCAATATTGCTTACATATGAAAGAATTCAAAACCGTATCTGCAGCTTTATAAGATTGTCCTAACAAGTGACTCTTTAAACCGTGGTTCCGTGCCTCTAAAGGTTTCATTATATCCTAGAAAAAGAGCCCATGAGCAGATAAAACTCTATAGCCTAATAAAGCAGTAAGGTGATGGAGAAAAGCTCTCACCAGTATTCTAATGGTGTTTTATGTTCTTTCCAAAAATTGTTTCACCCCAATAATACAAACAGACTTTGCAGAGCAACAGAAACACATTCTCTCTCTCTTATCCAGTTGTTTTTCTCTATTTGTATACTAAATCATGCTCCGTAACACTAGTTCTCTCTGTCCAGCTTCGTGACAGTTGCCTTCCATTTTGATTTCTTTTTCATTCCCAAGGGGATATGTAGAAAAAGGCTCTCTGATGTAGCCGGATGTCTAGAGAACTCTTCTGGGAGAAACATGAATGAATTCGCAGCGGAATAATTCTCCATGGTTTTAATAATGCTGAATTTTATAATGCAACTGAGAAGGTGCATACTCTTCCAAGAACGTTTTGAAAGAAAACAGACACAACCTGTGTATTTTGAAAAGAACGTGGTCCTGGGGGTGTGCTTAGCTAGTGCCCAAAATGAGCGTTAGATAGCTCTTAGCTGTATATAATCATAAGACAGTTGCAGAGCTATTCAGGTCTCTGAAAGTTAAGATTCCAGAAGTACAGAAGTACAATTTCTATGAAAATTCAAACTCAAAACCTGTAGTGCCTGGAGACTTTTGATACCTCTAAGGCAGTCAAAAAGGAATTGGAATACCTATGTATCCTGGATAAAGACAACTAAATTGTGCCTAGATTTGGTGCTTAAGGTATTTTCTAACCCTATTCATACAAGTTTATTGTTACACCTTTTAAAATTATTGCCTAATGAGTAGTAAGAGAAACCAACCATCTATAAGTAGTCTCTGATACTTGGGACTCTGTCATTTCTCTATGATTCCTCTCTTGGTGGGAAAGAACTGAACAAATTTAGTATGCTATACAGCGAGTGAATAAAATAGTGGATTGATATTTAAGAGACTTGCCCTACTTCTTGATTTTCTATTAACTTCTTGAATGACTTTGGACTATCACCTCTTTATTTGGATTTTCTATTCACATTAAGCTCAAACTCATTTTGGTGCAACTCTGTTGTTTCTAATTACTACAATTTCCTAGATAATAAAGTGTCACAGATGCCACTCCACAAATTTAATAAATCATGTAAGATGTAATCTGTACCAAAATAGTACATCTGCTATGATTCCACAATAGTCTGGTCTGCTTTGGAATTAGAAACAGATGTTGCGTTACATTAGAAGGGAAAATCTGGCTAGTAGGGAGTGGGGTAGAAAAAAACAGAATTTTTTACCATTACCATCTGTTTTTTAAAACATTAATATATATTGATTTGGTCCTTAAAGATGTCTTCCTTTGAAATACTTTAAATTGATAGAGTTTACATTTCTAACACTCTGAACAACTTGAGGCATAGGTTGGTACTTTCAGTCTAGTATCTTAGTTTAAATAAGTAAACACACTGGAATGAGTTTCTGTGAATTATGAGAGTGGAAAGAGACTTCAAGTGAGTCATCTGCAGTAGCTTATCCTCCTGAGTCATGGGAGAACTGATGCAAATACTCCTTCGCGGTCCCAGGACTAGCTGTGAATATTTCAAATGAGTTCACTTCAGTCAGCTTCCTTGCAACTGATTCTTCTGCCAGAAATAATTGTTAAACATCCTCTGATACTTAATCACATTCTCCCATGCCAGGGCACAACTCCCTTTCTTCTCTTCTAACAAATGATAATGGCATAAGACATTGTGACATAAGATTTCCGTCTTCTAAAATGGTATTGTTTGCATTGTGGGTTTTTTGTAATTTATTTTATGGGGTATTCACACTCTGTCATTGCTTTGTTCTCTTATCCCACCCTCATGGATCAAGTTTTTAAATATCTTAGGAACCTTGCTGCTCTTCATTTGATTCTCTGCAGATTTCTATTCTCTGAAATGCAGCATCCCAAAATGTAAGTGTTATTTCAGGTAAAGCCAAAGCAGCACTACTGCACAGGTAGCTTGATTTACTGTGATAATCCTATTGATACAACCCAATACAGTAACTGCTTTTTTTACAATTGCTGGCTTACCCCCAGTTTATGTTTACTTTAATCTTTACACACTCCTTGATGAACCCAATTTAACTGTGTTCTTGAATTTGATTACTCTCCCATGTGTGAACTTAGTTCCATTTGTCTTTACTGAATGTCTTCATTGATTTTAGTTTAAAAGTTGCTTCAGTTTAAGAAGAGTATATAATGTTTTAATCCTAACCTCCAAAATAATTTAAATCCATTTCAGTGTTAACTTTCACATATAAAAGTTACATATGCTTTACAGCACCCTCCAAGTCTTCAGTGAAATTTTGTTACACATTCGAGTCAGAACTATTTTACAGGACATTCAATTTGACATTGGAATATCAGAATTACTTTACTTGATTTCTTAGAAAAGTCTGTGTCTACATTATAGGATTTCCATCTAATTCCTGTGTGCCTCATAACCATATAAAATTTTCAGATTTTTCCCTAGCAAGTGTCTTCAGGATCAAAGTAGTCAGTCAGACTGAAGTCCAATGGTGATATTTCCTCCCTTTCAAAATTACACAGTCAAATATGTAAGGCAGAAAGAGACGGTCTCCTAGCTGCATAGCATACAAGGAGCAACCAGCAGCACTCCTCTATTCAGGCAAACCCTCTGCCAGTCTTTTTCAAATGTCAGTACAAAACTGACAGACCTTTATCCCTCCCAATATCTTGAATTAACTTACCAAAATGCCCCTGCTGTACTAACATCTTCTGCATCACTACATCGTTCCTCATATTCCACTAAGGATCGCATTCAGGTCCTTATTCCCTGCAAAACTGTATTTTCCCCCCACTCAAAGAAAAAATTATGTAATGAAGATTTCCTCTGCTTAAAAACAGTTCTTGTTCCTCTCATTGCTTCTGCCTTATTGAATGGTCAACTGATTCAACTCAAAAAAAGAAAAGGGTCCTATAATAGATGGTTCTTTTTCAGCTTCCCAAAAAATTACTTCTGAAACACACTTTGACAGCAACTGGGTTCACACAAAGAATTTCTTAGCTGCATGTTCATTTAATGAGAGTCTCTTTCCTCTTATCTATACCAACATACAGACCGAGATCCAGTACCAGTCTTCCAAAAATCATGTCTTACTCCATCATCTTTCCATCTCTAGTTTTAGTATGCGTCTTCTCAGGGAGCATTGCTTAAATATTAAGTATTTCTGAGGTCAGAAATTCTCAGGGTTGCAGACGCAGGCTCTATTGACAATGAACTTGGATTTGCTCTTGGCCTCTGCAGGCCACCTGACCAAAGTTCTTGTAGAGTGCTACTGAATCTATTAAGGTACAGAGAAGTAAAGGATTTCCTTACTCCAGCTACCTGTAAAAAAAACCCAGAAACAAAACCAAAAAACAATGCCCCAAAACACAACCCCTCCAAAAAAAAAAGAAAGAAAGGAAAATAAAGAACATGAGCTGTCTGATTCACGTAGGAAGTGGTAAAAGCAGAGGGTCTCCTCCCTGAGCAATGAGAGAGAGTGAACAGGCACACATGGCTGAGTAATTTGCTCAATGAAGGACTGGAGTACATTACTGCTTTCAAAAAGCAGGTAAAAACTGAATCATGATTTGTTGATTGACCAGCCCCTACAGTAACACTTTAGACACAACAAACTGTACTATTAGAGCATATCCCTTCAGAAAGATTTCTACTGTGACCATCACAAGTCCACAGGGGTCTCCCAGAGGTAACAAGGAAGTTTAGTGATGGGTACAATGTCAGATATAGGACATCTAAGATAAGCATAAGATTCTCCAAAGAACAAAGGAATTGCCAAAGCAGAAGAATGGTCTGTTTTAGTCCATATCGTCAATCTGGCTGTCAGCAGAACAAGGAATACCAGAGAACAAGCAATACCAGAAAATAACAGAAGAAACCACACACAGAAAAATCACCTAATGCCCTCTGATGGTTGTCTTATTTGCTGAAGCACAAAATTTTATATTTCAGAATTTCTGCCCCATGAATTTCAGGAAATATGTTCCATTAGTTGTGGAACCAACTGTTGCTTAGACAATATGGTACATGGGATATGCACAATTGTATAAGTTTATAAGAATGCATCAGATTATGATTATATTTTATATTTATTTATATGTATCTCTGAAGATGGATTTTTGTTTTTGAATTATCTTTAATATTGAGCAGTGCCTTAAAATTGTTGTGAAATAATGACAGGAACAGGAAAATGTCAACAATGGGTACTCTCTTTGTTGAATGTTTTCTGAGGATAGAAGATGTTGAAAAGTAAAAAAAGCAACATTAAATTTAATTCAGACATTGCTGTCCATTTACCAAGAAGTTTGTGCTGTTGAATTCCAGATGCCAATACTAGAATAGCACTATATATTAAATAATGAACTTTTTTTCCTCAACAATAATGCATGAAAATAATGACATACCAAAAGGTCTTTTACAAAAAGAAATGTATTGAAATTCATGAATTTCATGTTCAGCTTAAAAAGAATCACTGATGCATAGTTCCAAGGCTCAACTCAAACTTTCATATTTGCAGTCACAGTTAATTGTACCTTACTTTTTAAAAAAGTGCCAATGCATCTATCTATTCTGTTCTCTGTATAGAAGGGCATGAGGATCTAGCTCCCAGTGACATTTTGCTAATATAAAGATACTGCAATACTAAGCCTAATTATATTAAATGCAGGGGAAAATTCAGCTGTAAATATTATAGCACAAATTGTACCTTGACATATACCTATGGTGACCCTACCAAAGTCAAAGCACACAGATTTCCTAACAAACTTTGGCCTCATGAATAAAATGTTATATCATGTGGCATACAGCTATTTTTATCATAATCGGGAACATGAAATATGGGAAAAGCACTTTTCATTCTTTGCAGAGAACTTTGACATGATCTAGTCCTCTTTATTTCCAGTGATTCTCTTGAAACCTTATTCAAAATCAGTTGGGCTTTTGCCCAATAAATAATATACTCATGATTCATGAAGTGCATATTTTAGATCAAAATTACACTGTAAAGGAGAGTACCGAGTCTTCTTTGAAATCAATGGGACTGTCCCTGGTAAATTATTCTTCATCTAATACATTCTATAATTTTATAGAATTTTTAATTGGATGGAGAGATTAAAGATAAAAAACATGATAGTCAATAGCTATTCAGGTTTGATTAAGAAGTGATGGAGAATATTGACGTATTTTTCTTCTCCTCAAAGAGTTTGCCAGCTGTAGAAAGATTTGAACCTTACACTATAAAAAAAGGATTTCTGCTGCTACCCTCACTGCTAGAAAAATAAATACATTTTGAAATGAGCTGTCCCCTTGTGCTTTCTTGAATTCTCAGAAAAATCACCATCACTGATTGATAAAACTCAACTTACTTGTCAGATAGATCTAAACTTGGAAGGGTTGTATATCCATTCTGTCCCTCTCTACCTTGTGGTGTCCTTATCAAATTTCACAAAGTTTCTGTGGTGCTTGCTCTCCTCGGAGATACACTGAACGTGTCTCAAGCCTGAGATACCACCCGTCCCACATCTGAACTGGACTTTTTAGTCCACCTGTGAAGGCAGAGCAGGAAGCAAGGCTTGATAAAGAGGCTGAGCCATGCCACTGCCTAAGCTGTGCCCGTGGAAAGTAACTGATTTCTTGGCCTCACTGGTAATACAGCTTCTTAGCACGTAAAACACTCCCAAATTCCGTGTAAAAATTGGTCTGAGCCCACCCCCAGATTTTACCAGGTTCTCTCATCAGTGACTCCTAGAAAATAAATTCCATTGCTGATTTCCCTATTATCCGGTAACTATTGTTTAATACCATCTGCTACATCAACCTTTACCTGCAATTTCTGTGCAAGGGCAAAAGGAAAGCACCGTGTAATAAGTATTTTTGCAAAGCACTTTTCTGTGCTGCTGCTTTAATTTGTAGGGTCTGACTGTGCAACCTGTTACTCATTTAGAGCAGTACTCATTTGGACCCAGCAGAGGAGCTTCTGTGAACCAATGTTCACAAGGATGACTAACAGTCAGGTTCACAGACTGTGAAACTCCTTTTGCATGAACATTCCCAGCAGCAAACCCAGAAGGCTCTTGAACCACATGGAGTATAGGATTTCACACAGAAAAATGGCATCATACCCATAACCTCTGCTTGAGCTGAAGCAATTTGCTCAGCATCACAGCCTAAAGGGTGTTGAAGTCGCTGATAATACACCAGTATGTCCAATGCCATAAAGGACATGTTTAGTGTCCTTTAGAGTTCATAACAGCACTGAAAGTAGCCCTACCGAAATAATAGTGGGGAAAGAAGGGGGAACCTGGTGAGATTTGGCAGGCACACGCACAGAATAATTAGCAGAGGTCTGAGCCGAAGAGAGTCCCCACTGTTAAGTATTTATTACTTGCATCTCAGACAGTGCTGTGAATCTTACCTTTAAGCACTAATATTTGCCTGGAGACAAAGTGATTCAAACCCGACAGCAGACGTTACTAAGTGAACAGTGAACCAGTGTCCTAATAATTATTTGCTCATGGAGTAGCTCTCTGGCTTTTCAGTAGCAGGCAAACACAGTATGGTACAACTAAATGATTATATGTTAACGACTACAATAATTTAAGATTAGGCAAGAGCTGGTGAACAGAATTCACACGGGCTGAAAATCTGTTCAATTGAGCGAACTATTTAACACCTCTGCTGATGGGTTGTGTTTCTGATACCAGTTGTATGCCTGAAGGATATATTTATCTGTTTTCCTATTTTAAGGATATGCTATAGCACTCATCTTAATATCTTTAAATGGCCTCATGCAAACATACAAGCATTTCGGATGATCAAGTTGTTATGAGAAAATAACAAAAGTATGTCATTTTTATATCACTGCCTGTGGATTTATGTGCATAGTTTTATTTGACCTACAGGCAAGGAGGAATTAAAACAACATTTTATTTGACTTTGGTATTTAGAAATTATATGAGAACTGAGGATCTGCTAGTCACTCTCTAAGACTGGACATATACTGAACTGCACCTCATTTCTAACATGTAACAGACCTAAATAATTCATTTCCCTCCCTCTCCCAAATGAATCGTCAGTAACACTTAATAGGTAAAACCATAAGATGAGACCATCCCAACATAGTAATTTACTGCCCTAGTACAATCTATTTGGACCATCTTTTTGCTACTCTCTCCACTTTAAGCATTTGAAGGTGGACAGTTTTAAACAAAGCTGGTAAATCAGTGAGGACTTGGTGACAGGGAGAGGACAGTGAGAACAAGGTAGGTCGAATTAGATCTTTCATCAATGCTATACATCTGCTGTATCTTTTAAAGTCTGTGGATTAAGATTTATATGGTGGTTCGTACTGAGAAATTGTTAAGAATGTTGATTTTAAGTCCTTTCAAGTCTAAAAAATCTTTCCAAAGCTTGTTATTTTTATCCTGTACTCTTCCTTCACTTTCCTCCCTCAAATCTCTCTGATATCTTAGGGGGCGTGTAATTTGTCTGTACCATGTTAACACCTGGCAAAATAATGTGTGGCATATGGCCTAATAGCTTATGAACACACAAAGGCATTCGGAATGGCATGAAAAATTAACTTTAAATTCCTGTGTAAATTAGTGGCAAGGGGATGTGATTTTCCAGTTCACATGCACATCTTCAGTAACAAATTACAGTTTAAGGCCAATGAAGTATCTGCCATAACAGAAAACTATCTCGCTCACTCTGTCTGCAGCTGCTGATAATTCCTTAACAAGCTCACTAATGTAGGTGAATTTTTCTATGCATAATTAAAAAAAATTAAGCTGGCATCTTATTAAAGCATGTTAGTGATATCATTTTTTCAACTAGGTTTTATTTTTACATGATACATTTGCTGTGTGAAACAGCAGTGCCTAGCTAGTATGTGACCTAGTCTAACACAGTCACATTTAATCCAAAAGTTTCTATTAGTGAAGGGAAATAAAGATGAGATGGATGCGTTCTTTCTGTCCCAATTGCTTTCCTAGGACATTTGAAAGAACTTAATCCATAGTTATTGTTTCCCTTCTAAATTCCTCCAGGTCACCCTTATTATGCAAATCATTAGCATTACGTGCCCATTTGATCCCAGGACAAATTATTTTCTGTTTTGAAAGCGCCATGGCAAAACAATATTGCACATTTTGTTTTCTTTTTACTTTTAAAATAGTCACATTGAAAACATAGTTAATTCTTTATTAAAGTTGGACAATTTGAATACGACAAACAAGTGGACATCATCCCTTTAACAAGCTAAATACCACTGGCCCGTTTGTGAGGGACATAATGCTTCATCACCTTGTCTTTGCTTGGCACCTTTGAAAAACAGAACCTAACTTCTTATTGAGACACTAATTTGAGTCTCCCGAGTTGGAAACGCTGCTGTGTTCAAACTGCCCTTACGAGATGGATTTTATAACCTGTACTCACCTCTGCCAGGGTGATCACGCAAGGCTTGGATGAAAGGCTGACCCAGGACACAGGCTGCTTCTTATTTTCTGGGCTAGCTTTCAAATCCTCTGAAGAAGTTACCTCACCACAGGTAGGAGATGAGAAATTTGAAGGGTTGTTACACTCTGTCAATACTGATGGAGGGCTGGTGGAAAGCTATTGGGCACAGCAGGGCATAACTAGAAATCCACTCTCAGCTTGATGATCTTTTCATACAGGCCACAGAGCTGCTGCAACCTCACAGGCAGGGTCACATTTTTTCCGACTTTCTCTCTTTGGTTTTGAAATAAAAAAGCCAACAAGACACATACTGTTTTTCAAATCATACAGTGACACACCATTACATGAAGAATATAACATTAAAAAGGAAAGCATAGGAAGACTCCTTGTTCCTGCAGTCCTTACAGCTTGCACCCTATCCTTTTCTGGGCTTTTTCTTTTCAATTTTTGATGTAGTATTATTTTCTGTTGTTTCCTCCTTTCCTACCTATTAGTCCACTGCAAAGATTTTGTTTTAACCTGAGACTTTTGCTGTAGTCATCTATCTGTCTTCTGCTTCAGATTTCTGTCTTTCATATTTCTTCCCCACTTTAAAGTTCAGCGTCACAGATTTTATTTTCCCACTCAGACCTAGACTTTAGCTGCAGCTCAGACCACCACAGTCGTCCAAGTCTACATACAGTCCCCTGCTTGCCTAGTAGGTCACCTTTTGTTATGAGCTTGAATACATCCATTAGGACTGTGCTAAAGACACAGAATTTGTGCCACTCAGCTGGCAGGAGATGACAGCCCTGTAGGCATAGGAGCCAATGTGTTAATTGGGGGGATGAAGAAAGTTCATGGCCAGCAGAGGAGAGACTGAGGTTGTCAAGGGAACAGGACAGCTTTGCTGGTGGATTCTTTTAAATTAGGAAAATCAAATGTTGCTGGTTTTGGTGGCAGATGCTTTATGATTTTTTTTTACTAGATATTATCCAGATATTTCATTGAGAAAGATGTATTTCAAAGATCAACTGGGCATTTTCACCCATCCAGTGCCCTTGAAAAGAGAATACTGGCAAACCTCTTCATGTCCCTTGCTCTTAATTTATGTCATATTTTCAGTTTCTGAAGATGATTATTTACAGAAATGTGTTTTGCTAGTGGAATAATCAATAGACCTGCAGTTCCTTCCTTCCTGCTGTGGCATGAAAACCCCATACCAGGACCAGTCAATCCCACTTTACTACCAGTCATTCCCAACAGAGGCATTGCAGTCAGGGCCCTAGCCTTGGGCTGTCTGGTCTAGTCGGTAGTCAATGTAGTCAGTGGTTCTCTGGAATAAGTTTGCTCATTCTATAGACCTGGACTCGGACAAAACCAGTCCTTTTTACCCAGGGCTCTTTGACCACTCCTGTAGTACAAATCTTCATTATTGGTTGCCCAGACTCACATTTTGCTCCTTCTTCTGTGAGTCATTAGCAGTCTTGTTTCTCCAGGCCTTTGAAGAATGGAATACTTTATGGTTCACATTCAGCCCTGGTTTTAAAGCAATGCAACCATGAATAGTTGTTTAAGAAGCTTCCTAAGTAGCTTTCGGAAGAGCTGGGAATATCAGCCCCAATTGTTGGCTGATAGCAAGAGAAGAGACAGAGTTTTCGTTGGATTTATAACTGCTTCATCTAGGTTGTTTTCACGTTAAAAAAAAAAAAGCACTTATTGACATGAAACCACTTTCATAATTATATGAAAAATAAAGAATACCGACTGACTTTGAACTAAGATGCAACTTCAAAGGCACAAGGAACTTCTTATGGTATCGAAATGTCATTTTCCTCATGATATAGGAGCTGTTGTCTTCTGCATTGCTGTAGACTGCCATTCTTATACCCCCAAAGGTATACTAATCAATTCTTAAACAGTCTTGCATCATCCATGTTTTAGATGTCTGAACTACTGAGTGATCTTTGTAGCAGACACATCTGAAAAAGCAGCATTCACAATACTTATGCATAATTTACAGTATAATTCTTTACACTTATCTAGCACCTTTCAGCTCAGGATTCCAAAGCTCTTTGCAAATATTAATTAATTCATCCTTCCAGTGTTGCTTGCAGATAGGGGATATTAGTATTCCTCAGGAGAGGTAGTGGTCAAAAAAAAATAATGAATGCAACTTTAAATAAGTCACTGTTGCTCTATAGCTGTATTTTTTCATAAGCAAAATGGAGATAAAATAATAAAGTAACTCACAAAAATGTTATTAAGAATCATTATTTTAGCTTTCAAGAGTGTGAATACTTCTAGTGCAAAATATTATTCTTAACGTGGATAAGCAGAGGCATAAACTTGTGAAGGCCCCAACTCTTGCATTCAGCTACCAGCCTCACACACACTGAAATAAGCAGGAACAGGTCACCTAGCCCCTAGTCACTTTTGAGGGTCTTGCCCAAAAACTCAACACTACAAAGGGTTGTATATCGATCCCTCCCAGTCCTGCAATGCTTACAGCAGGAATTCAAGGACCTCATTGTGTATTTTTATTTTTAAATATGAGTGTTCCAACTTGTTCCTTGCCCATTTTTCTTTTGTCCTTTAAGACTATTTTCTGCTTTGGAAACCAAAGAACTGACATTAAAACTCTCAATTTTTTGAGTTTCTGAGAGCATTTGACACTTAATCAAGTCTTGCTGCTCCCAGCTCCCTTTATTATGATAATGTATTATACCAAATTGAAGATGGCAAGAAGAAAATTACTTGGATGATGTCTTAACGCATTAAACTAAGGCCTGCTCTCGCTGAAGCCCATAGCAACACTCCCATTATTTGCTTAATGCTGATGTTGTATTCTCAGCCACGTCATACAGCAAAGAACAGCCAGTCACACAGCGCTGAATATATTAAAATGTTAGCAGAATTAGGAACTTGAATTCCTTGGTGCTGTGGTGTTCTAATTTGATATTTGATGCTTTGATAAAATGGCATTTCCTTATCTATTCCTAAACAGAGTTATTCCTATGTCACCTTCCATTGACTCGAATATTTAGTCAGGATATTTCATTTTAAAAGGATCCCATTTTCACACTTCTCTTTCATGGGACTGGTGAATAAAGGAGAACTTTTTAACTTGAATAATCACCCCTCTGACAATGCTGTGTTTCTGTTGTAGCCCCAGAGGGAAATCTTTATTCCAGCGCAGAGGCACATTGATTGAACTTTCTTCTAAACTTCTGAGTTTTCCGTTGCAACTGAATGTTTGTCTTCGGAGGTCTTTTGTTTTGACAGATAAGTCAAATAACAGGGAATTTGCCTCTTGTTACCTCATAGGGAAACAAATTAAGAAAAATCTTTCTAAGATATTTTAGACTTTTTATTACTTATAATTCAAGTTACCCATCTCCTAGTACATTAACCAATGACAGCTTTTGTAGTCATAATTTAAAACAATTCTGGCCTGGAATGCATAAAGCTATGTTTATCACTGAATCTAACTGGCAACATCACAGTAGTGAAGCAAGGAAAGGAGAAACAAGCCAGAAGCCTGACTTGTTTATGGAGACAAACCTTCTTTTATTATTAGTGTTGAACAATTATATAAAAATTATTATGATATTGAAACACTATATAAGATTTTTGCATCATCAGTGTGGTAATCAATATAACTCATAAAAGAAATCTAAATACAGAGCTAATCAGTATGCTACCATTAAATCATAGTAGTATTAGCTAATTTCTTTGTACAGCTCTATTTACATTCATATACAATAACATATAATTTTTTAATAACAAACACATTTTCTGTGACTTAGATGCTATTGTGGTTTATGACTTTTAGTATCTTACATTGTAGGGGGTCAGCATTTACAATTTTCCCTCAGACACATTGCTTCTGATAGATTCTACCTTCACGCAAAATGGGTTTCAAACCACGTAATAAAAATAGGACCCATGGCCATCTGGGGCTTTCACCTTGTTTCTCTTACACTCACTTTAGTGAGTCAGGCAACTCTGTTACGCTTGATTAAGTACTTCACTGAACTCCGGGGGGATGACTCGCAGCTCATGTAGGCATACCAAGCTCTCTTTACACCAGCTCACTCAGTTACAAATAATCATACAGCTAGACACTGCAAAGAGATATATTATGGGCCTGGGACATACATCAAAGAGGACAGAAATCTGGCTAATCTGCTACTGGTATCCAAGCTGGCTGGTTTGAAGCTAACTTGGGTTTGTGATCATGAGATGCACAGTTTGAATTGCAGAAGTCCCCGGCTTGTCATGACGCAAAGGGTCTCAAAACTGGAGTAACAAGGATGCTACCTGGAGGTTGGACCCTGGGCGTAGAAGTCTCTGCAGGCTCTTTGGGGTTTTTCTGTCTCCCTGGGCTCCGCTGGAGTCTTTCAGCGTTAATGGCTGAACCTTGTGGAGACTTCCAGACAGCATTTGTGAGGCCATGGTCCTATGTGTGTTAGAACTGGATCTGCCCCACAGAGCAACACACCTTTGGCCTGGATCATGCATGGGCAAATGTCCTCTCTGAATAGGATTTGTGCTGGCTATGCACTTTTATGCTGGTTTTATGCCAATTAGAAAAGAGAAAAAGCCTGATCTGGCATAAAGTTAGAGAGATGCAGATAGATAATACTTGATCTGGCAGGCAGCCTGGCAACATGAAGTTAGCTTATTAATATTTTAAAATAAACTTGAGTCAGCAAAGTAAGTATATAGCACATGAGTGCCTTTCGTCCTATGCCTACCATGTTTTTGATTCAGTAGCAAGATAGGTATGTCATCATGGTGGATATAAAGGGCAGCGAGGACCTTTTGTATACGGTTCAGAAGTAAGTCAGAGGCTGTAAGTTTTCCATAACTGATTTTCCCAATTCTGTCACTCATACATGTCTTCCTAGGAGGCAGAATCCCGAGGTGTCTTTCCAGAGATTTTCATGGATGCACGCTGGAATTGTTGAACTCAGTATGATTGCTTTGTCCTCCTAAATCAAACTTTTTCCAAACTTTTTCTTTTTCTTTACTGTAGTACAATGAGTGAACGTTATTTTAAAAGTCCTAATGTACTCTAAAATGCAATTTTCTTCCTGCAAAGACAAAACTTGTTACTGATGCTACTGCTTCACACTGAATAAGACACACAGAATTTTTTGTTTACTGTCTTTATCCTCAAATATTTTTAATCACCCTCCCGAATTCTGATGCTGATAATTCTTAATATAGAATATTTGCACACACAAACAGATAAGAAGACACAGACATATGCATGCTTTCAAATGATTTAATCTTAAGGTGACTGTTGACTTTGTTGTCTGTTTACTTGGCTTTTAAAAATTTAAAGCCTATTCCAAGGTGCAGAGCTTTGCCAAAAGTGATTATATCTTTCACAACAGGGAGAATCTGCAACTGTGTTCAGAAACTTTTCTAATTCCTTAATATTGCAGTCTCTTCCTGTGAACCTCAATGCAATCTCCCACATTATTTAGCTGACAACACTGGATGAAGACATTTTCAATTCAAAGTGTCTTGTAAGGTAGGTGCTAGGCACCTGACCTGAATTTTTCAAGTAATTAATGTTTAAAGTCACTTGCTAGGAGAGGGTAATCTAATAGAGGCAAGGTATGTCCATTTATAAAACAAGCAAGAAAAGGGAGTGCGTAAATTAATTAATAGGTCTTTTGAACCTTTGTGAATAGCTATTTTTACTGTGCCGTTAAAATTTATGTGGTTATTTTACTTTTCCACATGTAAGCTCTTTATTAGAGAACTGGGGAACAGAGGGGAGAAAAAAAAAATACTGAAGTGTTTGTATTCCAGCAATCCAAATATCTCTGCCTCTGGTGATACCAAGAAATGTCAACATGTTCTAAAAATAGTCTGCTATTAATATATTGTACAATGCATATACAAAGCCATTAGACTCTGGTTGGAATCTGGAATGAACATAGAAATGAGTTTCTCTTCAGACTTTAGTCAAGACCTCATTCTTTTCTCGTTCTTATCCAGTTAAATTAGATTCAGAGTAACTTAGAAAAACAGGGCTGAAAAAGACCTCAAATGATCAGCTGTCCAGTGGTTGCCCCAAGGCAGATTCTCTTACACCTAGGTCAGTCCTGAACAGGTGTTTTGTATAAGCCACAGTGAAGACCTCCAATGTCGAAGACTCCTAAGCATCCCTAGGGTATCTGTTAAGATTGCTAGAATTTATTCAAGTGAATTTCAAACTAATCCAGATGTTGTGAAATTGGCTCTGGACTGAAATCTCCAGAGTGTCTCAGTGTGGAAGAACAACCAGCTGCGTCAGGGCTCTGAAGAACCTTCTCTCCTTTGCTCTTGGATTATGTACATGCTAGGCTGAGACACTTTCACGTTCCCAGCAGTGAAAGCATTCGCATTCTCCCCCACTTTTACAAATACAGCCTCTCTTGTTTCTACCACAACCAGCATACCGCCTCTCCTCCTCCATCTAATGATCTTCCCTTTGGATCCGTCACAAATAGCTGGGGGGAGAAAATACAATTACATCCCATAAACCCATGTCAGGCTGCCAAGCATTGCATTGTACGTGAAAAACAGAATGAGTCATAAGAAAAGGAGAAGCCACAGAGGATCCAACAGATATTTATTCATTTTCATCTGCACTTCTGTAAAAACTTCGAAAGCTGGAGACAAAGATGTTCCTTATTCAGCTACAGTCCTGTACGTCATAATCTGTGACCACAAAGCTGCATATGTATCACCAACGAAGAGCTTTGGTTCCTTCCAAACCTCTATTGACACGGCTGCCTCCTGAACAGCTCAATTACCAAGCCTCCTTCAATAAGACATGAATAAAACAAAGACACCTAAGATAATTCATTGGCAATGAGGCCAACTGGCATGGAACAGCCTGTGTCCATACTATTAATTATCCTAATTTTCAGAGCAGAAATGTATGCAAGGCATCTGGGAATGATCAGTGAATGGTATTCCCTAGTCGTCCCCGGGAAAAGTTTGGAGGATAATTGCGACCAGAACTGTTCTGAAAATGTAGCAGCATAGACATATGGGTACTAATGAGTACAGAACTCCTGGAGAAGGCATGTTACTCCCACAGGTATGAAATTGTTTACTTTGCTTCATCTGAGCCCGCGTTTCTAAGCTGTACCTTATGGCTGCCCTAATCAGCTGGTACAGGAATAGAAAAAATAGATAGATAGATAGAGAGAGAGAGAGATACATACATATATACATACATATATACATACATAGACAGACCAGTAGATCAAACAATCAAATGATCATGAGAGCATATTTTCTTTCCCAGAACTGGAACTGAGTTGTAACAAATCTAATTTAGAAATTCTTGTGGTTTGCCTGAGTTAGAGCTGACTCTCCAGGCTGACATACAAATGACAGTCAGTATTTCTGATTCACATTAGCGCTGTGGGCTGGGAAAACCTGAAGCCTCAAGTCTTGTAATCCAGGGACAAACTTTCCCCGGACTTTTGGAGAGTTAAGATCTGGAGCTGTGACGGGATTTTCGATTGGCCCAATTTGTTAGGGAAGTGAGATAATTCAGCTTTAACATTTTTCTCTTGGGGGTCCTCTGCAGGTTGTAAGAACAGCACACGGCCCCAGTAATGAAGTGTACATCTCAGCTTTTTCCTCTCTCTGAAGTGCAGCGCTCTTCCAGCTGGATATCCAGCACCTACCGATGCCCACGCATATTGCTTATTCCCAGTGCTCCTACGGGAGCTGACTGTAAAGTCGATTCCTTTTAAGCTGAGCTCTGGCTGAGCTGAAGTAGAGAGCAACTAATGACCTGAGCCAGGTACACCATCCCTTTCCCCTGTCTCTCCTCATTCAGCCATTTTAATCAGCCATACCGGGGAAAACGAATCCTGCTCTCATATTGTGCATATAAGAAGTGTTAAAGAGCAAAGTTTAAGGTCAAGCAGACCCATGTGACCACAGTGCTATCAGCCCTTTATTACTGATTTTGATATTTGAGATCTTCTACTCTACAGGATTAAAAAAAAAAAAAACAAACCAAAAAAACCCAGCCAAACCAACAGAAGATAGTATTTAAATTATTAAAGGCCTCGGCTGAGGTTTTCAAAGGAATGTACGCTGAGGCAGGAGAAACCCAGAAGCTGTATTGACTTTAAATAATTCTAGTATTCCAATTAGGAAAGCTGTGAGCTTTTTGTTTCTTAGCTGCCTGAAGACAAGGCAGAGTTTGGGAGGCTTTTTAAAAATCCCTATAATTCTGATTAAAGGCTTTTATATTTACTCCTAAGGCAACACCTACATAATATAACTGTTTGCGGTTATCTTTGGTAGCAAGAGATGGTAAGAAGGCAATTGGAGTTGTTCAGTAAGTCCATCAGGCTACCTGGGAGAGAGAGACCGAGTAAAACCAGCAGCAACGGCTGAACAGGAGAAACAAGTGCTCCAGAAAGGCCCCGAGAAACAAATTCCCTGTGGTGTGCTGCCTCATCCCCAGAGCAGGATTATTGCCATTTCTCAAGAAAACCAAACTCCATAAGGATGAAAATAAGAAACAACATGCATCACATCAGGGATTTTTTTTTCCTTAATGTTCCTGCGGTTAAAAAAAAATTTACGGTTCTCATTAACTAGAAAATCTATAGATTGGCATGTTTTTCCCTGTCTTAAAAGAATTTACATATATGTTTTGTGGGAGAAAGACTGTGGCTTTCTAAGTGCTCTAGAACCTGATGAGCCTTCATTTCTGATTGGAGGCTTTGAGTATTAAAGAAATGCTATTAATTATTTATAAGTTATCATTATTACCATTGTTGTTGTTTTATTATATTACCATACATTATTGGATATTATGGTTATAATGTATCATTATAGCGTAAGTATCAGCAATAATAAATAGCAATAATATAAACAAAATTAATATTAATAATATTAACATTGATATTAACAATAAGCTCCATGTGAGAAATAACAACCATCAATAAGAAAATGCTTTATGTGCCAGAATTTCATCCTCAGAGTGGTGAATCAGAGTCACAAGTTTTCTAATGCTGAAAAACCTCATGCCATGTTTTGAGAAATACAATTTTAAGTGTACAAAGCCCAAACTGAAATAATATGGCATGGCATATTAGATCAGAAAATATGCAGATGACCATCTACAAATTACTGTTAGGAAAGAAATGAGTCTGTGTGATCAATGACAGGACATTTTTTTCTTCAGATGTCTCTCAGAGACAATTTCTTTTTAAAAAAAGATCTGTTCTTCAAGATTGCTCTTGGAGCTCAAATGTAAAATTTTGTTTACATCTATGATGAAATCACCCCTGCAACGAAATTTTATATTTTCAATTATTTTTCTGTTCAATGGTTTTCTCATGGAAAGGACCCTGATTTGTAGCCCATGAACCATTTTTTAAGAAATTAATTATTAAATTATATGTGTACTGAAATATCTTTTGGATGCATATATGCATGCATCTAGTGCGGCTTTTGTTTGAAAATAACAGGTGGTTTGGTTAAGTGACTCAAACTATCAAGGTCTTCAGAAGGCAGTATTCACAATTTTGGGAGTACAGGATAATCTAGGTACAAAAAAATTCTGATGTGCAAAAATATATTCATAGGCAATCCCTTTGTGCTATCATTTGTGACTTACTGACCCGGATGGGCTGCTCTCAGATCTGGAATTCTGCAGCTTCGTTTTAAAAAACATGTCCAACAGAGCACATGGATTTCTTGCAGCTCTCATGGGATGGAAGGACTCTTCCATCAGCGTCTTCATTCTCGATATAACAACTGCAAAAAAACAATGGTTTCAATCATTCAAACTGCTATACTTTTTACATGGTGGGCAACGCAGGTACACTCATCAGGAATGTGTGCATCCTGGTAAAAATTATGGCCTTGATCTTGCCTCATTAGAGTGAGTGGCAGTTCTGCTGCTGATTTCGCGAGTAACAGATTCAGGCAATCAACAATCAGAAGAGAAACAAACATTTATACCACTACGATGTTAATGTTTTTGATTTTCTGTCAAAGGTATATTTCTTGACTGGCTTTACTTAAGAAAAACACTGAAACATATTTAACTTAAACTATGTATTTTAGGTCCCATTGATTTTTAATGCTATTCAATCATATGCCTAAACAATTTAGTAATGATAGTCTATAATAGGAATTATAAATGCAGAAGTGAGTTGAACAAGTAAAAATTAATAAATAGCTATGCTTGTATAAGGTAAAAGTAAATAGTTCTCTAACCTGCATTTATGTCCTTCCGGTATTATTAACACATCTCTTGTCTAACTATGGGTTGTTTTCTACCTCATAAAAAATAATCAAAATTAACTTTGCTGAGGCAAGAAATTTAAGGAAGAGAGGTTTTCATTAGACATAGCTCTTCTGCACGGTTGCATCAGTATCTGGTATGTTTAGATACTACATGTTTTTCCTCTGCACAAAAGGTCTAATACAAGAAAACAACCTGTTATTTTGTTGCATGAAAAAGCTTTCCGTTTATTAAAATGTGAGTTCTTTAGGATGTTGAATTTAAAATATGCTTTAGTATGTATGCTTTAGTAAATAATGGGAATGGGGGAAGTAGAGTGGTTACAGTTCTGAAAGTGTGCATGTGCTACAAAGTCATATCTACTATCCAAACTACCAGCTTTTAATGCATTAAAAATAAGTGTATCAGCATAATTATTGCTGTTTATTTCAATTTTAATGAGGAAACAAACATAGTAATACATTAGAAGAAAGAAGGCTGACAGGTGTACTAACAAATGGGCTTATAGAGAAACAGATGCAATTTTATTTTCAGCAGGGAGTTAGAATAACAAAAATAACTTAAAATTAAGAAATACCGAGTCAAGATAATCATAGAACCTTAAAATCGTAGAATGGTTTGGGTTGGAAGGGACCTTAAAGATCACCTAGTCCAACCCCCCTGCCATGAGCAGGGACATCTTCAACTAGATCAGGTTGCTCAGAGCCCCATCCAACCTGACCTTGAATGTTTCCAGGGATGAGGCATCTGCCACCTCTCTGGGCAACCTGTGCCAGTGTTTCACCACCTTTGTTGTAAAAAATTTCTTCCTTATATCTAACCTAAATCTTCCCTCTTTTAGTTTAAAACTATTACGCTTTGTCCTATTGCAACAGGCCCTACTGAAAATCTGTCCTCATCTTTCTTATAAGCCCCCCTTTAACTATTGAAAGGCTGCAATAAGGTCTCCCCAGAGCCTCCAAGCTGAACAACCCCAACTCTCTCAGCCTGTCCTCACAGGAGAGGCTCCTCTGATCCCTCTGATCATTTTTGTGGTCCTCCTCTGGACTGCTCCAACAGGTCCATGTCCATTTGTATTAAGGACCCCAGAACTGGATGCAGTACTCCATGTGGGGTCTCACCAGAGCAGAGTAGATGGGCAAGATCACCTCTCTTGACCTGCTGGTCACTCTTCTTTTCATCCAGCCCAGAAGAGAGTTGGCCTTCTGGGCTGCAAGCAAAGCACACTTTGTCAGCTCATGTCCATTTTTTCATCCACCAGTATCCCCAAGTTCTTCTCCTCAGGGCTGCTCTTAATCCCTTCATCCCCCTGTCTCTATTGATATTGCAGATTGCCCTGGCCCAGGTGCAGGACCCTGCACTTGGACTTGTTGAACCTCATGAGGTTCACATGGGCCAACTTCTAAAGCTTGTCCAGGTCCCTGTTCCTCAGGCATGTCAATCACACCACTCTGATGTCTGCAAACTTGCTGAGGGTGAAGATCAAACCTTCTCAAGCAACATGCAAATATCTTAAAACATGTCTTTCATCTGTCTGAGACCATTAAGAATAGCTACACTACAAAATATTTTATGGGGGTTTTGTATCATTCTCAGTGACTATTAAATGTTATTTAAAAGGAAAACATGCTCTGTAGCACAGTAGCCAGCCAAGCACTGTTGAAAGGCAGAGGAGAGCAGTTCTCCTCTGCCAGATAAAGTGTGATTTTTCCTGTGCAACAACCAATTTATGATATGCCCAGCCTATAGCATAGGATATTGCAGCTCTTTTACTTAGTGGCACAGGCACTGTAGAAGACATATTCCAAGACCACAGGTAAGATTTGGATTGAACATGCAAGCTCTGTGATGTTGGAGACAGGCTGTAAATATAAAGGGAATGTATTGCAGCTTTAGCTCACAGGACAGGAAACTGTTATCACTTAGTTAAGTTCGTGGGCTATCCTGCAAACAAGGATAGGATCTCCCAAATTTTTACCTACTCCTGTAGTTAGACATGCGTTTAAGAGGCATTTGATCTCTGTTTATTTCACAAAATAGGTCAGCATAGATCTTCCAATATAGATGAGTACAGAAGATGCTCCATCACCAAAGAATGTAAATGCATTAAATTATTGGACACACAACCAGGAAATTTGTAGACATGCATTTAAATAGTTTGCTTCAGTCCCTTTTCTCATTAGCAGGAAATTGATCGATTGGATCTCTGTAGCTTCATTTGTTATGTTCAGTAAAAGAAAAAGGACAAAGAAACTCACTTTTTATGTAAAAAGTCAAAGCTTTCAGCCAGAGATTTCCATTTTATGTCCTCTAATGCCCAAATCTGATGCATAGAAAGAATGTGAGTACGTAGATAAAACTTTTTGTGACAGTCAAAGAGACATTTGTCATCTGAAGGGTCAGCCAAAGTCTTTCTCTACTGTGTAATGTATTTTTCATATGTATTTTTCTTCTATTTAATATGGCTACTTAGAGAGTCAGGAATTTTTTAAAATCATCTAGACAGATTTCATAAATCCCATACAAAGCTAAAGGGCCATATTCTAGAAAGTGTATAGTGAGTAAATGGTATATTTGGTTAAAGACAACCAAAGCATTCACAGTGTCTGCAGCTTGAAGACCCCTTTGGTGACCTCAGTAATTTCTGTCAGATATTACCTATGACCTTTTAAAAAGAAGTTTTTCACTGAAAATTTGTGTTGGGAGAAAACAGAATACTTCAGACTTCAAGGAAAGGTTTTGTTTACTTTTTCTTAAATAGCCTTTTAAATCTAAATTCTGAAAGCAACAAAACTTATGTGACTGTGCTTGAATATATGTACCTGTCCACGTATTCACTCCTCCCAACAGCCAATGTTCCATGCTTTAATCCATCTGACAATTTCAACCAAATTTGACAGAGCAACAAAGCCGTGAAGATAGGCTGTAAATGGGAGTGATCCTATTGATTGTGGCTGATAAAGCGGCTGTTGTGTGAGTTCATCTTATTAGACATTAGAGAATCTACACTGGTTAGGTGACCTAATAAATGTTCTCACAGGATGTGCTCAAATGTGCTCACAGGAGAAGCCTCAGCTGGAGTTTGCAATCAATCAGGGACACCCGTGTTTTTCACTGCTGTTTTCTTTTTTCCTCTGTATCAGCTTGCCTCTCCCAGTGACCACTACTGGCATTCCAGGGTCCTTGGCTATTCCTGGTCATCTGCTTTACCCACTACCCAATATCAACAGCTCTAGAGTCTTCCTCTCCCAGCATTCAAGAGCTGCAGCAACTTCAGTAATGCAGCTTGTCTCAGGTATCCTTACTGACACAAGGTGGCAGGTAACAAGCATAGCGATTGAGTGCTATGTAACCAACAGGATGAAGCCATTCAGTAGCCCAATGACTGTTATTCATGACTCTCATACACTTGTCAGTTCTTTAGACACCATACTGGGTGTTCTTCTGTTGTATCAAGCGTTGTTGAACTAACCTGTCATTATTGCAGATTCATTCACTGGAGTATTAGTCACTACCAGCATTGAGTCTTTGATTCATGCATTTGGTCTGTAAGAGACGACTTGTAAACTCCCTGAAACAAATGGTAGGACCCTCTGAGCCTCACTGAGGAA
>RSEF01000001.1:26457049-26487350 GCA_003993805.1 Himantopus leucocephalus
TGGGATGGTAACGGAACCTCCCCGATATCGGATCGGGACAAGGTCACATATAGCTCAGATGTTTAGAGATTTCCTAATCTGTTTTCTGCATCTTCACTTCCTTTCTATGAATACTTTAAACCAGGGGCCAGATAGGCAAACTGCAGTGATCCTGTTTTGACGCAAGGATTGTTCAGCTACCTACTTCAGTCATCTTCTTTACACCCCATGACTTCAGCTGCACCACGCAGAAACAACATTCCTGTTTTCATCTTCACATATCTACTTAAAGCATAATTCTTGACCAGATCTTTGTATATTTTGCTCTATCCGATGTACGTATAAGCCATATATGTCTGTCTAGCAATTTAAAAATCAGGTAGCGTAATAATCTTCCACATCTGTGCTGATACAATACCTGATTGTAGCACCGTGTATTGTGATAATACACACTAGTTTGGCAAATGTAATGCTAAATTAAAGACGGCATATCATGACTAAATTTGGGTCCAAACATCAAAACTTCAAGGCATTCAGGTATCACCAAGAAAAAAAAATTAGAAGCTTTATGTTGAAAGTTAAGTGAAACAGCTGGATGAGTTTTTAGCTCCTGCCTTCAATATGGCTTTCAAAAGGATTCAGGGTATTTTCTGACGCATTTCATGAGATAGCCATCAAGCGACTATGACCTATTATCAACAGGAACTCACCATTGTCTTATGAAATCAACATGAAGGTGGCTGAAGACTGATTAGATGAAATCACAGAGACTTATGGAGCCTGGCAACATTGCTTACATACTGTTATCTACAATTCTGTTGTGATCTGTAAGGTCATTAATCAATATGGAGCCATGTTCTAGGGTCAGACAACTCAGATCTTTCTGATATTTTTAAGTGGCAGCCTCCTCTCTTGTAATTCAATAGAGGGAAATATAATACCATTTTCCCCGCCTCCTCCTAGAGAAACTGATGCGCTACGGTCTAGAGAAGTGGTCTGTGCAATGGGTGGGAACTGGCTGACAGGCCGCACCCAGAGGGTGGTGGTCAGTAGCTCCTTTTCAAACTGGCAACAGGTCACAAGTGGGGTCCCCCAGGGATCAATACTGGACCCAATGCTGTTTAATGTCTTCATAAGTGATCTGGATGATGGGATCAAGCGTACCCTGATTAAGTTTGCTGATCACATCAAACTGAGTGGGGAAGGGGACACTTCAGAAGGGACAGCCATCCTGCAGAAAGATCTGGATAGGCTGGAAGAGTGGGCTAACAAGAGCCTTATGTCAACAAGGACAAGTGTGAGGTCTTGCACCTGGGAAAACATAGTCCAGGAGTGCAGCACAGGCTGGGATCCACCCGGCTGGGGAGCAGCTCTGTGGAGAGGGACCTGGGGGTCCTGGTGGACAACAAACTCAGTATGAGTGAACAGTGTGCTGTTACGGCAAAGAAAGACAACAGGATGCTGAGTTGTGTCAACAAGGGCATCACCAGCAGAGAGAAAGAAGTCATTATCCCGCTCTACTCAGCACTTGTCAGGCCACACCTGGAATACTGTGTTCAGTTTTGGTCCGCGCTATACAAAAAAGATGTGGACAGGCTGGAGAGGGTCCAGAGAAGGGCCACAAAGATGATGAAAGGACTGGGAAGCCTGTCGTATGAGGAAAGGTTGAGAGAACTGTTTTTGTTCAGCCTCGAGAAAAGAAGGCTCAGGGGAGACCTTATCACCATGTTCCAGTGTTTAAAGGGTGGCTACAAAGAAGATGGAGACTCCCTTTTTACAAATAGTCACATGGAAAAGATGAGGGTAATGGGTACAAGTTACTCTTGGGGACATTCTTATTAGACACAAAAGGAAAATTTTTCACACTGAGAAAAATCAGCCGTTGGAATAATCTCCCCAGGAAAGGGTTGAATTCCCCAACATTGGACACTTTTAAGATTCAGCTGGCCAGGGTGCTCGGCCATCTTGTCTAGACCGTGCTTTTGCCAAGAAAAGTTGGACCAGATGATCCTTGAGGTCCCTTCCAACCTGGTATTCTGTGATTCTATGAAATAGTAAGATAAATACAGGTGACTGATACTGCACAGAGCTAAAACTCTTGTATGAGAAGTGAAGCAGAAGAAAGTAAATACAGAACTGGAGGTTGCATTTGTTTGGGCCAATTTTGCAGCACATGCACAATAAATATAAAAAAAATGTATTATCATATACATTTGTTATAAATGTATATATAAATGTTTTGTTTATGAGCACCTGAAGGCATTTGCAGCCACTGTCATTCAAAGAATTTTCAGGGAATAAAAATTAAACACATATGTGTCATCCTGTGACACAAAATGTGACACCTTGTATGATGCACATTCCTGTTAAAACTGATGCTTAAAAATGTTTATTGATATTTTTAAGACCTTCAGTTCTTTTCTTTTCATTGCCAAGACCATGTCACAGTAGTGACCTGCAGAACCTTACTACTGCATATTTCACGAGGCAGCACCACATAATTTAAGAATACGATAGTCTCTCCCCACCTCTCAGCAAAGAGGGAACAATTCAATACTGTGGTAATGCTTCATACCATAAAAACATCACTACAGTGGTAAAAAATACTACACTGTGCTTTTATGATCTTTTTTGTTAGCTTTTCCCTGTTCTAGTCATGCTATCAATGCAAAATAAAGAGTTAATTGTATTGTGAATTACTACCAAAGGCATGCAACCAAGAAAAGTTTCAAATCCATAATAAGATACAAGGGCATGGACATATTCCTACACCTTTGGAGGATGCCAAGGAACAGAAAGAATTCCTCATTGTAGCATTAATTTTTCAGCATACCTATGTGTGGCAAATGTCATCTCTTGCAACAGAGGAATCCATTGCATGGAAGCAGGTTTCTTCTCCATTTAAATGTATGCCAATCCACAGCTACTGAGTGCTTTTTGTAAGAGAAGGGGGAGGAGGGAAGGCAGTGGACCATCTTTCCTGCTGCACCTCTCCTACTTCATCAATGATAAAAAAACTGAACCTCAGGTTTTTTATTTTCCAGATAAATATCCTTGCCATCAGGCTAGAAAATTATCCACTTTATGTTCATTCAGTGTGCCTACAGTGTCTTTGTAGACTGTGAAGGAATGAACCTTGGTTCCTAAGCCACCTGGTGTGGGTGTGCCCACATTCTTACTGTTCAGAGGTAGCACCTCCTGCAGAAGGCTGACTTCAGCCATGCACTCTGTGGACCCAGAAGAAAACTAGCCTGTATTGGGAGGCAACTCCAGAGGACAGACCATGACTACAGTGGCATAAACACAGCATGGATGACCGGGAAACTAGCAGTTATGCAGCAAAACAGATATAAAAGTGAAATGACAGAGTAGAGGCATTTAGTGGATTTTTATACCAAGTAACAGCTTCAACAAGCGAGAATATGAGGAGCTCCTCAAATTCCACTAGTTGTTTAGATCAATCACCTAATGTTTAGGAACAAGTCTCTTCCTTCAAATGGAACAAGCAGCAAATACAAACCCACATCTCAAAGATCAGTCATTAGATTAATGGATATTGTGGGGTAACATTTTGTTTTCCTCTGCAATGCATAGCCCAGGATTTTCACACTTACCTCTGGAGATGCTTTTAAAAGATATACCCCTTGCATAAAAAGGCACCTGCCTGATCAGGTATAAGCGTTTTTAAACAGAAAGACAGGAGCTGTAATATTCAGTGATGCAAAAGAACCAGTGTGGACTTTGCCCAAGGCAATATCTTTGACCTAGATTTGTTGCCTTTGGTTTTTAGACAAATTATAATTTAATATTCATCAGCTCTTGCATGCTGAGTTGTTAGCTGGGGACAGTATCACCTATAAATAACTTCAAAAAATAAGCACAACCAGATAGGAACAACTGTGGCCAAAATGGAAATGGGGTATGTTTGAACTGCAGGAATAAATAAAACGAGGTATCTACCTAGTAACTCTGCTGCAGAAATTTAATAGCTTGCAATGACTGATGCCATGACAGACCTGAGCTGACAATTTTCTGTCAGGGAGATATTAGTCTGTCTTAAATTATTCCAGACTAATAAGCGCATTAATATGGTGTTGCTCATTTATCTATGTCTACAGGTTAACAGAAAAAGGAAAGAAATAAGAAAATTATTAAAAGGTGAAGCCAAAATACTCACCCAAGTAGTTCCATTCAGCTGGAAGAATACCATCTCCTGTCCCTTTTTACTTTAGAAAATAATTCTTACAGTCAGTAGTTTAAAATGGAAGCCTTCTTTGTATTTCATTGGCACCGTACCTTGGTAGCTTTGAGGTCAAAGAGGTAAACAGCTGTGGCAAATGAATCCAAGCAACTAGCCTGGTAGCTCCTCATGGGGAAGAAATGGATTGTGGCAAGGCATCTGTAAAATTTCCCTAAGGCCATCATGATACAGTAGCTTAAACATGACATACAGTTTTGCAGCCTCCAAGTGATCATTTAGATTAGGTTAACAGAAAGATCGCTCTTTGTAACAATGAGAACAACAAACGTCAACCAAAAAATATTGGTGCTCCAGCAGAAACGCACTTACTTAAATTGCGTTTGGTCACCCCCCAGAGAGGGGAGAAAACCTTTTAGCACTCTTAAAAGTGAAAGGCGAACAGCACGGTCTAGAGCCTCTGAAACAGAGGTGGAGGCAACGTGTGAAACATCCCCCAGCAGCTCAGCCAGCGCTCCCGGTTCCCAGCCCCTACCGTGCCCATTGCTGTGGGGCTGAGCAGGCTGCCAGCCCTGCTGTTCCTTTGTGCTCAGGAAGATGATGGGTTTATGATGCAAATGAAGGTCGACTGAAAACCACTGCACCCATCTTGCTTCTGACCACCTGCACCACTTTTTTTCCCTCCTCTGAGACCTGGGATCTCCTTGATAGAAAATGTGTTCATTTTTACCATGGCTGCTCTTGGTGACTATGACAAGGCACCTGCTTCTCTGCGGGGATCTCCTCTATAAATCAGTACAGCCTAAGGAGATTAGAGGAGTCGAAGACAAAGAGGATTGAGTGCCTATTTCCACCAATGCCCTAACATATCTAAAGTATAGCGACTGCAGAATTACTCAGCTTGTTCACTCAGAAGTGTTCTCTTTCTTTCCCCAAAAATAAATCTCCATGGGGTGGGGGCTGGGGGGAGGCTGCACTTGGTCCTAAGCAGAGAACCCTAACAGTGATACAGACTGAACGGCACAATCCATTTTTTTCCCCTTGCTGTGGTTTAGCGTATTCACCCCATAGAAACGCAGTATTTCTGGGTTTGACTGTACCTGCAGGCAGCTTTGCCGTCAGCGGGAGCCGTGAGCCTGTGCTGCCTGGAAAGGCTGTGCGGTGCGACACCCCCAGTACTGCCAGGGGATGCAGCAGGGGCTGTGTCAGGGGCCGCAAGGAGAACTGGTCTCGGTGTAGAGATGTGGTTGCAGCCACTTTAGACACTCTGCAAAGGGCTTTTGGTGCTGATCCTTCAGTACGTGAAGGTTCTTTTACATCAGAACAATCTTAGAGTGATACCCCTACAGCATACGCCCACAGAACTGAGATCACCCACTGAGTCTAAGGCCTGGGTACAGAAACATATTATTAGCATAAATTATAGTTGAAATGTAGTAAATTTCATCTTTAAGAGAGCAGACTATAGATTACGTAATGTTCTAAAAAGAGTAAAGGCCCCTGATGAGTTTATATATTAACTCGCTTATTGACAGCTAGAACTTTTTGCTACTTACCAGATGTTGCCTTTCAGCAAACAACCTCCTACAGCAGACCCAAGAAAAGTTACTGTTGAACGTTATCTTAAAAATAAACGTTGGAAGTAGAAAACAATTATACACAGAAAATGGGTGAAGAAAAAAATCAGGACTATCTTTAGTTGATAGCTTTAAAGTCAGAAGGAATACTTTGCCTAAATGACAACAATGTGCCATCCTGAGATCATCCTGAGACGTGCTAAATGGAGCAATGTGCACAAGACTTATAATGCATTTGTAAGAGGATTTACTATGCAGGAGGAGGAGGAAACACTAGCAGAGTGTCAGCTGAGGAAGGAACTACTGGTAATTATCTTGCATTGTCATCAAAACCCATATGTAAATACCCGGTAATGAGCTTATGGATCCTCAGGTTAGAAAACTGTTCAGCTTTAGAAACTGGGTGTCAAAGAGATCCAATCTTCTGTGCAGTTATTCCAGTGTAACCTGAGCCAACTCCATTTAAATAACTAGATTTATTTGAACATGTACTATCAAACTTATTAAAGGTTTGTTGAGGTTATAGAGTTGCTGTTTTCTTAATGACCATAATTAGCACTAGAAGCAAATGGAAGTGCAGGAGTCTTCATCTTGACTGAACAATTAGATCTGCTTGTAGTATCCAAAACCAAACCAGGACTTCTGCACTGGAGTAACTGGATGAAATTTTGTGAGCTCATTATGCAAGAGTTAGGCTTGTTTGTTGCTGTTCTGTCCTTACATCTCTATGTTACTGAATATTTAGCTCTCAGGTAAAGGAAAAAACATTCCTGTTTCCTATATAAAATGTATTAAATTAGTTAGCATACATATTATAGCATATATAAAACCTTGCAAACCTTGCCTCAAATTAATCTTTCTTCTTAATTTGAATAAAGAAGCTTTCTCTACAGGCAAACATAAATCTTACCTCGTAATGTCCTTCCTGAGCTAGTGATTGTTAGGAACGTGTCAAGATGGAATTAGTTTTGCCCATAGGGAATCTCATCTTTTAATACTTTTAGGTTGAGACTAATACTTGGTTCAGATGCCAGAATCAACAGAACAGTTTTTCTCCTCCGGCAGGGCCAAAAGCTTGACAGCCTGCCAGTGGCTCAGGGGTAGAGCAGGTCAGGTATGTTCTGATGAAATAGACCCTGGTGTTTCAGATGCTACTCTGCTGAACACAGAATATTTTATTTAAAATAATTCATATTTCAGTGTTCACTGTGTTCAAGATTAGTTCCAAGGGACCCCCATGTGTGTTTTTGACAGGTCCATCCCAAGGCAGACTTCTGCATCTGGCGGCTGAACGGGAGCAGAGGAGCCCTCAGTAATGCTTGTTTTATCAACCTCCAGGTTCTGATAGCTTTGGTTTACTGGCAGGCTGCTTTATTTTTTGGCTTTTATATTGAGTTATTTTCAGTTAAGACCCAAACCACCTATGTACGTGGCAGTGTAGTGAGCTGTAGGTGCTTATTGGCTTCTTTAGCTCACCTTTTACCCACTGAACACAAGCTTTGATTAAACAGGGGTCACTGTGAGGTGTATAGAGCGCAGCACAAACAATTAAAATTCTCCAGGTGACAGGAAAAACAGCGATGGAGAATAGAATGAAAGAAGATGTCAAAGGAAAATAAAACACACAGAAAGGAAGAATAAGAAATTTCAAGAATTCTTAAGCAGTAATATTGTGATTGACAGTAAAACGAATATCATTCTATAATTGGGGAGTAGCGCAGTGAAAGCAGAAGGAGGTAGATTTTGGGTGTGTTGTCACTTGGCTGACTAACTTCTGCAGATTCAATGTAAACCCACAATTTTGCATTCCTTTATATGCTTTGCAGTGTTCAAATCTCTATAGTTGCTTCTGAGTGTAGTTGCTAGGTGTGGACATATTTGTAAATTCTGATTTATGCTGCAGTGGTACTCCAGGAGGAAGAAAGTATTCAAAGCTAAGTCCTCAGACCTCAAAGAGTTAACCATGACTCTATTTCTTTCCTTTTAGTTACCAAAAAAAGGTTAAAAAAAGTCAAGCCCTGCAGGCGGTGGAACCTTCGGGGATCTGAAGGCATACAGTGCTGCCTTGTGCAGGATGAGGACATCCTGAAACAGGCACTGAGAAGGCACAAACTGCCCCTATTCATCTGAAACCAGCCTCTGCTAGACTAAATGCTAACATTATTAACCCTTTCAACACCAAGCGGAGACATCAGGAAAAGCAGGGTATCCTGCATGCTCTCCATGCTCTCTCTATCAGAATGGACTTAACCACTCGAACAGGCCCACATGTTTGGGGAAAGATGTCAAGTGTTCTTTCTGGGGTTTGGGGGCTCCATTACGAGGGTCACTGGCTCCATCCTCAGCAGCAGTGTGGAGTTGAGGATTCAGTGTCCAACCTTCTTTAACCCTGGGAAGCTGAGAAACAGTTACGATTACAGAATTCTATCCCAAAAGCTAGAAGTCAAGCTAATCCACATCTGAGCTTCTCTTCCTTTCTTCTATCTCCTTTCTTCCTCTTCTGTTGTCAAAAGCCAAAGGCAAGCCTTCCTCCACACAAAACAAGGATGTCTTAAGGAGGAATTAATAGTTTAAGAGACTGGCTACCCCTTAAAGGTTTTTAAACACAGTGCTATACAGACGTCTCAAAACCAGCTCCAGCATTTGACAAACTTGCCACCAAATTGTCATCAGCTACCAGGAGGCTGGATGCAGATGCACTGCATTGCCTATGAGAGATCTCTGTCCTTTCAACTTCCAGATGCAGCTTCAAAGACCCCTCCATGCACAGGCATATCTTATATCATAGATATCATATCATCAACAACTGATGCTAACCCCCAGCTTAACCACGCAAGCCTTAATCTAAACTCATGACTGATATCTGTTAAATGAAGCCCAGAATGAGAAATAGTTTGCTCTTGGACCACAAAGGCATCTAACGGTCTGCAAGGGGATCCTTTATAGATGAAACTGGAGACTCAGTAGAGAATCACCGTATGAAATAAAGATACTTGGGCCAGCATTATCTCATGTAGGAGCCTCCTGTGTTGTGGCAAGGGGACGGTGCCGTTGCCTGTTGGCAGAGCCTCATGATTTGCATGTAGGTAAGCCAGTTTTAAGTCAGAAATTCACGCTGTAGTGCTGATACTCTGGCCACAGGTCTCATACAGATTGATGAGATTTCTTTTTAGTTCTGCTAGCAGTGCTAGCTGAGAGAAAGGCAGACTGCAGCTCCCTTATTTGTAAATACTGTCCATAGGGAGAACTGTTCACCTTCAAGTTTTCCAGTGGATAAATTGTGCAAAATGAATGAGCCTTACTTACAAGCTCAATTTAAAAGAATTGATCATCAGGAAAACAAAAGAGGATTTTCCTTTGCTCCGGGAGAGTTAGGAAATGGAATAAGACATTGAAAGGACTGATAAGAACAGCCAGCAGAAATTGTTTCAAAATAGAGGAAGGAAAGAATTTAGAAGAAAAAATGTGAAGTATAACTGCTGGCTACAGTTACAGATGGGATATCTTCTTTCTTAAGCTTTTGTGTTCCCTGTACAACACTAAAAACGTTAAACAAATTTTTCTTCTAGCACACATATACGTGTCAAATCAAATGGGAAGCACATCTCAGGGAAGAATTTAGTTTTCTGGTATAATAGCCAACAGACAAAAATCTATTTCTTCACTTAAATAGTTGCATTGTCTTCAGTAAGGATTATCACATGCATATCCAGCTGCTATTAGATCATTTTATTCCAGACTATATGTATTCTGGAGTCCCTTGTGATGGTTATGAAATTCAACCACAAGCTATTGTTGAACTGTATGTATCTCCCATCTCTTTAAAAAGATTAGGCTGGCAAGACCATAATTATTAAAAAAAATACAGTTCTCACTTTACATTACCATCCCAGCCTTCAAAGTTTATTCAAATCTAATCTCTTCAAGATCAAGTTAGTTATGACCGTGTTTCTAATGTGAGTATTTTGGCTTCCTTTCTCAAAGAACAATGGGCTAAATTCACCGTGGATATAAATGAAGATGCCTGATGTAAGCTAAGGATGGATTTTCTCTAACCAGAAAAAAGAATGCACGCTTGTGGGGTTTTTGCATTTTGTTTCAGAAAAAAAAAAAAAGATACTTTGTAATCAGACAAAAGTAAAGGATAAAAAATAAAAAGCCAGGAAGCAAAATAAAAGCTTTCCCTTTAGCTATAAATGATCTACCACCTTAATTAATAATGCTGCCACCAGCACTTTTATTAAATGCTCTAAGCTGAGAGTTCCGTAACTCTGACAGGCCAGATTGCTAGTTGAACACACCCCCCCCCCAAACATTTTAGTTAGTATAATAATGTCTTCTACTTCTCAGTAATGAGAAGCTGGGATGCAAAACTAAAGCTACAGTGTACAAGGAGAGAAATCTTCGACCTCGTCCTTGAAAGAGGCTGGTACAGCTCCAGGCACATGGATCCTGGCACTCCCAGCAACATGACATAGGGAATGTGTCACCAGTAGGAGACACAGCACTGGCTCTCGGTGCTGTCATGGACATGTTGAAAATGCCAGAGAGTCTTCGTTCCAACATTTACTGCCTGTAAAACAAAACCTGAACCTACCAAATTGTATCACAGGGAAAGCAAGTAGCCTGGATTTCAGGGGTTAAATGCAGTACATGGTGAAATACAGCTCTCCTCCCGTTTTTTTGATGAACCTTCAGCCCTCAACATGAGTCAGTGTTTCTATAGCAGAGATGCCTGGGTGTCCTGGAGTGTCAGTCTCTGCCTTTTCCATTGTGTTTTACTCACTACAAAACATACCCAGCTTTTGAAAATTTGACATCTGCTAAGCATAGGTGTTAAATGACTCCATCAAACACAAAACAGTAGTGAAAAAATGCTGTTCCTGAAGCATAACACAGTGCATGTAGGATACCATTAAGTTTTAATGATTCACATCATCTGCTCACATTGACTTTGGCTGAGCTTTTCAGGAAAAAAAAGACAGTTGAAAAGAAGGAAAGGAAAAAAAAAAAAAGAAAGAAAAACAAGCATCATCACAGAGAATGGTGTACCTCCTCCTAACCACCTTTCTCCGTGCTATTAGGAAAATGGACCTTACTTGTCACTTACTGTATTTCCAGCCTGAAAAAGGATATTCTCAAGATGAAGACATAAGAAGTTAGGACATGGAAGATCTGCTTCAAAGTACCAGTTTGCCTTTGTAATCTGGGCAAATCATTAGGTCTAGGTTCTTATGGAGTTGAGGTGAGCCAGCTTCCTGCAGGCAGTTTGCTTCATAGGTTCTCCCCTCCAGAATAAAGGTAACACACAACCTCATCTGTACATATTATAACCTTCCTGAGGCAGAGGGATTGCAGCCTAGTTGCCATAAACCTTTCCAAATCTTCATTCATCAGTCCATTAAATGCCCTCTTCTTAATAGACAAACGTCTTAAGAGAACTGGATTCAAAACAGGCAGAAATGGCTTCTAAGAATATTAAAGAAAGTAAGAAAAGCAAACACTGGGAAAATTTCAAGAGTTCAGAGCATCAATCCCAAAAGTAGGAGGAAAAGCAACGCAGCACCCCATCTTTAACAAAAGGAATCATTTATCATGACACTTAAATGCATTAACAAGCCCCACCTGCATCAGAATGGCTGTGACAATGCAAATCTGCTAATGTGGGATTAGTTTAACCAAGTTAGAGAACAAATTACAATAAAAGGGTGTCTTCCATGTCCGGTTGCTATGGAGTTCCAAGGCAGGGGGGAGAAATAGCTGTGAAAAATGCTCTTTCAGCAGCCTAAAAGGCAAGGTCACACTTGGTACAAAGAAGCCCCACTGAATACAAGGCTGGAGAACGTTCCACCACACAAGCAGGAGGGTTACTTCCAAACACAGCACTATCGATCTTCAAATTCTACCTTCTCCAATGACTTTTGAAATCTTTTTTTTTGCTGATATTTTTTTCCCCACTAGGGTTAGCATACGTATATTCTGGAAATGTTTCAATAGAGAAGCAAACTGCCCCACTCCGGGACACAGAGCATTTAACCTGGGAGCGAGCAGCACTCCTTGGCACAGCTTACACCAACCCACTGCAGACTGGAAAGCTGGAAGCACCCAACGTCCAAGGTAATTGGGGACTTTTCCTGCCCCAGTGCAGTTCTGCACTCAAATTAGTGAAATGTCATCATTTAATATTCCCAAGTAATTTTTGTATTTCCTTCTTTAAAAAAAAAAAAAAAAAATGCTTCCTCCATTCTGCTGTTCCTTTCTCGGGTCCTTGAGCCACTGCTCATGCTGGAACTGGAAAGGCAGCAGAGAGAAACAACTCAGCAAGCAACAAATGAAGCAACGAAAAGGGAGGCTTTATTCCTGTTCTTTATAAATATCGGCACCTGAAAAAGAATAGTACAGATCGAAATGTAGCGATGGGAATATGTATTTGAGGAGACACAGGCACCACAGTGAGGAGATTTTGGTTTTATCTTTTCTCTTTAATACCTTTCATAGTTTATTGAAGGCAATCAAGCAATGTGAAGTCAATGAAGGGTTTATAAAGAAGGGACAGTACTTTATAAAGAAGTCTTCAGAAGTGATTGACCGTCTTACAAAATGTTTTTAAAAAATAGGTACTTTAGCAAGTCCTAAATAGAAACACATATTTAAATTTAGGCCCGTGCTTAAAGCAGATTGCTTTGCTAGGGTCCAATGTCAAAAATCAGGAAAAGAACTCAAGTGCATATATATTTAGATTTATATTCAGATTAATTAATTTCAACTGCTTTCAGTTGAAATTGCTACAGGTTAAAATGGTAAAGAAAAAGAAGAAATACTGCTTGCCCAAGCAGATACAAAGATTAAACATATTAAGTGCAGTATCTGCAAATAAAAAATAGACTCCTTTCCAGAAGTTACAGCGAGTTCTTTAACATATTTAGAGGCAGGTATCGGGAAGTAAGACTACATAAGTTAGTCACTGTTAATTTCAAAGGATAACTGCACGGGATTTTACTTCTGCACATACTATTGCAATTGTATTATTTATTTAATTAGTATTAAAATACAAGCTAATTATAACAAATCCAGTTCCTTAGCATGTGCCTACACTTCAGCCTGCTGCCCAGTGTAAATATGAGCCAGCTTGCCTGCCAAGAACAGTCTGCCTACTTCAGCCAAGAAGTGGGGCAAATAAGCTCTGCTGGTACCGATAGGCACTTTCCAGTCTCCAACCTGGCTTGTTTATAACAACTTTAGATTTTACTATATCGCACTGTTGCTGGCAGTGTTGACATACCCTCATTTTAATAACCCTGCGGACAGCAAGAAGCCATCAGCAAAATACACCGTGGTGCTCAAAACCAGCTTCAGAGCTGTGAGCTGCTAGTGAATAGCAGTCTTTGTGAGAGCAGCATGATTTATAATCGGTATACAGAGCCCCCATGATTAATATTCATGCTACATATCCCAGAATAAATAGGAGATGCCAGTCTGATCCAAAGCCCTCTGAAATTGATGGAAATCTTTCCATTGACTGCAATGGGCTCTGGGTCAAGCCCCAAGCGTCCAAGTGTGTTTATACCATTTAAAAAAGAAGGAATTCACTCTCCACATGTTTCAGTCCCTCACATTTATTGTCAGCAAACCTCTGGCAAAAGAACGCCTTCCTCTGCAACGGGACTCTCACTGAAGCCAGTAGGAGCTATATATACAGAGACTGAGGACACAATCTCAATGTAAAACCAATATCAAATTGGAAAGAAACTTGATTTTGAAACCACACAAGACAAAATTTAGTGAGAAAGCAAATCTTTCTTCTTAAGAAGTACAAAATAACTCAGGTTTTGTACACCTTCAGGTTAAGGAGGAAATTTTCAATGAGGCACATTGAACCTTTGTAATATACATTAAAAAAACCACTCATGTAAATCTAATACCATTATAACCATCTTCCTTAAACACTGCAATTATAGCCTCCAAGGGTAAGTACACAAATGGTAAATTAAATATGGCCGTTTAAAAGATTTTATGCAAAGCAAAGGGTTTTTTTTACTCATTAAAAGAATTTAAGACTACTTATAGGTGCCCTTGTTAAATGCAGGTTGACAATGAAGTTAAATAATATAACCTCATTTATTTAAATGCTACCTTATAAATTTTCTGAAGTCCAAGTCCTCTCACAATAGTGTACAGTAATTGGATTAAAACTACCTTCAAATACTTTCCACCACATCTTTGACATGAAACATCTTGCAAAACCCACAATGTCTATATAATCATTTTACAGTGATTACAAAAAGAAAACACCATGGAATTAAATAAAAGTGGATTGATATGTATTCTCCTCCCCAACCAATGAAATCCTAGCACCATACAAAATACCATGATTTAAAACTGAGTGCTGGCTTTCCTTCTCTCTCTTTCTTTCATTTGAATAACCAAACAAATTATTTTCCAAAGCACGACTGTTAATATGCAAGATTGGTTTCCAGAGTAGTTTTCAATAATAATTTTTTTTTCTTGAATTTTGCTTCAAGAAGAAAAGCGTGAAGTNAAAAAAAAAAGAAAAAAAAAAAAAAAAAAAAAAAAAAAAGAAAGAAAGAAAAAAGGAAAAGACATAGGAAATAAAGTCCTAAGGTCAATTAACAGTGAGTCCCCACGGAGGCAAAAGTGGACATTTCGCGACGGATGGTACTGAAAGGGGAGAGCTCCAGTTCTGTGGTGTACTCATTGTCATTGTCATCACTCGTCACTGTTGAAGACTTCTGGATGCATTCATCACAGCAGCAGCAGCAACACTCCATAAAGGCCCGGCTGAAAGGTTTACAGAGACAGAAAAGGAGAACTGGGGTAACACAGGACTTAAAGAATAAAAGGAACTGACTAATGAGATGGAGGAGGTCCATAGTCTGCCGAGAGACCCCTGTGGACATATAGGCAGTCACAATATTGCAAATATTTTCGGGAATGATGCAAAACCCGTATAAAATGGTCAAAGCCACCACTGTGCAGTTCATCTGACTTTCCAGCTGAATCTGTCGCTTGTTCCCTCTTGTGCAAGCCTTTTCCGCCCTCCTGATCTTCCTCGCTGTTACCAGGGAGCAGGTAATGGTGAAAAGGGTAGGCAAACAAAAATAGCAGCCAAAGTACCACCAGAGTCTCGCCCCATCGTAAGTGAGAGCTAACACGTAGATGGTGTCAGGGAGCGCGGTGGATATCTTCACCACGCACCGCTCCCCCGGTGGGCTGCCGCTGTATTCGGGGTCCTCCTTGGCCAGCTGGCGCAGCACGACCTCCGGCAGGGCCAGCAGCAGCGCGCCCACCCAGATGACGGCCAGCTTGGCCGTCGTCGAGGTGCAGTTTTCGATCATCTCGTAATACATCTGCACATTGGTGGCGGCACGAAATCGGTCAATGCAGAGGGCGCAGAGTGTGAACGTGGTGACTCCGAGGGAGGCCACCTGGGAAGGAGAAAAAGNATCTCGTAATACATCTGCACATTGGTGGCGGCACGAAATCGGTCGATGCAGAGGGCGCAGAGTGTGAACGTGGTGACTCCGAGAGAGGCCACCTGGGAAGGAGAAAAGGGAATGCAAGTTAATACAGGTGCTGTCTAAAAAAAAAAAAAAAAGGAAAAAAGGGGAAAAAAAAGGACAGCTGCAAGGGTACAGTCCATTATTCAGTGAAGAGTGGGAAAACTCCATCTCCTTCAAAAGTCCCCTGGTCCCCTGTTGATGGCAATCTTCTTAGAGACAGAAGACAAAGGCCTGAGCTCGCTCAGGCTGAAGAAGGAATTAATTTCTTGTACATTGGATGAAGGCTTTTACCATTGAGCTGTTCCCTGGAAGAAGTTTATACTCTTTGATAGTTAAAGAGAGCTCAATTTGTACTCCAAAACACCAGTCAAGTCCGGACTCCTGACTGACAAAGGCAAAGGAAAACCTAGTTTAGGGGTATCAGTGTAGGAGACAATTAAGCACCATGGTGCTGAGCACCATCAAAAGAAGCATCACAGACAACTTAGCTTCCAGTGTTTGCTGAACTACCATCCAGCATGCATCCCAAGAAAGTATGTCCTTCTGTTTTCCTGCCTACAAATACTTATTTTAGCTCGGTGTCATCCTCTCCTGGAGGCCCACGCAAGCATCTGTGCAACACTGGGTGGAAAAAAATTGGGGAACTGACCAATATGCAAAACCAACCCCCTCCCTCCCCTCCATTTTTCTAAGGGGTGTTTTTCAGAAAGATCCATTTCATCACAGTGTTTGGAATTTAAGTCAAAAGAGGAGAGGGGAGAGTCTTCCTTCAGCAGAGGTATCAACTGACACCCACATCACATGTTCATCAAGCATGCAGGGGATCATAACATCAAAACATTCCATATCTACAAAATTTAGGAACCCTGCAGATTAGGCATCTACTGAATGGAGTAGGATCCAACAACTGTGGGATCACATACTGAAGGCCAGGAGAAATGGCAGAAGTTTTGTTGTTTAAATGATTTAAAGATGGATTGAACAGAGCTCTCAATTATATACTGTAAGGAGCAAGTACAGAGCAACGCGTATGCTCTTTAGCTTTAATAACCATCATTCTATGCATGAATAGAGTCTTGCACTGTCACAAAACATCATTTCCTAGCATTTTATCCTGTTTATAATTAAATTTCCTAAAAAGAAATTTGCAAGAAGACTATATACATTTTGGCCTAATCCTATTTCCAATAAATTCAAACTCAGTTCAAATTCAAAGCAGAACTCCCATTAGCTTCAATTGGAGAAAGATTAGGTGCCCTGTTGCATTCTAATTCATTTATTTTCTTTGGTTTGCATGCTTCTGTTAAGCTGAACATGTGTTGATGCAAAAGAAAAGAAACTGTTAAATAATATTGCTAATAAATTTAAAGAATGCTTACTTTTATCATGAATAAACCTTATGCCTGGGCAATTAACTGGGAAATCTAGGGTACCAGTAGGCAGTTCACTATAATTTTTGCTTACCCAAATTTGATGTGCAATGATACATTTAAATTTCACATCTCTACATTTTAAAAAAACACTTTCTGATTTCCACCATAATTTTGAAATATTCCTGTTTATGTATCGCTTGTAAAAAGTTCTGCAAAGATAGATAGTACAATTATACACAATTATATAAATGTATCATTAATTTTGGCCTTCAATATTTAATGGCCATATCAGATTGCTAAAATTGAATATCACTGAGAAATATTAGGCACTTGGGATTAGAACTGTCAGGCGCTGGCTTAGTTGGGGAATTCTTTGAAGCAGCTTCCTAAAAGATGAGTAAGATGCAATCTCTTACTAATTAACTTGTAGGAATATTTAATGATGACAAAGCAGTACCGTAAACATTTTTAATAGGAAAATCTATTGATTTAAGAAGTTAAACTGTCTGACAAAATTCAAAGAAAGCTTGGTAAATATAGCAAAAAATAAAAACAATTAAAGAAAAATTACAGTTACAGGGAAATCTTAATGAATAGTGATGAATTTAGCTAATGAAAGATAATTTTTATGTATCACTGCTGAGAGCCAGATTTTTAAATTCCAGACTAGCGACTTCGTTTCCAAAACATTTAAATGTGTGTGCAGTCTTCAAATTCCTTAGAGTGACAGCAAAACCTTTAGCCAGAGCATCCAACCTGAATAACAAAAGGGAGAGGACTCAGCTCCCTACAATTACGGGAGAGACAGAGAAAGAACTGAGACTGGGGAATGAATAGGGATCCAAATAAAAATCAGCAGAACAGAAGAAAAATCCGAGGTTTTGTACATTAACATTTTCCCTCTCAGCTCTTACGTGAGCCTCTCCCCCCGCCCCCAGCGCACACACTTTTATTGCTTTAGCATTTCATTGCAAACAGGCTGTTGCACAGCGGCTAAGACATTAAAACTCTGCAGCTGTTAAGGGTGGACTAATGAAAGAAGACACGTCTACCATGAACAAACATAACCTACGGGGTTCCTGTCACATTAATTGACCAGCATCTTGGAGGTTTAAGACAGTGAAATAGAGCAAGAGGAAACAACTAACAGTGGAAGTCGGCTTTGAAAACTCTCCCGTGGATTCACTGAGGAAACAAGCTAAACAAAGCTCACGTTTCCCTGGAACAGGCAATGGTTTCCTACTTTCTGTAGGTTAATGGAGTTAGTAATGCCATGGAAAAGCTCGCAAAAAACAAACACACACTCCCAAGCAGACAAACAGGAATTCACTCCAGCTGACTTGTTTAAAGGCAGTATAGCAATGTAAGGGTCTGATTGCAGACTATGAGTACTAGCCAGCAAAATCAATGGGTGCTGCTCACAGCCTACGTGGGCGAGAACTGGGACACACGTTTTGCGTGTTCACATGATTTCAGTTCAGGGGTGTTTCTTCATACCAGTCATATTAATAATTAGGGTTAAGCTGAAAGCGTGGAAGAAGCCAAAGAAGTTTCCTTTTTAATCTGTTACATCGCTCTGGAATAACCACAGAAAGAAGATAATTCATTTGATGGGTAGTAGGTAAAGGACAAATTAACAAAACCTGAACCGGTGCAAAGCAGCATGGAGTTTAATGGTGCTCTTCTTGTTGTAACAGCTGAGTTTCTGCTATGCTGATATGCTGTTGCAGTCTTAATTCCAACAACCTGGCAGGAAATGAGGCAAGGCAAGGGCAAGTCAGGCTCAGTAGTTTTTGATCATCACTTAGTTGTCTGATTTATTTCCATATGCTCCCTATGAAGAGCCTCCTTCAGTTTCTAGACATTCAGGATGACACCAGTTTACATCTTTCTTTTACTAGATGGTATAATAAAAGTCCCCAGGTTTCTAAATGAACAACCACTGGTCTGCTTTCAGGATGTAAAGTAACCCCTGCTTTGGGGAGGTGCCCACACTACTTGGGCAGAGAACTGCTGTTGAAGGGATTACCAGCTACACCATGCACACACTGAAGAAGACATTAGTGTTACAACAGAGTCTCTTAATACTGTTGCTCCTTTAAAAGCATTGACAGGGATGTTAGTGGGCACCGTGATGCTCCTTCGAGACACTGCATAAACCTTTGGTCATTAGCTCACCAGCTGTTAGTCAACTGTGTCAAAACTCATTTGGGGAACTGAGGCCAGAGACAACAGTAAACTCAAGAAACGCTCAGCTTAATTGCATCAGTTCTCCTCTCCATCCCTCCAACATACCCGTTCCCCTTTCACAAACTTTAACAAGTACCAAAATGTTCCCAGGCCTTCCCTGGCCTGTCCTACTTCTTCTTCTGGCTGAGGTCCCACAGCTCTTGGCCCTGGCCTCTGGCTGACCAGGGAAGCGGTGCAGATGTAGTACGGTGAGCAATGCCAGTGGAAATAAGACTCCAAATTCTCTCTCACTAATATCTGCTTGACTAGATAATGGCAATGAAAACAAAATTAGAAACGAGATCAGAAAAAGCAACTTGGGTAAAGCAGTCAATGAAGACCAAAATTTGTGAGTGAATATAAAAGCGAGGCTGGGTCACTCCGTCCAGTAAGAGGAAGACCAAGAAGTGATATTGCTGCTATCTACAAATAAGTCTATCTTGAGATACAAAAGTTACTTAAGCTGAATAACAGTGAATACAACAGAATGGGAATCAACCAGCCACGAGCAACTCGAGGCTGGAAATGAGAGGGACCATTAATCCTCTCAGGCATCGAGCACGCCTTCTGATGGAGAAGTGAGGGAACACAACGTAGACTGAGTTTATATGGAACAAGATAAAATAAAGGAGTTACAAGAAGTGTCTGCTTCTACCAGCTGAAGCTGGATTTTCTAAGACAGAATATATTTTATGGTGATAACACAGAGTTTCTTAAAGTACGTGGCACTCTTCCTTCCTTTGTCACAAGGCAGGATGGGTATTCAAAACATTTACCCATTGTAATAGGAAATCTGAGCTACAGAAAAGGTTGATGACTACTAGCCAAGCCATCTCTGAGCTCTCCGAGACACTCTGTAGACTCCTTATATCCATTCCTGTTACCTCATATAAATGACTAATTGTTTCCCCCCAGCCATTATAGTCTATCATCTTATTATGGCTGTTCTATATCCACATCAAACTTCATAGCTTTAGAGCATGTTAATGCAACATACCATGGTGGCTTTTGCAGACTTGTCAGTTTTGCCTAAGATAAATAAATACAGTTAGTATGCAATACTTGTTTTGTGCTACCCTGCACTTACAGTACAGAGTCCAGTAATACGACTGGACTACCACAAAATAAAAGGTCATCCCATTGGAAAAAATTATGTAATTGTTTAAGTTTATCTAGATTCCGGTTTCTGTTCTATCAACTAAAACAAAAACAAAAACCCCAAACCCCAAGAATGACAGTCATTACTATAAAAGAACAAAAATATAATATACATATACATAAATATAATACATCTATATTTCTTACATGAAGTGCTATTAAACATTAATGGCTTTATGCTTCAAAATAGGTAAGGGTCACTCAGTTGAAACACTACTGTGGTGCAGCAGAAGTAGCTCAGGGGTACCGGGGTCAGGGTACCCCTCTGACATTAGCAATTAGCTTAAGCATCCTGGATGACAATCTATATCACCTTAATTATCTAAAAGACAGGATGGTAATTCTGGAAACTACTATCATGGAGATGTCCACACATGCGTCCCAACACCAGGCACAATACAGTTGTTTCCTTTTTAGTACTATCAATATTTGTATCAGGGAAACATAGAACACATGTGCTTTGTGTGTTTCTTATACTTCTGTATACCCTAAGAGTAATAGTGTTCAGAATCAGAATCTACTTCCAAGAGCAGCTCTTGAATTCTGTTGCAAGTGAAAGCCAACCAGACCATCAGGGCATTGGAAATACTCATTAGTACACCACATGCTTATCCAGAGGGATGGAAAAATTGCAAAACACAAAAGGATTTAATTTTTCTTCATTTTCCTGTTTGCAGTCTACCATGCTACCACATAAGTAAATTAAATTTACTTTTTTTTTTCTTTAAATAAAGAAATGAATGTCATTCTCCACTGAGGATCAAATTCTCTTCACGCTACATAAGGGACTCCTGCACTAATTCTTAATATTAACAACATGGAACTGCTGCTAAAAATCTGCCTCTTCTTCCTTTGCAGGAAAAATCCTGTCATATGGAAAAATGACATCCCAGTGCTCAGAGCAGAGTCAATGGCGCCGGGATAGCAGATGCTGCCTTTTTCTCTCCACACGTATGCAACTTAAATATTACTGACCCAATTTTAAACCTAGTCTGACACAAATTCATTTCCATGCCGAAATGCCACATGCAAAGTTTAAGCCAAAAGCAAATTTTTATGGACAACTTATAAGCCCCTAAGGACCGGGTTTGCAGAGGAGGCAAAGACTGACAGGACAGCCAACATGGCGGCTACTATCATCACACCGTTAATACCTAAAGGGTAGAAATAAATTAACACTTCTGGTTTAAATAATTATTTATTGCGTGATAAGTGCTGAAGATATTCTGCTCAGTAAAAAACACATGTAGCCATTGCCCCAGAAAACTCTCTGTGTGAAGCTTTGAAACGGCAAACCTCTCGGAGGACTTGCTGGAGGTTCGGGAGCCCAGCTCTGACTGGAGTCAAAGAAGAGACAGAAAGAAGACGCCACACAACAAAAGGTGCAGAGAAGACAGATGATAATACACAGTTTTTATAAACTCCCATAAAAAATGTATTTGCTTCCCTGAAGTGAAACTGAAAATAAGGATCCTTTCTGACAGCTTTGGAACAGGCAGAGAACGGCCGCTTTCTTTGTGCCTCTCACTCGCATCTACCAAGTCAAAGAGAGAAAGGGGAAAAAAACCCACTTCAGATTGCCCTGGAGGGTCAGCTCCAGGGAAGGAGAGTACTTTGTATTCCAGGCCAAATCAATCCTTACACTTTCCACTAAGAATACTAATTGTGATAGCTTTCTTGAGCTGGAAGTTACCCACCAGAAACAGGAGCGATGCCCCAAATGGATTGCCAAAAGCACGTGCAGAGACTGGGCATCAGAGGCTTTCACTGTCAGCCTGCTCCAGACACAAGCCAGTCTCGTATGCGTCATCTGGTCCAGATGAGGACACCATAAACTTTGTCTTTCTCTTCTTTGCGGGGGTATGAGAGAGGCAGAGGGGCTCACGTTTATCAGCACTGAGCGCAGGGCTGAGTTCCATCACTGGCTTCGCAACTTCTTGCTCTGCGCCGGGCTGCACAAGATGGTAAATCAGCCTCTGCAAACCCTCATTCCAGACCCTTCTCCAGTTCTAAATCCTTACCCCACTATAAGTAGCTTGTCTCAATCTGCCGGCATAGAAAGCGATGCCTACCTCCAACCACCCCCCTCAAACTCATCAAGCTTCCAGCGTAACCTCCGAGAGCAGAATGCACACAACTCAAGGAAGCTTCCTTTTAGAGCCCGAAAGATAGTTTCTAGTCCTAGCTGACACAATCCATTTGTCATCTTGAGCAAGCTGCTCTGGGCCTTAAACAACTTACTTAGCCTCTTCACTATTGGCTTCCAGCATTAAAATAAAAAATAAAAATGCTACTTCATAGGACTGTTATATTTAAAAGCTGTGAAATATTTAGAAGCACAGTAAAACTACTGAATTTGTCTATACCCACATTTCTTGCTATGAAGGCCTAGCATAAATCTATAAGTAGGGGAACTGGAAATATATTGTTCTGTACTCCCTCTTTTTTTTTTTAACCCTAGTCCTCTTGCTGAAAAAACTGAGTGTGCTTCAACAAAAAGAAAAAGGTTCCACATTGGCAGGGCTTGTGCAACAGGAATTAGCCGAACCCACTGTCTTTGTATTGTCGTTTACCCCGTATCTCCTGATTCTGAGCAATACTGAGAAAAGTATATGGAAGACAACATGATCACGTTGTGCGGGTGAACACTTCAGACGTGCACGCCTAAAGCTAGACTTCTCAACCATCTGCAGAAAAGTGGCAAAATTTTAAGAACTGCTGAGTAGACAATTAAAACTGCAAAGGAGAAGCACACCTCCTCACACCTTTATGGGCAGAGTAGCTGCCCCAGTTGTTCCAATTCCTATCCCAATTCCCTCTCAGTGCATTCAAAACTGCTCCTCCAGGACAGTGCCATCATCGGGGTCAAGTGAAGTTCTTGGTGGCGATAATTTCATCCACTTCTACTAACCATCTGTCTTTCTAGCTTTGTTCCCTACCGGTTATACTAAAGACTATGCACTAAAGACCTCGTGAGAAGCACAGAAAAATTAAGTTACCCAGTTTCTCCCTCAGTCATGTGCACGGCATTGCTTATGCAAGCGTAGCCATGACATAGTTTTAGAAGGCAGTTAGAAGTGACCAAACTGTGATGCAATATATGGCTGAAATGACTGCTTAATGTACTTGGTCACAGCAGATCTTTATTAGGTATGGGAAAACCGCCCTCTAAATTAAATACTGTGAAGACCTTCCACTGCTCGAAGCTCAGCATTTACCTATATAAATGTGCTTGAAGATGTCATAAAACATTTTCCGCAGACAGTGTGCATATGTGTTATCACTGGCAACAGATGTTTTGTTGAAATTCTGCACAATACCCATGAAACGGCACAAATAAAAAACAATTGGCCACAAGAGGCTAAACTAAGAAAACTCAAGGTTCCTCACTGGGATCACTTGAAACCTTCAAACACAATACAAAGCATGCTTGAGTTATGTTAAAATGCTGTAATCACCACATCACCTACTCTGGATAATGAGACATCCCCAGTTTCTTAGTTCTGAAAGTACAAGCCGGTATGACAGAGGGCTCAGCCCAATAGGGGTTTTTGATGCTTGAAAGTGAGATACCTCTGGATCTACAACTCTGGGTGAGACACGTAGCTCCCTAAACAGCGTATGAGCAGAACTGGCATAAAAANAAAAAAAAAAAAAAAAAAAAAGATGCAGAGCATGGAACAAAGAGACACTTAAAAGAACAAAACACTAGGAAAACTTAGAGAACACACAGACAACAGCTTAAAATTTGTCCAGCTTCAGGAAGATGCTTCTATTTGTATTCCATGAAGGTCCGGAAACATCTCCTGAAGATAGCTGTCTACAGCTTTCCTCTCAAGGAGCTAAGAAGACTTCATCCTTCTCCCATGTGTGAGAAGGGGATGAGCCTGCCCAGGTGTGTTACAACAAGGGAGAAGACACTGTTACTCAGCCGTCAGATGAGCACACAGCTGTGAACAGTCCTTGACAGAGCATGGAGCAGCACCTGCCGACGGGGCAGATTTCATGACACGCTCTACATCTGCATTGCCCCTGGTGGTGTCAGCGCCACCTGTGAGGTTTGAACACCACTTGGAAAGTAGCAAAACTTTGCTCTAACTCCCTCCTCCATCTCAGCGGGGTCAAATCGTGATTTCCAGGACAGTATCCTCCTCACCAAGCTCGAGACAAGCTATGGAGAGGCACAATCCACTAGCGGTGTTCAATATCCACCACTCATGGCTACAGCTTACAAAGGAGGGGAAAATCCAGCCTTTTACTTACCGCGCCCGGGGTGATCAATATACTTTCCGTACATGAGTATTCTATTTAACGACTACTGAATGAAAAATATACAATTCTGGGAGTAACACAGAACCCCAAGGCTATATCTTTTTAGATCTGTACCTTAGATATGAATTCATTAAATATCCTCAGGGATGAGGAGAATGTTTCACTTTTAGACCCCAGTAATAATTAAGCCTAAGACAGGCACCACGCTACTGGTCCCTCACGACTGGATTGGTGCCAGTTCTTGAATAGGACTTCAACTCTAGACATCTGCAGAACTTTAAAGTGAAAAAATAAGGTGTCATTAAAGAATAAGGGGGGGATAGCAGCAGCCGAATGTTTTTCAGGATCACAGTTTTGAATTTTGGCAACTACATTTCAGATAAGCTACTTTCAGTTTGACAAACTCTTTAGTGCCCAAAGCTGCACAGCATAAGCAACTAATTTTGAAGAAGAGCTTGGCCATGCAAAATCATTTCAACGACCGATCTTTAATTAGAATCAGCATTACAAAGAATCATTTCTATTTTGTATGTGGATGCACCAAAAAAAGGTTAGGAAGAGTGAAATGTCACTATAGGAAAGTCCTGAAAACACTTGAACTACACTAGCTACTTTACTTGAAATGGTTACACTTTAACTGACACAGAACTACTTATTTTATTGGTTAACACACTAGCCCCATAACCCAATTCAGAAATTTTAAAAGCTCCTAGTACTAGCAGTTTCTCAACAAATACATATTTACTCCTTCATGCCTTCGCAAATGCAAATCGATGAAGCGTACTCTGAGTTTTTCAAACGTAGTGGTATAGTACTGGCCTTGAATTCAGCTAAGCGTAGCACAGCTCCACCCTTTGTCCAATGCCACCAGTAATGAAGTATATCACATACGAAAGAAGTAATGGCAATTTAGTGGCTACACACATCACACATCTTTCTGAACACTTAAAAATATCAGCTGACAGTTAATTGCATATTACTGTATACTAATATGCTGTTGAAACTCATATTCTGTCTGTTAATAACAAGTTGGGTTTGGTTTTGGGGGGACCGTTTTTCGGGGAAGGTTTTCCGTTTTTTTTTTTTTAATATCTCATTCTTAGGACAAGTGAATCAACAGTTATTTCCTCAGCTTTCAGTTACAAAATAATGTTGAACATGAGGTTTTGGGAATACGGCAGAACCAGCCAGAATTACGGGCTACCACCCTACCAACAAGCCTCAGTGTTGAGTTCCAGTGGATAAATAAAGCGGAGAAGCTGAGCGCTGCCGGCAGGCTCTGGCCCGCTGGCTGACAGCTCCCTTCGCAGAGCCTCTCAACAACTGCCAAGAAGCTGCGATTTAAACGGAGATGGGGTCATTTTTTTATTATTTTTTTTTTTACATAAAGACAAGCCAAATAAATGTGAGATTTGAACGCTGGAGTATAAGTTAGAGGGCATAAATCACATTGATGGTCCTTTTTACAATCACCTCCTTACACCCTAACCCCAGTCACCCCCCTCCTTCCACTGTCCTGAATCACTCCACTTTGGGGAAAAAAAACCAAACAAACCATAAACCCCAAAAACTTGAAACGTAATTCTGAGAGGGTTCTTCGCCTTTCTGGATCACAAGGAGCAAGGAAAGTTTGGCACACCTGGCGCGACTGGAAGGCGGAGCGGGACGCGCTCCGCCTGAGGCTGCAGAGACCCCGATGCCGCCGGACCCGATGCGGCCACAACCTCCTCCGGCCCCTGCGGGGGCCGGGCCGGGGCCCCCCGCTCCGCCTCGGGAGCGACCGGGAAAGCCACACCGCGCCGCAGCGGGCCGCCGCCGGGCCGGCAGCTCAGCGCAGAAGGGACGGGAGGGATGCTCAGGGGGCCGCGGGGCGGGTGGGCCGCCGGGGGCCCGCGCATCCCCACCCACCGCCATTACCTCGATGTACGGGACGATTTTGCAGGAGAAGTCTTCTAGGAGCCACTTCTTGGTGAGCTCCTGAAAGATGACCAGCGGCAGGCAGAAGAAGACGATGAGGAAGTCCCAGAAGGCCAGGTTGGCCAGCAGGGAGTTGGAGATGCTCCGCATGTAGTAGTTGTGGCAGACGATGCACATCACTGCCATGTTGCCCATGATGCCGATGCCGAAGATCACCACGGAGAGGCACATGACGGCGTAGGCGCCGTACGACTCCTCGGTCAGCGGGTAGAAGGGGTTGCGGAGGCGGGCGCGGCGCCCCGTGGCGTTCCCGCGGCCCCCGGCGCTGCCCTCGCCGCCGGCAGAGCCGTTCAGCGGCAGCCACCGGGGGCCGTCCGCCGCGCCCCTCCCCGCCGCCGCGCCGGCTCCGCGCTCGCTGCTCCGCGCCCGCCGCCGCCCGGCCCCCGCCGCTCCGCCGGCCGCGGCGTCGGCTCCGCCGGGGAGGGCTCCGCGCCCGGGGAGAGCCGCGGTCGCCCGCCGGCCCGGGGCGAGCGGCGTCGGGGCTGGCGGCGAGCGGGAGCGCTGCTGCGGAGGAGCCGGTAGCCCGGCGGCCGCGGCGGGGGCCAGGGCGCAGGCAGCCCAGGCGCCCAGCACCTGGCAGAGCAGGGCGAGGGGAGCGCGGAGGGGCTGCATGGCCGGGAGGCGGCGGGGCTCGCCCGCTCCCCTTCAGAGGCGGCGGCCGCCCCGCTCGGCGGGGCTGGGAGCGGGAGACATGCCCGCCCGGTTCCCGGGGACAGCCTGCCTCGCCGGGGCGGGGGCAGCCGCCACGCCGCTGCCGCCGGGGTCCGCCGCGGGAAGCGGCCGGCGCTGGGGGGGGAAGGGGGGGGGGCGGTGGCGGCGAGCGGAGCGGCGGGGAAGCTCTTCTTGTCGCCTCCCGGGGCAGACCCGGAAAGTTGTGTCGCCGTCTCCGACGCGCCGAGTTAATGTAGCAAGTGCAGCGCCGGGAGGACCCCCCTCCGGCGCTCCGCCCTTTCCCGGGACCGCTGCCTCCTCGCCAGCAGCAGCACCGGCCCCGTGCTGCCCATTCACATCCTCCCGCCGCTGCGGGCAGTTGGTGGCTTTATTGGTGTGGAGAGATCCCTTGCGGAAAACACCTCCCCTCTCCGGATAATCGCGAGCGCTAATTCCTCCTCTCCGGCAACCTCGGAGAAAACAGGTTGCTGCGCGCAGCTTAGGGTGTTTAAGAGCTTGGCAAAACTCTTGCCGGGATTAATCACCGCGCCGCCTACGGGCTCGCACCGCGGCGGAGAGCGGCGATGAACCGGCCGGGGCGGCAAAGTTGCTGCCGGCGCCGGGCGGGGGCAGCCCCGGCACCGACCCCTCGGGGCTGCTCCTGCCTCCCCGAGCCGTGCGGGCAGCGAGAGCAGCGGGGCGGCAGCCGCGGCTGTGGCGGGTAGGCAGGGGCCGGTCTGCGGCGGGCTCCGCTCCCGCTCCCGGTTCCCCGCGGCTGCGGCTCGGCTCGGCTGGGCTGTGCTCCGCCGCGGCTGCCGGGGGCGCGCCGGGGAGGCGGGCGAGGAGCGCGGCCGTCCGCAGTGCGCAAGCGCCGCCCGGTGGCGCGGCGGAGGCCGATCCGCCGCCCGGCCGAGGCCGAGGCACCGCCCGCCCGCCGGGGCAGCCGGGCGGCGGGGAGAGGGTGGGGGGGAGCGGGGCCCCGGCGAGCCCTCCCCGCACTCAGTCCCTCCCGCAGCTTCTCCGTGCGGGGATGCGCCGGCGGAAGCCGCCTCCCCGCTGCCGGCGCCCTGGCAGCCCGGGGCCCGCCGCCCCCCGGGCGTCTCTGCAGCCCGCCGGGTGTCCCCAGGCTGGTGGCAGCGCCCCGGTGTCGGGGTCTGGCTGCCTGCCTCGGCTGGCAGGGGGCAGCGGGGCCCCGGGGGAGCGACAGGCGAGGGAAGCGCCTTGTCCCGCTGCGGGGAGATCTCGCACCCCGGCAGGAATCCCGGGCGATGGGAACGGAGGGGCAGAGGGGATGGGGGGAAGCTGCCGGCGTCTGGGTGGAAGATGAAGAGAGGTTTTACCAGCCCGTGAGGGCACCTTGCTGGGGGGGGGAGAGGGCACAGCTGGGGGGAGAAAGGGGTGTTCCCATATGAGGGCACAAAATGAAGCACAAGGATGCCCTTGAAGGAGACGGTGTTCCAAGCATCTCCCTCGCAGCTTCAGAAGCGTCTCCAGACATTTTCAGTGCCTGGAGAGGCAGGTCGACGTCTACGTCTCTTTCCTTTTTCAAACGTTTGTGTGTGGTTTTGTTTCTTGCCTGTGTGTAGTCAGATAAACTTCACAGCTCTTTCTCCTTATTTCTCTGATTTTGATTTAATTCAGGTGACTTCTTAGCTCACCAAAGTTGGATACAATAAATTTTTCACTGTAAGTAGCCTTAAGGATCCTCTATTGCCCTTGTTTCCATTTTTAAGGGTTTTAATGTAGCTTATTCCCAACAGTTTTAAAAGTTTTAAACTTTTTCCATAAAGCAGTTTGAGAAGCATTCTTCCCACGCGCACACCCCTTCCCCTCCCCCCNCCCCCCCCCCCCCCCCAAATTAACCCATTTGAAGTAAAGATCAGAAATTTAGTCAAAGCTACCAGAGCTCCTCGTTTCAGGGACTGAAATCAGGATTACGGGTCTAATAGTTCTGTAAATTCTTGTCTTGTGGGCCAGTTTTTAAAGTCTTGAGATGCCAGGTATGTAGGATGTGCCTGCAGGTTGGGGACCTGTCTTTTTTTTTGTGTTAATGATCAATAAAAAAACCCATGTACATCTACACTAACAGCAAATACACATCGCATCCATGCAAAAAAACAAAATTATCAGATGCGATAACAGAGACAAGATTACTGCTGCTTTTTCTCGATGGGGTTGAATCAACTTGTGGTGTCCAAAGGTTCCTTTTGTATGAATTGTTAATTATTGTTTATTTGTGAAAACACAGTTGCATGGATTCAGTAGGTGGCAGAAAGGTTTTACAGAAAGGCTTTACGGGAAGGTTCTCACTAGGCTGACCTTGCCGTCGACCGAGAGAAAAAAGTGCCTTCCTGAGGTCATTTATCTGGTATTAATGTCTAACGTGTGTGGTATAAATTGCTGTCTGGAGGTGCCGCTCGCACACCGTCTACCCTAGAAGGAGCTTAGAAAATGATTTTTGATGAAAAAATGTGACCTTTCACTGGCTAAAATTAGCAAGTCCTTTCCCATTCCCACCTAGGTGCAGTGCCATTCCCCTGGCCGTGACGGTTACCCAGAAAACACACAAACAGGACAAATGGAAAGCTTCTCCTTTTCCTGAAACCGTCCTCTCCCACATGTAGGTGAGGTGTGATTGCGAGAAGGTTAAGGTGTTTCTAAGCTTACGAGAACAAGTGTAATAAGTTAGGCACTGCTGTGTTGAGTGTCCCTTAGTATAAGTCAAGCCATTTTATTCTCCTTCTTCCTTAGCAATGTAAGTGTCATCTCCTGGAGNATAATTTTTCTCTAATAAAGGTATCTATGAATGAAAAAAAAAACCCAAACACCACAACAAAACCTACCAGGAAAATAAGAGAATGGTAAACATATTTTACCTTTTTTTTTTTTCCTTATATTTTTCTCCCGTTTGTTTCTTCTGAGCTCAGCTGGTGTATAAAAGGAGTTAATGATGATAATGAGCTTACATTTACTGCGCCTTTCTTCCTGAAGAGTCCCAAAGGGCATTACAAACAGATACGATAAATTCACTGCTTGTTCTTAAAGGATACTGAGGAATACTGCTTCTGGCTTTTATATGGAAGGAGCAGTTAGCAGAGATACTGCCCTTCTGCATACTTCGGCAAGAAATATGGATCACGAAGAAGAAGGTTAAGCAGTGTTTGGTTTACGTCACTGATCCTTTAATGGTGAGATAAGAACTGGATCGTGCGTAGGTTTTCCAGTGTCAGCATTCCACCTGGTTTGCAATAGAGAAAATGGATTTCTAAACAGAAAAAGGTCTCGTAAATTATTATTCTCTGCTTACATTTTGTCACATTTCTCTTACTTCATTAAGTATTTGGCTTGTTACAAAGAACACCACGT
>RSEF01000001.1:26488056-26499775 GCA_003993805.1 Himantopus leucocephalus
TTCTGGGGGGGGTGGGGTGGGGTGGGTGGGGATCGATGGGTTATTTTTGGGGGTGGTGGTGCATATGTCCCGTGTCTTTCAAATAACGTTGGTACTCCTTATGATAAGATCTTCCTTTAGGATAAAGCTCCTACTCTGTCATATTCTGATACAGCCTCCAGTTCAGTCAGGCTTTCACAACTCATAGTGTGCTTCTCTTCTAAGGGACTTGTACATGTTTTGACAGTTTTTCTACAAATTCATGCATCAGCCTAGAAATAGGCTCACAAACCACAAACAGACATTTATATTTATAACACATTAAAAAAAAAAAGGCATTTTTCTCTGTTAGATGAGGGAACTAAAATTCAGAGATGTTTTTGCAGCCAAAATCTATAAAAGGAAAACCAATAAACATATTCCTGCATGAAAAAACATAAAACGATGGAATTTGAAAGGCTTCCAAATACATTCATTCTTTTTTGTTGGTGTTCTATGACATTTCAGCTATGATAAAGAAATAAATAGGCATTCAATGCCTGCAATGTTGGGGTTTTGACATCTCCAATATTCATTACCTGAATAAGTGATGCTCTTAGCCTGAACATGTTTCTGTGTTGCAGCAAGAAGGCATTATTGCTGTCCTTTTTAGCTCTCCTCAGGGTTCATATTCAACAGGTTGTCCATGAAGAAGAAAAAGAGTAAATTTCCCAAAATAACTTATGTTCTTTTTTGGTTTTAAACTATGGAGTGCTCAGCTACCTTAGACTCCACTTTCCTTCCTCATTTAGGCAAAGGTAGTAGGACAACTTTTTTCCTATAGAAAAAAGACTGATTTCCTTACACTGCCTTCTTACATCTCACTGGCTTTTGATGTATACTACCTTGTCATAAAAATCTGAGTTCAGAGAGAACGTCATTTCTGTGATGTGGTATCACTGGAATTTTTATTTCAGACAGATCAAAATTCCCTAATCAATGGAAGGACTTTTGTTGTTGAATTCAGTTGCTTATATGGCTGGGTCAGACTCTGTAATAATAAATAAACGTTGAAAAGTTTGAAATTGTAATTCAAAAAGGAATTCAAAGTTTAATGATAATATTGGGAATTTCTTGTAATTGCTATTCTGATTCTGCATTTATTGATGTCCATTAGGAAACCTTATGATGGCTCCTGAGTATAGATTGCTATTCCTGTCAGTTTCCCATTTTAAATTATAATACTTCTCCTTTTAACCTTTGTCTTTTGCTGAAGTTTGAGTTCTGTTTTAAAGGGTAAGCATCAGTGCTCATATCACACATTCCAAATAGATTTGCTGTTTAAGTTACCCTTGTTTTGAAAGATACGTACCAGCAACCCTTCTGTTACTATTAGTAATGAAAACCCAAGTGGTCTATATCACATGGAAAACTAAAATGTGGTTGATACTTGCATTACTGTTTTTCTGTCCTATTTTATCCAAAAGGCAGAACGATATATAGAATATCCAACAACATTGATCGTTGGAGAGAGAAGTCATCAATACTTTTTTCAAGGTGAATTTCTTGGGAAGTATTTATATAATGTGGAGCTGTGGGAAAGAGTATCTATTATTAGTGGGTATCCTTGATAGACCACAGACTAAGACAATGAGAGTGAAGCCACGTGAGTCATGTCCATCCACATAAAATCATTCTACTTCAGTCTCTCATGTTAGCATCACCCGTTTTGCCTGTGATCATCTTCACAAGTTTCTGTGCAGAAAGTACTCAAACAGATAAAAAGTCTCAATAATCTACAATACTAGAGGTGAGATGCAAAGACTTTTTTTTTTTCTTTGCGTGGCTATGAAATTGAGATCGGGGAAAAAAATAATAAAACCTTTCCTTTTTATCCAATTTATCCAAATTTTTTATCCAATTTATCCAAGATTTTCACTCTGTAGTCAGTAAGAGATGTAGAAGGGCAGTAAGAGTCTTGTGGACACAGGTTAAACATTTATGGACTTTTAAAATGGTAGCTGGTTTCGGCTTTCAACCTAACATGGATTTTTCAAAAGTGTCCACCATGGTGGAATTCTTTTGATCATTGCATTTCAGAGATTTCTTAGATATTTGGTTGGTTGGGGTTTTTTTTGTTTGTTTGTTTGTTTTTTGCTAACTGCTTTATACAATATTTTTTCACCTATATTTACCAGAGTCCTTTTACTTTCCCCATGCAGAAAAACAGCCATGGTCCTTCTCATTTTCTTGATCTCCCAGTTTGGCTGTTTCAACTCATTTGTATTGGAGCTATAAACCCTAAAAAGCACAAACTAGTACCTAGAGCTTCAAGTCAGTCTACTCTTGTGATACAGATAATCACCAGAAACAGTGCTCCAGCAAGTCACTACTTGCCCTAGTTTGTTATTTAATGCAAAACTGAAGTCTGAGGGAATTTAAGACCTGAACTGTGGTGACTTCTAAGTTGTGGTCCATGAACGGAGGAAACATCTATGAGGTCACAGGAAAGGTTTCACAGCTGGTGTGGAGAACGTGGTGGAAGAATGAAAGCTTCACCGTTTCCAGTTGAAACTGTGCTGAGAAATTTCAAAGAGTTGGCAATACTTCATAGATCCAAAAGGTTTTGGAAGAACTGCTGTCCTTGGGACAGCCCAGATAGCCCAGCATAGCAGCACCTTCTCCAACCCTGCCTGCAGTCCAGCCCAGACTGGGCAGTAACATAAATCTCGGAGTGGCAGAAGCAGTCAAATGACATCTCAGTTGTTGCTTTTAAGCTGCCATTGCAGCTATAAAGAGAAATGAAGAAAATGAGGGGAAGGAGAGCTGAGGAAGACTCTGTGAAGGACAAAGAGGGAGAGAAGTCAAGAAGACTGACAGAAAAAAAAGGTCATGAGTGAGGAAGAATGGATTTTCTTGAGACAACATGAGGAAAAGAAGAACAGCTTAAGGAATGAAATGGAGCGGGAGAGCCTGTGGTGTAGAAGCTGCCTCATCCCTTGAAAGCATGGAGCAGACAACTTTAAATTATTTGTCCCTAGCCCCTGTTGTTATCTCCCAGTGTTGTGGTCTCCATCTCTCTCTCCTGTGTGCATCTCAAGACTTTTCTCTAGTTTAGAATGCTAAAATGTATTTAATTGTAAACACTTAAAACCTCACATTTCTTCCATGCACAGAGGATTTTCTCCCATCCTGTGCCGCATTAAACTACTAAATATGCAGCTCAAGCGTACATTAGCTTTTGTGTCCAATGAGGTGCACTCCAAACCCTCATATGTATGCTGCCCTTTGTTCCTAAGGGTAAGTGTAGGCCATTGCTTTGCCTGTACAAGATATTTGGTTTTCTGCTGTGGACGGTCCCTTCTCCAACGCAGTAGCTTACTGCTGTCTTTCTTTTTTTTAAAGTTGGACCTTAGTTTGTTATTTTCTGCCACTTTAATGTTACTCCAGCTGTAGTTTCATCTGCAGAGCTCATTTACATGCTGTTTACCTTTTCTTCCAGCTTATTAATGAAGTTATTAAAACAAGAAACAGCTTTATACCTTGCAGTAGACCCACTGCATACTTCCCCACAACTTGGTGCAATCTGCTGCCATTTCTCATCAGCCAGTGTTTGTGATCCTTCAACCTGTTTTCAATTTACATGACAGTGCTTACGTCCAAAGCAATTTGAATTCATTTTGGGAGATTTAGTGAGACACTGTATTAAATCCTTTATTAAAATCATGCTGTGTATCTTTCATCCAGGATTTTTGCAGTTCTATCAAAAAAGCAATCACGTTTTCTTGGCACGACAAGTTCCTTATGAACCCATGCTGCTTATTGCTTATCATTCCATTATCCTTTGAGTGTTCAGAGGAGTGTTTTGGGGTTGGGTTTTTTTTGCCATTTATTTTCTTTTTCCCCTCAGCAGTGGTTTTGTTCTTTCACATTACAGAACGTGCTTGAAATTAGACGCCTTGTTTAATAAACCACTCTTCTTCCCTGTATTGATGTTTGAGGCTATACTTGCTATGCTACATGACTTTTCAGAAATAATTTTTGAGGGCTTAGTATTTTTAGTGTGTTCTCAGGGATGCCTTTAACCTGGACTAATTGGCTGGATACAACTGTTTTTCTTACTTGTGTGCTATCAATAGCAATTGTTTATTTCCTGTTTTCTGTCAAACCCGCTTTCAATAAGAACAAATAACAAATACATGTATCTGGGAATCATGAGTTTTGCCCATATCCCTTCTACCAAAGCAGCCCTACTTTTTGACTATGTTTGCATTTATTTTATATCTTTTAACAATCCCCTTTGGTGTCATTAACTTGTTCTTGGCTTTATCCTGAAAGCCATTGAGCACTTCGACCATGGTCTAATGAAATTGTAAGAATATATTTAGTTATCATCGCAGAAGTCATCATGCAGCTTTTTGGAGGAATAGTCATATATTCAAGGTTAAGCACAAGATTTTATGCTTTGCTGTTGCTCATACAAGTCGTCTTCTATGGTTCATCTTTTCCCTGAATACTAGCCCACTCTGTATATTTTGTTTGCTTTCTTCTTCATAAGTAAATGCATCACCCTGGGGAGGAGAGTTATTTAAAACTGTATGATATATTTCATACACATTCTCCCTTTCATGTCATCTTTGTTCTCAGTTAAGCACAGATCCAGTATGTTAAAGTTGGTGAGAATATTCCAATTCACTGCAACGAATTTGGATTACACCCTTAGTTGTCAAATCTCATATTTTGTTTTAGTTTGGGCTCCTCTTTTCTATTTTCTTGTTTTGTTTTGTTTTTTCTTTCTCTTTTATTTTTTTTCCTCTCTGCCACTTCTGTATCCCATGATAAATTGATAGCTTCTGAAGGTTACCAATGAATAGGGATATCTACTAGCTCCATCTCAGCAGCTGGAGGGTTATTTTTTGTGCATTTTCATATTATGCCCTTGTGAGGGACATATCTGTTATCTCTTTTAGATGTGGCTTGATTTTCTGCATTAGCATAATTTTCCATATTTGTTTTAAAGACTGAAATTCTTTCCTTCTATAGCGTTGTTCCAATTTGCCAGCATCTCTTAATGAGGACATAGTATAAAGTCACCAGTAATGTCAGCAGGTCATTGAGAAGAAGAGGCAGTCAGGGGTGCCAGCTCATCTGTCACTGGTCTTATGAATCACAGATGTCCTGGACCACACAAGGCTTCTGAGGGCATTGGTAAAAGCTGCTTGTGGTCATGTTATATTAGGCTGTGCTTTTTCTACCTAAATTGTGTCAACACTCGTGTCTGTTTAGGTGGAAACCTCAGCTTGCTGCATAAGCTAGTATGATTCCATTAAAATCGTTGGTGATTACCCTAATTTAAGCAAGCACCATTGTTACCAGAATGTCTCTGTCAAATGAAATATCATGAGGAGGAACTTGTTAGCCATGCCCATTAATAAATTCCAGGATGCTTTTTACAAGGCTGAGGATATCTTGACACTGAGAGCGCAGTCATTTCCCGTACCAGAAATGTCTTCACTTGAGTGGTGCGTGAATGACTGGTACAGTGGGACGAATTCTTGACCGTGGTTGTTCTTTGCTAATCAGACCAGCAAAGATACAGGGACAGCGTTAAAGTAAATTGGCTTTTAGCTACATTTACTCTAAAGCATCTAAAAATAATGCTTTGGGGTTCAGGGATACTCACAGAAATAGTGCTCTGGACTGTTATCTGCAGCCCTTTTTCTCACTGAGGGGTGTCACAGAGCCATCCTAGATGGCGTTTGGCAGTTGGAAATTTTCTTAAACGAGGAAAATCTCACTTGCCTGTTTTAGCTGCTTTTTAATATGTGTACTTCATAAACACAAAGGGACCAGAAAAAAAGGTCCAGGATCCAGTTTGGTTGCTGTAAAGAGCTTTAGAAATGTGTTATTGACCTCCCAAATAACTTAATTCCATGAGAGCTTGAACAACACAGAAATCTATAGGTTTTCCAGAAGGAAAACATATTATTGACTGAAAGAGATGATTAAAATTGTTTTAAAAAATAATAATTCAAAATCCACCAAATAATCTAGAATCCTGTTTTAAATAACTATGGTCTGAAAGAAAGCTAATGGCATTTATTTTTCTCTCTAGTTTTCCTTACAGGCTGCAAGTTAAGAATTGTTATAGTCTAATCACGAAATGAATGTTACCTGGTTTGATATGCTTATTTTTTTGCTCTTAGCAGCCACTGTCAAACTGTATTTCATTCAGGTGCTGGCAAAATGTAAGCTTATTGTAGAGTGAAAGACATATACACATTTCATGTGAAACACACATGCGTCGTATAGCCCGAGCCCGGCTGAGTTGTACCTCGCTGTGAGCTAAGGCTTCTGTCACGTCTCCTCCAACATTACAAAGGTAAGGGACAGCAGGAGTGATTTATGTGAAGAATTTTAAAAAAATATGTCTAAATAATATTTTAAATAGGAGCGAGCTGTGCTTTTATGTTTGTGAAGATCCTTTCTTCTGTTTATGAGACTGAACCTCTCCAAAAAGCACCCATAGTTCAGCTCGAGTCACCCACCTGAGCATTGCTTAAAATGAGGGGCTGCTCTTTCTAACCACTTGCAGGGAAGGCTTCAGCTGGAGCCAGGAACGAGAGCACAACCCAAGCTGCCAGCTTGTTAGCGTGAGAATCCTGCCTTCATTGAAGTCTTTGGATTAATGACTTCAGACAGACAGATGTGAGACTCCGAGGCCATGTGTGGGGGAAGGGTTTTCTCGTCAGAGGGCCCTGGAGTGTTCTTGGTGGCGAGAGTAGCTTTATTCCCTGAAAAATACAGAGTAGTGACTGAGCAACTGTGAAGGAAGGCTGGCAAAATGGAAGGGGAAAATATAAATATTGCAGGTATTTTTGTGCTGGGAAGTAATGCACAGCAGCTACTCTGAGTCCATCCAAGAAAACCCCGTGCTTTCTTTATGTTCACTGTATAAATCTTAAGCTAAAATGAGTTCCCAACATCCAAATACAGCAATGTTACCAATGCATCGTTGCTAATGGAAGTGATCTGAGTTTCCCATGAGCCATCACTGCAGGAGAACAGATTTCTTTGGGGTAGAAGATTTTATGAAACACCAGATCTGTCATAGCAAATCCATCAAGATTGTCCCCTGCACACTAGCTTTCCTGCTATGCTATCAAAAATAAATAATATAAAATAAAATCTAAACATCTTCATCAAGCACGTATAAATTAGGGGATACCCTCTGGGGCACAAGTTACTGTATGTGCAGTTTACAATAAAATATTTACATATTCTGTGACATCTGTATAGTACAAGAGAGTATAATCTTGAATAGCATTTGGAATGCGATTGTGCACATAGAAGAACAAATAAAAAGGTTGCACAGCATTTCATAGAGTGCTTATAAAATTATTATGGGAATATAAAAATGTGTAACACTGATATCCTGAAATCCACGTAATAGATGTTTTGTACAGATTGCACAGTCCAATTTAATATTAATTACATTTTTATAATGTGGTATGTTGTAAATACACATATGCACATGTACTGTTCCACACAAACATGTGCTCTGTCATACACTTACTAGAGTGTATACGTCACACTTTCTATTTTGTGTTGTATGTTAATGTTGAAACCAAGTAGAGGCATATTTTCAGTCTAAATTCATAACACTGGGGATGGATAAATGGGAACAGATGTGATGTAGAAGGAATTTTATTCTGGAGGGCTGTCATAACAGAATTAAGCTATCCAGCTGACTTCATATTCAATGGTAGAAACTTTGAACAGTGGGTGGTGTACGCACACAGAGGCACACCAGTTTAGAGCTCAGTGAGTAGTTCTTAAATATAGCCAAAGTAAAGCCTGGTGAAAAATTTTGAAATAATAAGCAGCAGCTGATGCAAAAAATTTGCTGGGTGGACATAATATGTCACAATAGCCCATCACATTGAGATAATGTACAGCTGCAATGACGTCAACTGCCCCATCAAGAGTCCTGTGATGGGGTCTTGGAATAATGCAACTGAATAAAAATAATAAAAAAGACTCTGTTAGCATATGCAGTGTGGTGATAGGCTGGGGACTTTTGAGTACCCTCTTGAGGTGTGTGACCTCTGCCAAGAGCACGGATCTTCTCAGGTTTGGGGATGAATAACTCTTGATGCATCCTGTTAACGGTATCTTTCAAAATTTCCCATGGAGCAGGCCCTGCAGCTACACGGCCAGAAAAATATATCTTGCATCATCAGCATAATGGTAATACTCTGTCCTGTGTTCAGTAATGATCTCACCAAGAGACTTCGTATTTACAGCATGGGAAATGGGAAAGGAAAAGAGCCTTGAAGGGTGCCACATTTCAAATTCCTTTACTCTGACACATAATTACCCAGCAGAGCCAGTTATCTCCCACTTTTTAGACAGCTGGAAAAGGAAGGATGCTCTTATGGGTAAGACCTTGGGAGATACAAGCTCAGTAGCTGGCTCTGAGAGAGCTCTTTTAGTGTGCCCTTGAGCAAGTGCTTCAACTGGCCGCTATTTGGTACCCCTTATTTACAAGACGACTACTATTTCTGGTCTTCTAATTGTCTTGATATTTCTAGGCCCTCGGGGATGTGACTGGGTTGCAGCAAAACACCTATAAAGTGTCAGACACACAACGTTCCAATGCTATTTGGACTTGTGTGCCCTACCAAGCTGCAAATAATGAACAGTGAATAAGACTACTGGAGAACAACTTTAGAAACACCAGCCATTTCCTCTGGTTGCTAAAATTAAATATTATGGATTAGAAATACTATTTATTTAAAAATTCCAGGAAAATCTAAACAATACCAAACTTTTTTTAGGGACAGAACAGTAATGACAGCTATAATTAATGCCACCCTTAAATTCAATTCCAAAGTTTGCCATTTTCCTAGAAACTGGCAAAACTGAGTAGGATTATTTGCTCCAGGCTGAATTTTTACGCCATTTTCTTGCAAAGTTTCTGGGTAGAGCACTAAGGAAACAATCTATTGTTTGATCACTGTGAACTGCTGACACCTGTTTCCTTTGGCAGCTTTCAAGCAGAGGCTTGAAATGTATTGCAAAAGGGCAGAGAAAGAGGCGGTTCCCTTTCATTGTTTCCCCGAAATGTTATTCCACTCGAGCTGTTTTTTTCTCCCTGCAAGATGCCTGGTGCGCACCCTGGTTTCCCTGCAGATGCTCCAGCACTCCGACCAAGCCACACGCATGCCAGAACCAGTGTTTGCGCACTAAACATTCGCCATCTCAAGGGAACAGCACCAAATCAGGACTTTCTCTGAAATTGCTCATCCCAGTTGCTGGTGCCATGAAGATGTATCTGGCTGCAGACACACTGAGCTAAAGGAAGGAAATTCCTTCTTCTACCATTCATGTTGTTACTAATCTCCTTGCTATGACCAGAGATCAGAAAAGAATCAGAAAAGAATCTCAGCATCAGAAAAGAAAGGCAGGAAGACAGGAGTTTTGCAGGGGAGGCAGCTGGGGGGTGGGCAACTGAGTGGAAGGGGACAGGGGAGAGGATGAGGTTGAGGGAGTGAAAACTCATGAGTCTGGAGGAGGGGGAAATGGGGCAGGAGACTGGGAGCAGACAGATGAAAGAGGAGATGAAGGCCTGGATGGGGTGGGAAGAGGCTGGGCAAAAACCTCTAGAATCTGGAGCTGAGCTCAAGAATTCTGAGCAGTTTGCTGTCCAAAATGTTGCTCTTGAACCCCTTTTTAATGGGAAAGCTTTATGGAGGATAATGGCCTTCTACTATTGCCATCAAAGGCCAGAGAACTGTGCTAGGAGTGTAGTTATCTCCAGTCAAGGGTCTGTCAGGGGAATCTCCCCCTCCCTACTCCGAGCATTTTAGTGTCTTAAAAATACTGTGTATTCAGAGAATTTAAAAGTCACACAATCTGAAAATATTTGAAGGAAGACTACTTCCCCACTCTTAACCACCTGCTGCCTGTGCATTATTGGGCTGCTTAATGTATTTACAGAATGGGGAGCAAAACTAACCTGGCTTATTTTGCCAGTAGCCTTCCACGTTTCTCAAACTCTCTGACCTAGAGATTTGAAAAGACTCTTTCCAAATTGGATGCACACTTAAATGTGCACTTCCATAAAGAGCAAACTACCTAAATGGTTACTGCTCATCCATGGGTTTACCTGGCTGTGTGTTCCAACAGTCCATTTCTTAGTGTAGGCCACTTCTGGAACTCAGAAGAATCCTGACCTTTCTAAAAGAGACTCCCTTTGGACATGAGCCTAGTTTAAAGCACTCGCATAGTCTTCCTAAAACTTATAAAACTTTGTCTGGCATCAGCCACGCGTGTTCATGTATTTCAGACTTCTGAAGCAACATTTGAAGTGAACTTGTCTCTTAAGCATGAGCAAGATGGAGCCAAGTTTAACATTCCTAGATTTGGCCACATTTTGGTCAGGCAAGGGCAAAATTTCTGATCAGGAAATGGTGGGATTGTAAGTTTTCAGGCTTGCTTAAATCAAAACTTATTCAACTGATTTTGCCTCAGCTTTCCAGACTTTCTCATGGAGACAGACCACGTGGATTTGAAGCACCAAGGAAGCTTGAAGAAAGCTCTGAGCAATACAGGAGATGAGTTTGAAAGAAAGCCACGGGTCACAATTGACAAGAACTGTTACAACGTACACGGGATGGTGTAACACAAATGCAAAGTGTAGTGGAGGGGCAAACACAGGTATGCTGAATGGAAAATATTCAGAAGGAAGGTATGGCAGCGTAGTTCATCACTTTTGCCACTCACAGACAGGGAAATCATCAGAAGATGGCAAAGAAGTGGGGCCATGGCATTACTTGTCTGTCACCAACACAGGAAAAGGGAGCTGGGACACCAGACGCAGAGGGGAAGTAAGAAGACAAAAAAAATCTGCTTCAGTCCCATACAAAACTTATACCAAACTACAGGGGACAAACAGGAGCTCCTAAGTCTTAGCCCACCCCATGCCTCTGTGGCATCCTCACTCTCTATTCAGGTCTCTGACTTGCACAAGAAGGACCCAAGTATCTATGTTAAAAAGGTTTACCAGAAAACGCTCCACTGATAAATGATTCCAGCTAAAAATATCAGTTGGAGCCCTCCACAGATACAGAAGTATTCCAGAGGTGAATCTCTTGTTTTGGATTATTTGCTGTCAGTGTGTCAGTGGCAAGAGCCTGGTCTGGGCTTCTACTGCACAAGAGGGAAGAGAGGAGCAAGAAGAGTTCTTGCCCTGAGAACCTGTGGGCCGTGAATACCTGCTGCAAGTGGGCAGTGAGGGACCCCCCCCAGGGCGAGTGGCAGCTGTCTCAGAGCACCCTCCATCCCTAGAGGACCTCAGCAGTGCTGAGGGCCTGCTGGCAGTAGAGCTGTGCAGGCGCTGCAGAGGCAGCCTGGGCTCTTCTCTCTTGCTGGTGTAAGGGCAGGACCTCGAGGCACTGTAGGCTCATGGCAGGGCTGCATTTGGAGTCCTCCCCACGCACACACCAGCACACACGCACAGGGACACGTGCTGTCTTGGGTACCCTCTCAGGAAATTACTGTGTGTGTCTGCTGGTAATGATAGCAAAAGTATCAGTCACGAAAGACGGGGGAGGAAAGGATGCAGGTGAAATCTGAAGAGGTGATGCCAGTGAGAACTGCAGCGCTGGTAACGCGCAGGCTGTTCTGTGCACCCTGCTGAAACTGTGAAGGCTCAATTAGCAGCTTCCCCCAAAGGACTGGCAGCTCCTCTAACCCC
>RSEF01000001.1:26499875-26520942 GCA_003993805.1 Himantopus leucocephalus
TCCACAACTTATCTGGGCAACCTGTTCCAGTGTCTCACCACCCCCGTAGTAAAGAATTTCTTCCTTATGTACAATCTAAATCGACCCTCTTTCAGTTTAAAACAATTGCCCCTTGTCCTGTCAGCGTGGGCCGTGATAAAAAGTCTCTCTCCATCTTTCTTATAAGCCCCCTTTGTATATTGAAGGACTGCGATAAGGTCTTCCCTGAGCCTTCTACTCCCCAGGCTAAACAACCCCAACTCTCTCAGCCTTGATGCACAGTTTTCCTCCTTTCTATTCACTGAGGTGATCTTTTCCAGACCAAAATGATTTATTTCTTCTTGGGGATAATTCAAAAGCAGCATTAAGAGTTTTGATGTGGTCTAAAGCTAGTGTCTCTGATAAAATAGTTATTTTAAACAGCAATAGAAATACTTTTGCACTCCCGCTGAGTAAGGAAATCAGAATTTTTTTTATTTTTTTTTGGTGCAGAAAGCTTCTAGTATAAATAAATCAGTGTTTGGTTAATTTTAGTACCTTGTTTCAAATGCTAGGTGCAAGCAGTGTTCAACTCCAAAGCCTATCAAGAGTCTAAGTTCCATTGCAGCAGAACAGCGACCATCATGGGAACCAACTGAAATAGCACAAGGTCAGCTGACATGATATTGTCCTGAAGTAGTTTTGTGCCTTGATTCTGAAGTGTTTATATGAAATAGTTTGATTTCTGGGTTGAAGTTCTGTACAGAAAGTGTGTAATTTATGGTTATGCTTGAGTATAAAGCTGTAAAATTTATTCAACTTTGACCAGCTGAAATAACATACTTACTTTTGAAACCATTACAGTATGAATTAAAGAATTTTATATGTTGAATAGTGTCTTTTACCATGGATGTCACTAGTAACACCTATCGTAGTACTGGAGTGATGAATTTGTGGTTGCAGATGTCATTTTTAAACAGTGTACGTGCTTGCAGTCCTAGAAGTTAGTCTTGCTTTTCCTTTTGAAGGTACAGTTTTTCTGACCTGAACTAAAGAGAGTCTTATGTAATGACTAGTACAAGTTAGACTTTCATCTTCTGTAAGCTTTAGCAATGCTAAGCGTATTCACGAGAGTCTGCACGAAATAATATTCAAATGAAAGGAATTATACCATAACATATATGTGTGTGTTCCATGCTTTGTGTGTTCCTTGTGTTACTTTATGTAGTCAACACATTCAAATGCTGGAGGTAAAACAGAGCTTAAAACTTTACGACACATTAAGGAAAAAGAATGTTTTCACGTTTATCAAGTCATGTTCTAATATATTAGGTTGGAATATGTAGCAATATCTAAGCTTGGTAAAGACTTTATAAAAGAAAAAAAACTATTTGAGCAAAACAGTGGTTCTCTTAAACTGCAGTGGTTATTAAATACATGTAAAGTAATATTTAATTGGCAGTGTTACAGCACCTGCAATTGACATTTCATTCTCAAAATGAAAACTATATTCATTAAATGCTTTCTGGCATTTAAATTATTTTATCTATATTATTCTTTTATCATCTGTATTTTCAGACTAAATGATAACCTGCAAGTATATCAGATCAGTCATATATAAAATGACTCACCAATTTAAGTAAATATACCCAGAAAAGACTGATGCAGAGTTGCAGTAACTTTGTATGTTTAAGATATATTCTATTTGCAGCATAACAGTCCCGCTGCCAGTGAGGGAATGACTATAGGCATTTACTTTGCTGGCAGTTCTGAAAATATTATGGCATAAGTTTCTCTGAATAAGACTTTGCCTGGTAGCTTTTACTACATCATATGAAACAAATTGGTTTCCTCAGAAGATATGTTTTCAGGTGGAATGCGATCTTATTTTCACTGAATTAAGAGCAAGTCTCCTTTAATCTTCCGTGGATAAAAGGAGTAGGAGAATCCTACCAAGGTAGCATCTAAGGTCTAAGCAAATACTAGCATTTCTTTTACTAGGATGAGAATAAGTACTTAAAAATCTTTATGCATTTTTATAGACTTATCTACTAAAGTGTTTGTAGGCAAATTGCAATGTGCTCTCAAAATACAAACACATTTTGCTATACAGAGCCTCTGGTTTTTGGCCTGTCAGTTTACACTTTTAATTACAGTATTCAAAGTCAGTTACTATTGAAGGAGGGATATTGTCAGCTTGAGTTGTTATTGTTTGTCTTGCATATTCACTCTTAAGAAACAGATCACTTTTTTTTTTTTTCCAGTTTTAGGTATTGAGCCACTCCAGTATGTTTTTATTATGAAGTTTACACTGGTTGATGGAACAGGAGCACTAAATGCTTACCTTTTTGATTACGTGAGTAAATCTAGGTAAAGGTAGACTATACAGATGATGTGGGTTTGGATTTTATTTGTTTTTAAAATAGCAAATATATGTACGAAAACATTCATTCTGTGTTACATGCAGTGTTTTGCAGGGACAGTTACAAATGCTTTAATGTTATTAATACTGTCCATCAATGAAGATGCACAGAACGTTAATTTTTATAAATTTTTCAATAAAATATCAGAGTATAGAATATCAAAGCATAAAGACAAAACTGAAGCTTGTAGATAGATTATTTGGTCTTTTCATGGACTTTTATACATTTACATGGCTGAATTTCTCTTTTATTGGCAATGTTAAATTATGCAGCCTGAATGCTGTGTGAATGATGGCAGTGTTTCAGGATTTAGCCAGGTAACTTCTGGATTAGCTCAAAGTCTCATTACCTGTTTTTCTAACTATCAGTAGAATCTATCCATTCAGTAGTTCTTGATTTTTTTGTTTCATATGACCATGAGGTAAAAGAGGCCTTCCTTCCCCTGAACCTAGGCAGGACTCAGATATAGCTGTACAGATATTTGTCTGTGATTCCGTAAGCAGTTTTTTCAACTACATTGCTAACCTTAGAAATAACCTATCTTCAGTTTTCTCTGAAGCAACTTAAGACCATTCCTGCTACCTGAGACACTGAAGAACGGATGGGTTTCCTGTCATCTACCCACCGTATAATGATTTTACCTTCTGAAGGCTAAAAACCCACTGTTCATTCTATCTTCTTCCATATATGTTTTTTTCATATCAGAATTTTTTTATTCCATATCAGAGTTCTTTGAAAACTCTGACCATCCGCACTGTTATTCTTCTGGATTCTTCCCAGGTGGCCCACATCTTCCTTGAAGTGCCAAACCAGTACACTAGCGTGAGGCATTGCCAGATAATGCTTCTATCTCTATAAACCTGTATGGTGATCACTTAATTTCTTGCTTACTGATTCGTGGTATAATCCCTTCATCTCTGAGTAGAACCACATCTTTAAGAAATTATTCCTCATTCTTTGCTTGAGCAGTTGATTTGGCTTGCTTAAAAGCAATATTTTATACATGTGTCTGGTGGAAAGTGTGGGGAGGTGGCAGATTTTGGTCCTGATAGCTCTCGAGTTTGTCAAAAATTAATTCTAATTCTTTACTGCTGTACACTTGCAGTTCCCCCAGCTTGGTTTTGTCTGTAAACATAGTGGGCCTATTTGCTACTCCATAAAGCATGTCACTATTGAAAATTCTCAAAATCACCAGACTTAGGACAATCCCCTGCAGAATCTACTTTGGACATCTCCCATTTTGACAGTAAACTATGGATCACTCTTCAGGATTTTTTTGTCTTTCTTTCCTTCTTACTCTAATTCATAAGCTTTATTATTAGATTAGCAGTTTGATGCACAAGGTTGGTTTGAGTTATAATTTTTTATGATGCTGAAGGTGGAGGATTTCTGACTGGCAAGAGCTGGTTGTTGCTTCCTACATCTCCAGTTTAGGGCTGAAGACTTTTTTTGATTTGTTTTTTACACACACATGCACACACTCATTTTAGTTATTATCCTAAATTTTGAGATGGTATGGCAACCATTTTGAAAAGAGAAAATAATAAAAAAGTAAGAAGNTATAACCTAAAATAGATTAGTAGTACATTCTATAAGCGTATTTGTGTGTTTTCTTATTCCAGCAATTCATAGCTGGGAATATCAGGATCTGACAGTACACATTTGGAGTAATCTATCTACCCAAGCAGAAAATAGTCAATGTAGTGGTATTTCAGAGTTACAACTTTGTCCAAAATGGGACAGAGAAACAATTTAGTGGGTTTTTTTCCTCCCACAGCAATACTATTTAATGTGTATATATCTGCATATTTTCCACCATTGTACTAAATGACTTTGAATGGGACTTTGAAGGGAATACTCTTCCTTGTTTAATTTTTAGCCTGTGAGCAAAAATAATATTGGTAAAAGTTTAACTGTATTTTCTTAAAATACACAGTGTATTAGCAGGCGAGGAGGTAAAAGACTGCAATCCCCATTTCAGCTAGTCATCTTTTCCTTCTACTGTCCTTTTTCCTTTTTATATCGAGAAACTAAACTGCAAAATGAAGGTGGGAGAAAAGATTTTAAATCATCTCTTGATGCAGAATTCCAAAAATCTCTACTTCAGGGTAGCTCAGATTCTTATTGGATACTACTCAGTACTACAGCTTAGCTGCAGGAAAAAAAGTACACTTTCTTCTGAAGTGCCAGCTGCTAGCGTTCCTGCTGGTCGTACTTCAAAGACAAGCCAATACCTTCCAAGCCTAAACTCGGGTCCTTTAGCACCACCTGAGAAGGAACTGGGCTACTTTGAAGTGCAACTTTACACTAGCTTCCAGTCGCACTTCTGTAGGAATGCTCTCAGTTCTTTTCTTTCCTCTGTTCTTTATAGGAAAAGTATTTGAAGGAAAAAAATTGAAAAGTTTTATAGTCAGAAGAATTGGAAGAGTGAGACGAAAAAGTAGTTATCTGTGCCCATTTTTTCTGCTGGATTATCTGCTAACTTCTGATCATTCCCATTAAACATGTCATACAAAAATTATACGAAGGTAGATTATTCTGTATTTGTATCTTTTAACAAAAAGGAGAAATTGCCATCAAAAACCTTAGCTTACTTTCAGAAGGCAGAAGATTATGAGCTTTTAGAGATACAAAATCAGGTAACAAACTCGGAAAGCATAATATGGGAGTTTTGTCAGTCATGCTTAATGTATATCGTTTAAAAATACGCAGAAAATGTTTATTTAACATTTCATTGTTCCATTCTTTATTTTGCACCTCCATTCAGAAATGTTTCCCACAGTATAAGCCTTTCTCCATAGTTTCTAAAATTATCAAAAAATGAAACTCAAACTAAGGGAGTTCCACTTGTCCGAACCCAGGTTGCAGTGCCCCCTTGTTTTCAAGTGACTTTGCTCGTCTCAAAATGTTCTGCTCACTGCAGTGAGGGACTGTTGAGAAGGACTGACCATCCTCTCCAGCCATAACATTATGGAGGTTTATGAGGAATATCTGTCGGTTATATATATAGACCTATATGTGTGCTTTCTGGGTGGCTGTAGTCCCTGAATACTCAGGGGTACTGAAATACAGACTACTAATCTTTTTAGAACGTTTGGGTTTTTTCTGTTCAGATACAGAAAAAGTATCTGAACAGTTTTAGAAATAAAACTGTTCTTCTGTTGTGTTACCTATCTGAATAATTTTAAGTTCCTTAAATGATAAAAGAACAGGCAGTCAGGGTTCTGGCTGATGATTTCTTACCCCTCATACTTCTTTGTTCTCTTCCAGGAAAAGTTTTTCCAAATTCCTGCCTCTGAAATCTTAACTAATAATTTTCTTCAGCAAAAGATGCAGATGACCATGAATACACTCTGTCCTCCAGGAAGAAAATTAGGTCAGCTTGCCTTTATTTTAAAAGGGGGATAGGAATGGGTCTTTCAATCTGCTATTGCATATGCAACATCTTAGAATTGAACTTACGCATGGGCAAAAACCAGAGGAATGCAGGAGTCTGTAAGGAGAGTCCCAATTAATTTGTTTTGATATATTTCTTTAATAGTAGAACCCCCTTTTGAGAAAGAAAAGTAATGGTTCAGTAAATTCTTGTGTAGCATGCAGTGATGTGTGAATACAGTCATGTCTATGCAGGCGGTAACATGTCATTTGTATTTTATATGGAAGTTAACCAGAACACCCTTGTACTGAATGTCACAACATGTTAGGGAAAACTGAAAGGGAATTCAGCGTATGGCACATGCTTTGGGTGAGACTCTACTTCTGAGTGCACATGCTGATCCAGATCATCCCTTGCTGCAGCAAAAACTTAATCCAAATCCAGTTGCAGAGGGTTTTGTGCAGTATTTCTGTTGTGGCAGAAAGTAGCTCTGTCCAAACATCCAACGTAGCTATATATTTCTGCCACAGCTCCGACCTCTGGAGTGTACTCCCTCAAAGTACATGGCTGTCAGTGACCACCACAACCACGCTGGAGTCTTTACCATACTTATAAAAAGTGGCCCTATTATAAGGGGTATAAAGGATTTTCTCTTTGAGACCAATGAAATTGTCTCATTGAGACACATGGGGATGAGTTTTTATTATTGGAAAGTCTTTATATGTGCTATACTGTGGTACAGCTTCTGGTAGCAAGTGTTTTGCAGGGGTGCTGGGGCCGGGGGGGGGCTTGGAAGTTTGTCACTGAACACCATTTCAAATAGTGTGGGAAAATTTAAGATACAAATTGGAATTTCAAAAGTAGTAATTCATTTTTTTCTCCCTATTAACTGTTGTATACGTTTAGATACCCTAGTTAAGATCCTACTCAAGTTATACTTCTTTCCTATGAAAGTTAGAAATAAGTATGAAACAATAATTTGGGTTTTGTTTGTAGATGACTTGCCATGGCTGGAATGCTTCATCAAGTCCTATAATGTCAGAGATGCGACGAAACATCAAGTTTATTACCAAATTTTTGACACTACAGTTGCTGAAGATGTTGTATAGTGATGTGTCGCTAATAGGAAGTAATCCAGTAAGAATCCAGTTTTGAGTGGTTTTGGGATCAGAGACTGTATCAAAAAATCTTTGGTCCTTTCTTAGGAATTCAACCTGTGTGTATGAAGTTTTAGTTTGTGTATTCATGTGAATGGGAATTATCCTTTAATGTGCTTCCTACTTTCCTGGCATACAGCCTTGTGGTCTGAGTGCAAGTAGAGGTGCTCACTGGAGGCTGCTTGGCTCAGGCTGGTGGAAGCAATCTAGCATCTATCTGTCCTTCAAAAAGGCGGCAGTGATGAGGTTACTTTAAACTGGTGAGTTTTACTTAGAAATGCAGTCAGAATGACGCTGCTTTGTTCATTTCTGTATTAAAATAAACAATGTCAGCAGGGATGGGGAAAAGGAGCTCTTCAGTAAACTTTCTTTTGGACTACTTTGTGCAAGCATATGTTGCTGTTCTCAGTAAGCCAGTGTGACAGAGAGGTTGTCCATTTTTAGAGATTTCTTTGATTTTGCACTGATATGTACATGTAGACAGCTCTTCCTGTTATTCATGCTAAGGTAACTGCTATTTGTACCAGTTGCTATAGATTTTGATAGAGTTATGAATGTTACCATGTAACAATTACCACTAAAATTAAAGTCAAGCCATGAAAGTAAGGTAGTGTAAAATTAATATTGACATTTGCTAGATCGTAATGATTTTTAAGGTGGCCTTATCAGGTACCAAAGTTGTTAGCGTGCTTATTAGCTGGGTCTGTGTTTTCAAAGGCTTTCACATATCTGGCTAAATTTACTGTCAGATTACGCTGCCCACATCTGCCTTTTCTGTCTTACATAATCTGATTGTATGACTAAATTTAGAGATGCGGAACTGAGCTACTGATATCATGGCTTGAAAATACCACTGGACTAGAAAAATTACTCGGTGGTTTTACTTTGCATTCAGAAGTCCACAGGACAAATTCAGGACACGTTTCTCCAATGATAATTAATGCAGAAATTCCTGTCAAATCAAATGCTTTCCATCAGAGCAAAATTACTTAATATTTACAACAGCTGTTTTTTAAGGGAGTTCAGAAGCAAGATGGAATACTTGCAAGTTGATTGTTATTTTGATTGTAGATGGCATTTTATTCTTTAATTTTTCAGGGCTATATAGCACATTATGCAATTTGTCATTTAAAATTTCATCTAAATATCTTCTGATGATTTTCTGGTACTCTCAAAAATTATACTGGATTTATATGTCATAAACCAGGAAATTACGTTCTTTATTGATTGGTGTATAGGGAGAACCAGTATTAAAAGTGATTTGTGGATATTTCCTTTAAGAAGTAGGAAAAAAACCCCAATTTTGGAATTGAACAAGCAGTTTACCAAAGAGCAGTGCTGGCTTATGGAAGCTTGCATGAATCTGTGCATAAACACATAAGCAAAAAATAGTTATGACAAGTTATTAAGTGGATATTATAAAATTTTAGACACTGGCCATATCCAAATGATTTCAGAAGTTAGGGGTGAAGTTGAAGGCAATCTTTTGTACTTTTCTTGTATATAGTGTATGAAAACACTGGAAGGAAATGTTTTTATTTTTAGATTTTTGTAACAACTCTGATAGATACTGATTTTTTTCTAAATAAGTATTTGTAAAGTAATAAATAAGAATAAGTTTTGAACATTGGTATAAACTAAATCAATTTCACCACATCCCTTGTCTGAGATCCCTGACAGAAAACTCTGCATATACATCACTTGATTATTTTTTTTACTGTTGGATATTGTATTAAAACGTTTAATAAAGATTTTTCCAAATGTTGAAGTTTTCTTGTACTTGACTTCTAGTTCCTTGTTCGTAAGACTGTGAAAACTTTGTCATCAGTAGCCTTCATTTAGGAAAATGCTTCAAATGAATGTTTGTGTAGTTCGTTAGATTGAAACATACATGTTTAATTCTTTCTAAATATAACTCATAGAAATAATTAATTAGTAATGAAAAATTATGTATTTGACAATACTAAAGATCCCTGTATAGAAAGGAATTAGTGCGCATACAGCTGAAAATATTTTTGTCTCATTGGTAGCCTTTATATGGAGCAATGGAAGTCCCTGAGATGGGACTCGGACCTTTAATTACTCATCTTGGTCAATGCTGAGGCCCATGAATAGCTGACTGATGGATGGAAATGTTGAGATTGCTGTGTCCTGAACTTACAGCACTGACAGACTCCACTTTCTGAAAGCTGAGTATCTCAGGCAGCAATGAGTGTTAGCCGTTACCAGCAACCTCCTTAAAGAGCAACAAAAGTCACATTTCCCTTGGTAAGCTTCTTAACCAGGTATGTGATTTAAATTTCTAAAACGTCAATAAAAGGTCAGATGTCTATTTTAATAGTTTACAAAAATTACTGAATTAGATCATAATGTATTTAAAGACACTCAAAAGTTGAACAAATAGTAGATCAGTGTAACATCGATACACTCAGAACCAGTGAAAACTACAGGCATGTCTTCCTGGTGTCTCATCTTCTTCCTCCATCCACATACATCCCAGCATACCGGGTAACTGCATCAAAGCATCGCCATGTTATTAGAAACGTGGGCTGAATGGCAAATATGCATGGAATGTGAAGTATATAGCACACAGCAACATCACCACAGGCAAGGGCAAAGAATATCTGATCGTAAAGGAGGAGCTGGGAGGGAAAATGTCAAAAGCTATAAAAGGACAATAAGGGAATATGAGCGCATTCCCCCCTCCAGTTACACAGGTGAATGCATAAAAATAGTAAAATTGTAATTAAAAAAAAAATGCACATTTTCAGAAAGAAAAACCAACAACAGAGAATAAAATAAATGTGGAATAGTATTTTCAGGAATGCCTGTATGATTTGGCTCCTTGAAGCCCTTTTTTTAAGGGGTTTTAAACACGATTGGAAGTCTCTAAAGTCAATTGAGTGTAAGCTGTTGGATGCCTCACTCTCTTGAAACTCCAATTGGAAAGATGGAATGTAAATAAATAATGTATGTTGCAGACACATGGAGACATTCCTGGTAGATGACCTGCTGTTCAGTGGTGATTGAACTTTCTCATCAGCTTTTGCTGTTACAGGGTCCAGAGATTTACAGACAAGACTTTTGAAATGTTTTGCTTAGTACTAATCCTTTGGCTACTGAGCAGCGGGAAGTGGGATTGCAAAAAACACAGTGGAGCCCACAGGCTAACAAGCTCCGGTTTGCAACTGAAGGAAGAGAGTTTATTGTGTTAACAGGGCTGAAGGCGCTTAGCTCTTCAATACCACAGTGTTTTACATCACAAGAATTTGTTCCCGTTAGGTCACTTCTTGGCCAAAGCCATTGCGTTAATACGTGAAACTGGCAGGAATTGGGGCACTGCAATAAGGGGCAAGGCCAAATATCGAAATGGAGTTGTGAAAAAAAAATTAAGCAAATATATATGTTCGAGTTCTTCAGATGAAATGGGAGCACTGCAGAAAATTTTCTTCAGTGGAGGAGAGAAAAAAATTCAGATAAGAATTTACTTCAAATAAGCATTATTGCAAGTGTACTGAACAGTGAATATTAAGAATTGCAAACAAGGAAATTCAGCAGAGGATGAGAAGGAAAAAACAGTTTCAGAGGACAGTAGCAAAGGCAAGAAGTGATAGTAGAGAGTAGATAGTAAATGAGGAGGAAATATGCTTAATCTGGAAATGTGTGCCAGAGAGGAAAAAATGATTTTTTTTTTTTGTCTTGTAACTGTCCTATTACACGCAAAGCTTTGAGCATAAATTTGTTCTGTGCTTTCTCCTGCGTGTATACAGCCTGTGGACTATCACGGTAAAAAACAAAACCAAAACAAACCAAACAAAAAGTTTTGTGTAGTACAAGCTACACCTTTATAATTGAGTCCATATTTAACTGTAATTTTGAAGACTGCCTATCAAGTACCTTTGAATTATGGCCGTGTTACTTCGCTGCAAGGAATTCTCTGAATGATGGCAGTTGTCCTGGTTTGAGGTAAAACCTTTGAGGCCCTTTAAGGGCCAGTTTAGAAATGCTGCTTGAATTTTGTGAGGAAAAGGGCAGCAAAACTGAACACTGAAATCTGCTGATCAGACAGATTTAAGTACAGACTATTCCTTTCTTCTTCTGTCTACAAATGACCCCTTAAGCCGCAAAGCCGCTCTGAAGTAATGTTGGAAGTAATGATATGATCAGTCACAGGCGGGATGTGTATTACCAGAGGGGCTTTGTTGTTTTTAACAGGGGGGAGGGTGAGGGGCTCGCACCAGACAGCAGCGTTTAATGCTATTATTCTGGCATACATTCATATGATGCTCCATCTTGAAGGATACTCCTTTCCTATCACCATTTACTATGCTAAAGGTGCAAAATCCCATGAAAAACGGAAGCAGTGGCAGTGATTGAATTTGACATAAACCCACAGAATAAAGAGATGTCATGCTGCCCTCTGGTTTCTCGCCGTGCGTGTGTAGGTACCCTGGCACGTATGGTGATGTGCGTAAGGTCTTACTGCTCATAAAGCTGCAGTCATCTTAAAGGGAAACAACTACTTTACGCTTCCACTGTTTGCTGTGTTTTGTCGAGGGTAAACCAACTAGCCTTAAAAGTCAGGAAAAGGGGGAGGAATTGCTTTTCCCCTACAGGTCAGTCAATGCAATTTAGCAAAGTGCTGTTGCTTGAGTCCTTCCTGCAGGGGGAAAAGAAAAAAAAAAAATGCAGCAAAAAAGAAAGCTTGAAAAGCTTTGTTTGAAGGGATGGGAAAGGTCAGAAGTTACACATGAAAGGACAGTTAGGAATGAGGAGTGCCCCTTAAATATCTAACAGTCCGCTTCTAAAAATCAGATGTTGTAACTTGAAAATCTTGATGTAAATCTGTTGACTGCCATGATGTATATGATTTGATAATTAACAGCCTTTTGAATATTATTCCAATCTGTACATAAGTGATTAACTAGGCTACTAATTCACAATTATGTTTCTAAACAAGTTTAATTCCTCTGGAATTACTGGCAATCCTTTCTGTCTGAACAGAGAGATGTCAGTTTGTTTTTCCTTTAAAAACTGAATGTGTGAAAAAAAAACTTGGCAAAATTACAATATTCATCGTTAGCTAGATGCATTCTTGCACTTCACCAAGTGCCAGGGCCTGCTCACATCGGATCACATTTTCCGACAAGGACTTACACAATGGTACCTTGTAAGCGTACTTTTCCACAGCAAGCTTACCAAGGCATTGTCAAAATCGCAGGAGTTTTTTAAAGCTCATTTAGGTCTTCTGTAAGGCCTGGAAAAAATGTGAATGTCTCTGGCCTACTTTTCAATCTGGGTAAAGAGGTGGCTGATCGGATGTGACGGGGCAGGGAATTCTTCACTCATTTCTTAGTGGCTATGGCAAAGGGACTCAAGCCTCGTTTTAAATATTGGGGTCATTGGCTAATATGTGTCAGGAAAGCACAGAGCTGTACCAAATACTCCTGTCAAGAGCATGGGCAGCAAAGCAAATCAGAACTGGAAATCAATTGCAATTGAAAGTGACACAAGGAAAAATGTGACGGTGGTGCATACATTCTGCTTTTTGGTAACTCAGCTTTGGTAGACAATTCTGGTCTGAAACTTAAACCAATTAATAAATAAAAACTTAATCTGATGAAAAGTGTAATGAAACTGTTTGCTCAAACAGAGCAGAGACCTCAGAAGAGGGACTATATTGACAAGTGCCTTTTTCCTTACTGAAGATCAACTTGTCTCCCTTGAGCATTTCAGTGTTTAGGCATTTCTTGTTATAGCCAGTATACTTAGGTTCCTGATCCAGTCCAACCAACCCTTGGATTTTCTATCTTACTGGATATTCTATCGTACTTACTGGAACTGAAGTATAACGGTCTATGTCAGCATAGAAACACCGTCGCTTGGAGACTGTCATTGCTTTGGGATCTAGGAGGCTATCCTGAGCATATCAGGTGATAAGAAATGTCACTAATATTCATTAACAACTGCTCCATGCAGGCTTTCCTACCTGTAGTGAGGGGGCTGGAAGATTGTTGTACGAGGAGCTGGAGATCTGTGTGCTTGCTGCCATCTCACATATACAGNGTCTCACGTATACAGGTGCACTCTGAAGAGCCTGGGAGCACTTACCAACAGAGTAATCCTCACATGTATGCCTCTTCACCATGGATATCATGCAACTGCTTTATACAATAGCGTAATTAATCAAGGTGTACATAATAAATGCATAAGTAACCGATTTGCATGTATTCAATATATATTCAGTCATATGTATAGTGCCTTATCTTGGGCACTTCAGTTAATATATACACCTCTTTCGGAACCATACCTTGGATGAGATAAGAGTATTGGAGCGCGCTGTCCAAGGGACTCGTCAAAGCTGAGTCCCAATTCCAGACTTGACAGCTGTCAATGGCCGGTGAGTCTCCACCTAAGAGTGCCAGCGAACACAGAGCTGGCAAACCCTGCCATGGACCGGAATGCCGTGCAGCATGCCGTGACCCACAAGGAGAGGCTTGTCTGATTCTGCAACAGCTGTGCTTCCCAGCTTCAAGAGGGACATTAGATTGCTGTCACCTTTTCTTTAATTTCCATTCTTAATAAACCACCTAACCAGCTTCAAGTGTCGGTGCCTTTCTTACTGAGATCCCAAAAGAACAGGCACCTTCCTCGGAGCAAAACACCGTTACTTCTCCTAGAACAAAGCAGTTACCCCCCTGTTTTTCCTCAAATTCATTCACAAAGGTTGAATATTGAAGAATGCAACAGTTGGTCTTGATCAAAAGGAGAACACTGACAAGTTCAAAATAGCAGCAGCAGATTAAATCACAGTTTACAATAGCTGTGTCTGCAGAGTTGTAAAACATGTATGGAGGAGCGTGCATAATCCCGGGTGGTACTGTGGTAATACAGCCCCTTAATTCCTCCTTTTCAATTCGTGCTTACTTGCAGGGTTTATTTTATTGTAAAAGAATTTTATTATTGGTTAAAAAATTACTTATAACCAATTTCCTTGATTAAAAAATGACATTTCTAATCTTTGCATAGGGAATAGAGGAAAACAATTGCCAATTGGCACTGTCTGAATCTTGATAAGCTGATTTTTTGAGAGGACTGGGTGCCATAACAGGTGGGATCAGTGGTAACAGATACATTTCAATAAGCCCACCCGGTACCCCACCATATTTCATTGCAGACTGGAGTGGGGGGATGGGCTACATGCAGTGTTCTCACTGTAGACAAGCAAAACTTAGGCCCAACAATGTTATGACTTAGTCCTATTTTCTTAACACATTTATTTCAAGCCAGGAATGGGCCAGTGCTTCCTGTCTCCCAGAGTAATGTCCTGGCTGAAAGAACAAGTGTTTCCCCACTATCTCACACTACGCTGTAGTTGCCCTTTTTCTTAAAATTTTTTAAAAAATGAAAAACAAACAAACAAACAAAAACCCCAATCCCCCCCCAAAACCAAACAAACACAAAAAACACTATGAAAGATTCTCAGGCTTCTTGTAGTTGGAGCGGTGGATGTGGATGTGCATAAGGCACAGAAGCGTAGTGCTGACAGCAAATGCAAAGGCACCTGAGAGCAGTCCAGTGGTCTGACTGGGACTATTGCTCGGGGCAGACTGGAGAGGTGGGTGAAAACGCGAGACGGAATTATTTGATTTAGACAGTGAGATTTTATCAGAGCAGGTTTCCTGACAGCCCAGCCTCCCTACTCTGAAGACGAGGCCTTTTTCTTAACCAAATTAGGGAGAGGTTTATTCGCCTTTGCATACAGAGGACCCAAGTGTCCATATGTATGAATTTCCAGCCCTTTACGCCTGTGCTGTTGTCACCGTGGAATAGGAAGGGAGATCCCATTTCCCTGCCTGGCTGCGGTGGGTTGACTTTGGCTGGCTGCAAGAGGCCACCCAGCTGCTCTCTCACTCCTCCTCCTCAGCAGGACAGGAGAGACAAAAAGACAGAAAAGCTCGTGGGTCAAGATAAAGACAGGGACATCACTTATCATGGCCAAAACAGGGTTGCCTTGGGGAAAATAATTTATTGCCAATTAAAAATAGAGTTGGATGGTGTGAAACAAAGACAAAACCAAAAACACCTTCACCCCACCCTCTTCTTCCCAAGCTCAACTTCACTCCTCCATTCCTGGCTCCCCAACCTCCTCCCCTCCTGAGCGGCGCAGGGGGATGGGGAATGGGGGGCTGTGATCGGTCCATAACAGCTCCTCTCTGCTGCTCCTTCCTCCTCACACTTTCCCCCTGCTCCACTGTGTGTGCAGTCCTTTTGGATAAACCTGCTCCAGAGTGGGTCCTTCCCATGGGCTGCAGTCCCTACCACAAACCTGCTCCAGCATGGGTTCTCCACAGGCCACAGGTCCTTCCGGAAATACCCACCTGCTGCAGTGTGGGGTCCAACATGGGCTGCAGTGTGGATAACGGTTCCACCATGGTCTCCACCATGGGCTGCAGGGGAATCTGTGCTCCAGCTCCAGAAGCACCTTCTTCTCCTCCTTCTTCTCTCACCTTGGTGCTTGCAGGGCTGTCTCTCACACCTTTTTTTCCTTACTCTTTATCCTGGTTTGAGGTAAAACAGAATTAATTTTCTTTTCAGTAATTTTCCTTTTCAGTTAAGCCTCTTCTAACGCTCTGAAATTAACGGCATATTCTTCAGTGTCTGCTGCCAGAGTGGTAAGACCTATGTTTATAGCTGATGCCGAGGCACGGTATGCAGAGAGGCTCTTGCTTACACTCTACTGGTATAACACCCAAGGGCAGCCAACTTGGCTATATTTGCCCTGTTGGAGGGTGAGTAGTGGAAAAGCGTAGAGGGATCCCACCTGCGGGGAGAAACAGACAGGACAGGTGACCCAAAACTGACCCACAGGGTATTCCATCCCATCTGCCTCATGCTCAGTATAAAAGCTGAGGGATCAAAGGGTCAGCCTCTCTCGTTCTTCAATGGCTGACGTCTGAGGAGGACTCTGTTTATCTGCCTTTGATCCCGATCTGTGCATTCCTGAATCCAGATCTGGAATCCAGCTCCTGTCTGTCACTGACTCCAGTCTGGGACTTTCCCAGTGCCTGTCGTTGACGCGATTGTCATCCTGGGAGCTCCATACTGGTTTTATATATATTGTATATATTTCATTATTTCCTTATTAATATTATTAACTTTTCCCTTTACTATTTTATTATTAATATTTCATCAAAGTGGTTTAGTTTCTTTTCAACTCGTAAGTCTCCCTCTCATTTTCTCTCCTCTCCTCTGGAGGGAGATGCTCTCTCTTCTCTGAAGGGCAGAGAGAAGAACTTAACACTTAAGGCCTAATTGTACAAATAACCCATCTGTCTTGTACAGTGCAGAACCGGAGTGATATTTTTAAGGCTAAACCAACCCCTTAGAAATTAGACAGTGTGCCGCCACTTCTACACAGCCGTACTTCAGGCAGTGGCACTGTTGTCCGTTAACTCATCTCATACTAAGTGACATGCAAGCGGATGGAAAGGGCTTCAAAGAACTGAGCAAATGATTATCACGTCTCTTCTTTTAATGGTACTAGAACTACTGCAGCCCCAAAGGTGTATGTAATCACTGAAAGAAAATGTTGTTTCATTTATAAATGTGTAAAAGAAAGAATTGGGAAATTCTCCACAGTTTTCTCTTAATCTGGATTTTATTATTATTTGCATATATTGTATAATAAGTGCTTTTTATGTAAATAACATCTTCATGACAAACCCTCTAGCGTGAGCCTTTTACTGTTCCCTTTATTCGGTAATGGGAACCTCTTTGGTATATATCTGGAGGATGTTTAAGATTTTCTTGTTTACCCTTATTGTTCTGGTTGCATCAAGATGCTTTCAAAGGGAACCCCACTTTAAAGATACACAAATTGAGAATGATGAATGAAAGTTGGCTTTAGAGAAGAGAAGAGATAAGCATAGATACAGTCCCAGTAAGCCTTTTGTGAGTCCTTCTGCAGTACTGTCCAATAGGACTATGACATCTATTTTTTTTATGTTTTGCCATAGGCTCATTCCCTTGGCTAGGCACTTGGGCGAATCCCAAAGTCAAAGCCTATGCAGTATTTCATGAGGCAGTGGCTGTCATCTGGACAGTTCAGTCCATTTATCCAGCTATTATCTTTTGCAGCCCCTTGAGGTACAAAGAGCATTGTGACACTGAAGACGCTTCAAGATGTACCAGTAAATTCAGATATTCATTCAGGACAGATGAATGAAACAAGTGGTCAGGTGAAACTGTTCCCCAGTATCTGAAATAATTGCTAATATCTGAAGTAAACAATGACCAGCTCTGAATGAAAAAATTGTTAGATATAGTACTATCTGGGAAGTAAGATTTTTACTTGCTTTTTTCAAGATAGTGATAGAGGAGCATTTTAATTTACTGTGGTCATACTTCAAACTTAGCTGAGACCATCAAGTGAGATTCAAATACAGAACAGGAACGAAAAAATAAACTCTGACACAACGAGCTGAAAGGGAACAAGGATTAGTCAGAAAAATTGCCTTTGGACAATCACAACAGCAATCATATTTCACTGTAATTTACTTAGAAGACGAAGACCTCAGCCTGAGAAATCACCTTATTAGAAGTGCATCTAAAGTATTTGCTATTTGTTCTCTATGAACAGAAATTATCTGACTAAGACACATTATTTTTAAGCCAGTCAAGCCAGGGACCACAGCCAGAATTGGGAATCCTATGTGTTATGCCTCTCACAGACAGGCATATGGAAACAGTCCTTGTTGTAGATTGTGCATATTTATGATCAGATGCAACACATAAATGAAACAGACGAATGGGGATGTGAAAGAAAGGATGTCAAGTTAACAGTATAATTAACAAACTTGCACAGCAGCTACAGGCCAGCTCATAATGCCCATTTTCCCAGAAGGTGTGTCATTCCATTTAAAGTCCACTGAGCACAAGAGATTTAGTTGACTTTCTTTGCTTTGCTACAGGTCAAGGTTTCAAATACTGCTCATCTGCCACTTGAGAAAGTAACTAGGGTTTCAAAAGCACTTTTTTGAGAGCTGTTCGGCTTGTCTTTTGAAAAGCTGCCCAGTGACTTTGTTAGAGGCTTTCATTCAGAGCTCTGAAACACAAGTGAATTATTCCTTTTCCTAAGGAAACAGACCCAAAGCAACAGGGCATCATGCACAAAGTATGAAATAGATCTTTCCTCTGTGTTAAAACTATAGAGAAAAACAATTGTATATGGAGAAAAACAAGTTTGATTAAAATTCATTATTTAATACTTCTAAAAGAAATAGAGAAAGAGACTATACACCAGAGTCTTGATATTGTGCATAATGCTGTGTGAGTACGAAAAGTAGCTAAGTGGATCTTTACAACTTCATGATCATTCTTTTTGCACATCCAAGTGAGGCAGGAATCAATTTTTGAAAGTTTGCCCAATGTATCCAGTGCTGGTTTCCACTTTCAAGCAAGTTAAATACCTTTTTATGCCAGCACTCTTAGAGTTTGAGCTGAGATTGACATAGTCCTTGTTTGAATGCTGATGAGTGATCACTCTCTTTAACATTTTATCTTTGGAAATATGGAGATGAGTCCTCCTGCTGCTTTCTTAAACTCAATGAGCCTTATTCATCCCTTGTGCAATTATGGCAATTTCAAAGCAGTTTTACACTACAGTTAGGTTGGACTATGTCAATCAGATTCCTCAATGTATGACTTTCTAGATAATGGAATGAAGACCTAAACATACTGCACTTCATAGCAAAGATTTACTGTTGGCTTCACACTGCTCCAGCTGATTGCTAAATATACATTTGGCCTTAAAACTTTATGTGAACACACAGAAAAGCTTTTATGACGTGTTCAGTTTTGGTTCCTGTTAAGCAAAAAAGATGTGGACAGGCTGGAGAGGGTCCAGAGAAGCGCCACCAAGATGATCAAAGAACTGGGAAGCCTGTCATATGAGGAAAGGCTGAGGGAACTGGGTTTGTTCAGCCTTGAGAAACAAAGGCTTAGGAGACCTTATCACCATGTTCCAGTATTTAAAGGATGGTTACAAAGAAGATGGAGACTCCCTTTTTACAAATAGTCACGTGGAAAGATGAGGAGTAATGGGTACAAGTTACTCCTGGGGAGATTCCGACTGGACACAAGAGGAAAAATTCTCACAATGAGAACAACCAGCCATTGGAATAATCTCCCCAGGAAAGTGGTGGATTCCCCAACATTGGAAACTTTTAAGATTCAGCTGGACAGGGTGTTGGGCCATCTTGTCTAGACCGTGCTTTTGCCAAGAAAGGTTGGACATCATGGCATCATAACCAGCTAAGGTGTTTCTCCTGACGATGACAGATGTCCACAAGAGATTCATCACTGAAATTGCTGAATTAATTTCTACAATGTCTTAAGATATATACAGCATACCCCAAGAACAGCCTTCTGAATATCATCACCAATATAAAGAGAAAACTTGGTCAATACAAAAAAGGAGTTGTCTTGTAGGCTAAAAGCAAAGCTGTGCTAGAGAGTTCCTCAACATCCTGATACTGAATCTCAGAGAAAACTTTTGTATTCAGATGTTGACTTGCAGACAGGAATACAAATATTTTACAGATAAGTTCAATAAGAAGTTTAGTACTACACATGCACTTATATTGAATGATTATTACATAAACCCCAGAAACGGTCCAGAGAGCAGAGATGAGGACCCTCTTGTTCCTGCACTAGGAGAGCAGGAGGTTACATATAATCTGGTTCTCATCGACTGGCTGCAAGTGCTGCACCCCCTCCATGAGTCATTTCAAGTTGAGATTGTGGGAATGCAAGTGTTCATCCTGGGCTAAACTTGAGGGGCTCAAGTTCTTTATTGAGCCCAGTCCTTATCCTCTGACTTCTGTCTTCTTCATATTGAATCTTCTTTCTTTCTGCCTCTTCCTCTTCTCTCCTTTGCTGCACAGTGCATTACAAAATAGCACTTAGAAGATTTGTGCACTTTCCTTCATTGTTAAATAGAAAATGTGACTTTTTTTTCCTTACCTACTCTTATTTAGATAGGGGTGTCCTGACAATATGCAGAGAAAGAGGTTTCATCTTTAATAAGTTTTGGGTTCATTCATCAACAGAACCTGCTGTATTATTTCTTGCTTCCAGAGGCCATTAAGAGCCTGGCAGCTCTTCCTTACTGTCCTGTTCTGTAAAGCCTTTCTGAATTTTGAGAATTTCCCCATCAAAACCTGACAAAAAGAGAGTTTAACTGAGAATTTTCAATTTTTAAATTACAGTGAATTACTAGTTAGCGGGAAGAAGCTTTCTCTCCATACATGCTGCTATATAATTGGCAGCAAATCCACTTCCAGATTTATATTTGTACTAAGCTGTGGTACATATATTTGTACATCCCCTCTCCAAAAGTTTTTCATCTCCTCTGGATTTGAGCATGGCAGCTCTCCAAACAATTTTTAAATTTCTTGGTCTAAAACAAAATTTCCTTAAAAAGAAATGTTAGAAAGTGGTCACTTTATTCTGTGTTATTCCACATGTGCAGCTGTGGAAACAGTCACACAAAAAATTGGGTTACCAGAACTAAGAAGGAGTGGGACTAAGTAACAGGAATGTTGGAGGTGACTTCTTAAACTGGATTTGCTGATGAGCATGTAGTGACATTTAACCATGGCTAGAAAGACCAAGTAGACAGGGCAATCCTTGGATAGTCTACCACAAATTATTTGTACTTATTTTCTGGTTTAACTCCTGGCTAGTTCTTAAAATCTGTTGTATTGGAGGAAGTTTGGAGCTCTGTTAAAGTTTCAAAATTGTCCCTGTTAATTTCAGAGTGGTTTTCAAAAATAGTATTCTTAGATAATACCAGCCCTTTTCTTCAGACTGAAAAAACACAGTGTTTTACAGTGCTTCACAGACTATACACCCCCCTTACTCTGAGCTGGCCAAAAGCCACAGGAATATGTTAGCAGAGAGAACGATCAGACCAAGCTCAGAACTGTACTGACCATGACAACGCAGATTGCATTCAGCTCAGAGCACTGGCAGGACACGTTTATGTTTTCCTATGAAATACCCCAAGTGAAAGACTGATTCCTCTGCTGAATAATTAGAGCGCTTAGTGCAGAGAGCATCACCTTTTTTAAGATGTGGGTAGCCTTGTC
>RSEF01000001.1:26520952-26533241 GCA_003993805.1 Himantopus leucocephalus
AACATTATATTTTACATGCTTGTGATTCACCTTCCAAAAAAGCTTGTGAATCGCAGCCGAAGACCATAGCCACAGAGGTTGAGAAGGTGAAGGAAAATGTTACACAGTGAGGGAGTCACTGGATTTGTTGCTCTTGATTCTGTTTCATTTCCTAGCTGTTCAGAAGTGTTTCTAGCAAATCTCTGGTACTTGGTTGTCAAATGAGTTGGGTTTGGCTACGCCCTTTCTTGTTTCTGAATTAAAAAAAAAATCTGTATTTTCCTCCAGAACAACCAAAAACATTTTCCACATCTCAAGTTTTAGCCATGTCTGAATGGTAAAGTCCTCACAATTACAAGTTTGTTTTTAGCACATCGTAGGGAAATAAATGTACCTACTTCCTAACACAGATGGATGACTTCTGAACATGGGAAAGCACAAATGAGGCGAGTTCCAGTCCAAACTCTTTACAGTCAGTTAAAAAAAAATTGCGGTGGCCTCAAAATCCATGTAGCAAAGCCTTACTCAAAGAGTAGCTTTGGCTATTTTCTGAAACGCACGGACACATTTAAGACTTAGAGGGTGGAGCAGTGCTTTCCGAGTAGCCCCATATTCCTGCAAGGACAAAGAAATAGACAGAAGAAGTGCTGCTGTGGGTTGTTGTCCCAGCAAAACATGGGCTCTGAAGTGGCAAAAGCAGGCTAAAACTTGCTTTGTAAAATAGAAAATGGCAACTAAGTCTAAACGCAAATATTTTGCAGAAATGCATCCCATTCAAACCCTTCCGCTGGAACGCAGACAATGCTCAGCTGGAGACTTGCCAGCTGCCTGGCAGCACCAGATGCTGAAGAGCATTGTTTTTCAGGGTCTGTTGCTTTAGGGCTGCATCACCATGTGGATGGCTCTGGGCCTCCAGGGCTCCCAGGTTATCTGCTTCCCATCATGGGGTCTGGAAATCAAGACAGCCTTGACTTGAGATGAATGTCTGAAGGACAGGCTTATCGCTCCTTAGCAGAAAGCCATCCGTCCACAGCATCTGCATTAGGGTTTACTTCAGCGTTTCTTTTTGTTTTATGTCACCGTTTTGGAATTATCAGCACATCTTAAAAACTTCATTTGCTTATAATAACTCAATACTCTCCAGTGGAGAATCAGATTTTAAAAGGCCATCTAGTCCTTCTCCCACCCCCAGGCAGGGATAGCTGTGCCTTGGCCTTTCCTACAAATGTTAGCTTTGACCAGCTGTAATTGACCTTACTGCCCATGGCAAGGTCAAGAAAAGGACTTGGACAGTGACTACTGTGAGGTTAAGTTATGCAGCATGGCAACAGTTCACCTGTACACGTTTTTGTGGGAGGCACAGCCTTTGTCGAATTTCTTTACGTCTATACGACTGCATAGCCAAGATGACCTACATGTAATCAACACAACTTCTTATTTCTGTGGCGAAAGACTGGGTGAGCCAGCTCACAATGCATACGTGGCCCTGAAATTTGCAACATGGATTTAAGTTTGTAACAGAGATAATCCATTCTGGATTGATGTGCAAGTAATAAGTAACAAGCAATAATTAGCTAATTAAAGAAGTCAGGAAGATAAGAGAAACAAGGAAGAGGGAAGCACGTTATAAAAACTGAAGTGCTGAATAACTTTTTAATAGTCAGTGAATATTGCATGTCTTTTTCATAATAATACAGGAGGAACTTATACATAGATTTCATTAACATGTTCTAAAACTTGGCATATTATAAGAAATTGTTTACAGAGAAAAAGCAGCCTTAATAGCTGTCCCAATATGTCACTAACAAAGAAAAAGCTAAAATACTAAACAAAGATCTTGCTTGGGGAGCTTTGCTGTCTATCTAACCAACAGCATTCATCATTGCCTCACATTTAAATCGTTTGACACATTCTTTGTGAGACCAAAACTACACATTTGGAAGTGAAAATAAGAAAAATATGTTTGTTAACAATTTGCATAAACCCTGATTTCAGACCAGACAGTGCAAATTTGTCATGTATCGTAAGAAAAAAACACAGATTGAAGTGGATATTTTAGGGAAGCAGCAAAAAGCAGAAACGTGAGAAGCTAAAATCTTACCAGCCATTTGTATTTACTTTAACTGTGTCAAACATTCAGTCAAGTTAGTAATAAGCACACAGGTCATTAAACAGCTTAATTGAATTTGAGTGACATCTGCTTTTGAACAATTAGATGGCACAGCATATTTTCATAATGAAAGAATTGACTTAATTTCCCTCTTCTCTCACTGAAAGTTTATTAAGTAGTTCAGCCATTAAAGTGCTTATTTAATAGTGAAGCCCAGATGGCAAACCACTATAAGTGTAAATAGCTGAGCCATGTCAGACCTTAATTAAGTGATTGCAAATTAGGGGAACATCACTCAAAATATAGAGGCTGAAATTACATTTTTCTACCATTATAATTCCATAATGATTTGTGGAGAAAAAAAATAATCTAAATATGACTTGTTCAGAAACAAAATGTGTGACATCCCTGGTGTTACCCCCGTGCCGAAGCTCCGTCACTGCTTCTGTTGAACTTGCGACCCCTGAATACTCTTTCTTACGTGCATTTGCAAGGTGCTACCACTCCTGTACTTCACACGCCCTCAATGGGACTGAGGGTACTCAGAAGCTAAAGGATTAGGTGAGAAGTCTGTCGTAGATATTTAGTTATAAACCTGTCTTGTTTCCTCACTCTGAAAGGAAATGAGCATGTAACAGCCGCACACAACTTTTTTCTAAATGTAAGTAGTGGCTAAAGAGCACGACACAGGGTGAGGCAGGTGTCTGCCTTCTCTGATTCGACTGGTTCATTTACCATGTGCCAGCTCCCATGGGACTCTTTTCTTGGGTGAACATAGAGACCCACAGCCCTCCCAGGCCCCACGTTAACAGTTTTTCTGTCCCAAAAAAACTTCTTTACAGAGGATGGAGAAAGGAGTTGTGATTTAGACTACAGTGGATTTGCATTTCCTGATGATCCACAGGTACCACTCAGGCCAGTTTTCTGCCTGTTTTGCACAAAGGTGGTGGAAAAGACATCCAAAGACCAAATTTATTAACAAAGGATCATGGCAAATTTAAGCCCTTTATAAATATAGATTTATGGTTCCCATGAGATGTAGTTTTTGGCGGATGGGTTTTTCTGTGGCTCAGCTTCTGTTTTCTTTGCTTGTTTTGAAGCTGAGTACTCAGGTAAAACTATCACAGCTTAAATAACAAAAGCAAATGTTATTCGATGTATAAAGTTCCCCAGTAAGTTCATCTGGCTGAAGTGCAACAAGAGTTTCCATAGCAAAACATAATTCTAAACCAAGATGGGAACCGTAGCAACCCAGGCATTAGATACTGTTATTTAAATGACTGCAAATACTAATTAGACCCACTGTCCAGGCTAGTGCTCAAACGCTGAAAATCAATTGAAGCTTAATGTTGCACATAACTCTTTTCCTAGTATAAAGACTGTGAAAAATCTATAACACATTTCACTTTTCCTTCAAACATTTAGGAATTTTCTGGATGTTGCCAATCAACAAAACAACCAGAAGACACTAACTTGTAGTCATGACACAAGCCCATCAGTCCTTTTATTCCCAGCACAGGGTCCTCAGTCTATGCAGTGTCACAGGGAACAACTTCTCAGACAACGCACTGGAGGTGACATCGTTCTTAAGTTCACCCTGTTCCTTTTGGGTTTAACTTTTTTCAGTTCCAAAGGCCACAAGCAATGCAGACTGCTTCGCAGCCAAGGTTGGTGTTACCCCACTGCAACCACATCACCTCATTGCGGGAGACACTAGATAGATTTAGCCATGGTTTTAGGTGATCAGTTGAAACGCTCAACATTTTTCTCTTGTGACTTGAAAAAGCCGCTGTTCACACCACCTTTCTGGCTTGAAATGGGAGGTGAATTTCACACTGGATGCATTCAGGATGAGAAAAGCAAATAGATCGAGAAGAAAATGGCTGATGAACTGGTAAATGATGCAGTCAATACATTGCTGATGCTGCTGAATTCAATAGGTGTGTTTTGCTTTCAGTTTCAGGAAGGGCTGTATTTCACGAAAAGCTTGTCTGTGTTTAACTCCTGATCAGATTTATGCCCACAGTTAATTGCTTAGTAGTTCCTACTTCCAGGCTATTCTTGACTAATTAGAAATATGAACTCTCTGGCACAGCACATCCCTAAACCACTAAGGCACATCAAAGGACATTATTCATCAGTGCTGTTTCTTATATTCTTCCTCAGCTTTTGTCAGATGGGAGAGACAGGGCTGTATCTTACCAGATTTCTACAGTTAGTTGACTTGAAACTGTCTTGCAATTACATCTGGAGAAAACCTGAAGAAGTTTGAGACTTTACATTTCCCCTTGTAACTTTGTGATGAGTGTACCAACTGTTCCTTCAGCTCACATTGCTTGTGATCATAGAATCATAGAATCATAGATATCTCGAGTTGGAAGGGACCCATAAGGATCATCGAGTCTAACTCCCTGCTTCTCGCAGGACTACATAAAATTAAACCATATGACTAAGAGCATCGTCCAGACACTCCTTGAACTCTGACAGGCTTGGTGCCATGACCGCTTCCCTGGGCAGCCTGTTCCAGTGACCGACCACCCTCTCAGTGAAGATCCTTTTCCTAATGTCCAATCTTCCCCTGATGCAGCTTCATTCCATTTCCCCATGTCCTATTGGTGGTCACCAGGGAGAGAGGAGATCAGCACCTCCCCCTCTACAGTCCTCCTTGAGAAAGTTGTAGACTGGGATGAGGTCACCCCTCAGCCTTCTCTTCTCCAAGTTGAACAAACCAAGTGACCTCAGCCACTCCTCGTAACTTTCAGCGCATTCCATTATAGTTTACCATTGGGTCTTTTAATGCAAAAGAAGATAATATTCTTAATGAGATATTACTGCCCTTTTATTTTTTTACAGGACTACAGTGTATTTATTCAACAGTTAATAAACTAAGTGGCCATCCATCTATTCAATCTTCTTAAAAAAGCCTTCCTTTGTATTATAATATGGGTTTGGCTTCTTGTATCAGTAACTATTCTCACCATTTTGTCTTTATCTTATCTAAAGATAAAGGGATATCTTTGAAAGATCAGATATGCAGCACTGCAAGCTATATATATTTTTATATATTTACTTACTGTCCTCAGCTATGGGCTAGTGTGTCATTTGAACGAAACTGGGACAGCATAATCAGTCTGAGTAAGGTTATGCCCTTTATTGTGACCGATAAACCAGACTCCAGAAATATGATGTGCAACCCAGCAAAATAGTACCAACAACACCAAAAAGTAATTGTGGGGTTTAAAACATTTTCTGGAAGAAAATACATAAGCAAACAAAGAAAAGTGCATCGGGAACTCCATGTTGCTAATTCTGCCAGGTTTACTTCTCTTATTCCAGTAATAATTTGGTAATGACTATGATCCGATCTTAATGCCTCTTGCATGTTTGTCATCTGGGAAGATCCACCAGGAAGGAAAGAAAAGTCAGAGAATGCTACATGTCAGCAGTGACAGGTGGAGACCTCAAGTGCTTTATATCCTGCACCCTGAGTAGAAGCCACTTCTCAGGGAAATGAGAAGAGAGATAAAACCTGTTAGCTCATCACCATCTTTTTATTGTTCTTAAAATACTCGGTTTCCTTCTGCCTTAAATTTGTGTGTTTTACCAATTGCAAGAGTGAGGATTTCACAAGGACTCTTGTGCCATATATCATGGTCAAAAGCAAGAAGCTTATCAGTTTGCTTTTACTGTAAACATGCCTTGGTATTTTGCAGATCAGATGTTGGAAAATGATTGACATTCTTATTTGACAGACAGTTTTAATGGCTTCTATTTAAAATAGCATATGTCTGGATCTATTTTTTGAGTACTAGTGGGTTGCACGTTCTTTGTTATTAGGCATATGTTGAGAATGATGTGTACAAATACTGTGAAGATTCTCTTAAGAAAATCAAGCAAAAGGGTCTGAAATTGACATTTATTAACTATTTTCAGTAAAGCAGACTCAGTTCCCACTTGTGTAACTCTGAGGAGGGTGCTTTGAGAGCCAATCTTTAAATTTCTAAAGGTAAAGAAATGCTTCTTTACAATCCTACTTTCAGAATCAAAAGAAACATGTTAGTGGCAGTAAAAATAATGGACTCTTCAGTCAGTGCTATATAGCAAAGTTAATTGTTCTACAACTGTGGCCCTGCAAAATAAATAGGATCTGGCAAACTTACAATACCATACCCCTTTCTAACTCAGGTCAACACATAAACTTCTTTATTCAGTTTTAAAATCCAAGTGTCTCGTTCCTTCTGCCCACTCTACACCAGAAGGAGACCGCTTTGATTCTGGGGTGAGCAGACTTTCATGCCACACAGCCAGACCTGCCCATTTACACCAGGGCTTTGGCTGTTTAGGATCTTAATCCTGGTGTTATTTGAAGTTAACGGCAAAACTTCCCTAGATATCAGTGGAGTAGCTCAAGATTATAGTCTTCTCATTTAATTTCATAATTCTGGGTATGAGAGAGCAAGCCTGGATCAAGAATATATCTAAACTAGGGTAGCTTTAGGTAAGCAGTTGGCTAGTACCTATAAACTCTTTCTTGGCCACCCCAGACCACATGTTGGGGACCTGAATTTAGCCGTGGGCTACTTACAATATAATCGATGCATGTGGGAGGAGAAATGGACTCTTAATGCTATGTTTATTAACATCAGCAGCAGTCCAAGATCATATGTACCTTAATAAAAAAAAGAGATGAGGAAATATGTTGTGACCTAAGGGACAGATAGAAAAAGAATGGCCAGATTCTGACCAGCAAACCTCTGGAAACAGCCTCCCCTCAGCTGCTGGTCTGAATCTGCCTTGGTGCCTTTTGCTGAGCATTAAAATATCTTTACATATTTGCTGGATAACAACATTGAAGCTTATCATTATAGATATTATTTCCATTTTTTTAAATCCATTCTCGTGTTTCTTGTAATTTCATACTTCTAATCTTAGCACTAGGGGAAGAGAGGGACTTTGATCAATGCTTACATTATATTTATTATTTGTATTGCTGTTGCACCCAGGGGTCCCAATTAGCATGGATATTTCCAAACAACAGTTAAGCAAATGCAAGCAGAAAACATTATCTAAACCACTTCTCATCTTTGGTAACCCCATTCCTTTACTTCTTAAGTCATACCTCTTACAGAGGATGCAGAATCCATTAAACTTCTTCATACATTTTCTTGCAAACACATGCCATGTTAGAATTCATGAAAATGAACTCTAAAGCATCAAGCCCTGGTCTTGCAGGGGAGTGGGTGTTTTTTGGGCTTTGGGTTTTTTTTTTTAGGAAAAAATTACTCTCTGTATATGCTAGTCTTACACTGTTCTCAAAGCATTGGACATCAAATACATTTTGAGACAAGATGTTATGATAGATGGACTGACCCAGCATCTGCCGTTCTTGTATTTGTATTCTTACACTATGATGCTGTCTACATGCTGAGTATGAAACAGATGTTTCTTTTATCTTCTTTTTATTGGAAGAATGTGTAAGCCATCCAATCAGAGAAGAGATGTCTAATTGATGCAAAGTTTGTTTATTCTTAGGGAAGAATTTCCTTAATGAGCTGTTTCTATTGTGTTTCTTAAAAGACTCTTACTATATTTGTAAATGAATTTACAACCTAGATGTCTGACTATAATTCACAAATTACACACTCTAAATGTAGGAAATACTGTACAAATGGATCAGCAAGTGCAAGTTACCACTGCAATCCAATTAAACAGGCTGATTTCCCCTTTAATACTTAAGGAATAGGTACAAGATTGGTCCTCTCTGGCTTGCAGCAGTACCTTCTGTTTTGCAGTGGAGGGAGCTATTCCCTACATATTTTAGGACGTGGATGTGTAAAATCGTTCAGTGTGCTAAAGAGAAACACGCAGCAAGTGCAGCTATGAGGGACAGGCTAGGGATGCCTGTGAAACATACATTGTTTTGTTCCGTCTCCAAGATTAAAACAGATAAATAGAGATTTTAAGAACAGAGGAAATGCTCTTTCCCGCAGACCTTCAGCCTAACAGTGTGTTCCAGCCACTTGCTTTGCCTCTACATCCCCACCTCACCTAGGGAGGAAGAAATATTTAGCTGAGCCTTCTGGTCCCTCTAGGTAAATGCGTCTGCACACATCTCATGGTGTTAATGCCACAATCTATTTTTTGCCAATATAAATGAAATATAAAGTTAAAATAAATATAATCCTTCTACCAAATCCTGGCTATTTGTTGGCACCTGGCAAAGGATTCCCATCCCACCTTTGTGCCCCCTCAGCCGATCTGTCCCCGCAGGGAGGCTGCACTAAGGGCCCTTAAACTATGAGCTGGAAAGTCACAAAGTGCTGAAGGAGAAGCTGTTATGGATATTGGTAATGTCTTTATCTGTAGTATCAGTAGCGCACAACTCTTTGGGCAAATTACAGGCATTTCTTGCAGGGCGGGCAGCAAGTGCCCTCTGTGCAAGTGAGAATGCGGGCAATGCTCTGTGCTCTGTGTGTGCGTACATCAGTTCGTCCACCTGTGTGGTAACTGGGGGAGTAAAATATGAGTCAAAAATGGTTTGTTGTTTTATCCATATGCAGTCCCAAACTAGTATTTAAAATGAGAGAAGTATGCATTAATAAAAAAATAATTTGGAAATGCTGATAGTGACAGCTGGAATTATCTCTGCCTCCTTTCATTTAGTTCCCAATTCAGATTTCTGTGAAGGCCCTATTTATGCTGCGTAACAGTTAACACTGCAAATTGATGCGATTTCAAGGCAGCCTAAACCACACAAATGAAACATATCCAGAAACGAATTCACTACATCAGTTAATCACTTGCACTGTAAACTGAAAATCACAATAGGACAGATTGTATCAGCTAAACACTTTCTGAAAAGCACTGAACACCCTCTGGATGGGCAGGCAGGGAATGGAAAATAACTTCTTAGGGTTTATAGCTTCCCCGCCACCTCTGCCTTCCTTTCCCAAGATTGTGTTCATTAGTATAACATGTTCATAGAGGACTGGATATTCCCCCACACCTGCCTCTTCCTACAAAAGGTCCAAAAGCAAAAACCAAACATCACTCAAGTGCATAGAACCTCTGCAATTTCAAATTAGGGAGATACTGTTGAAACAGGTAGGGCTGAAATGTAACTTCCTCTGTTCTCATTTTTGCTCTGTAATGTTAACGTAAATTTTAAATTTTTTTTTTCAATTATTCTGGGTTTCTTTTTTTTTTTTTTTCTCTTTAGCTTCCAAAGGGGAAATGTGAGTGCCAGAAGCCTGCCAGTTTATCTCAGCAAGACAACTTGGACACAGATTGGAGGAAAAAAAAATGTAATAAAGAACATACTCACTTTCATACTGACTGGTGGTTATTATGGAATATAGAGAAAGAACAATTTTTACAGTGATTGTCATAATTTTGAGTGGCGTCCTCTTCTGTATCCTTTTTCTGTCTTGGGCAATTGTACTTACGGATGTTAATAGACTTTTCTGTGCAAATTCTCCTCCTGCAAAAACAGCTACAAACACTCGTATAAATTGCCTACAAAACCCTCTTTAAAGCTCAATTTGTGTCTATATTCAACATTGATGTTGAAGAAAACCACAAGAATTGTGCTTGTTATTACACAAAGAGATTCTTCAGGCTGGAGAAATAACTGTCCCTTGCTTCTGCCTTGGAATCTAATGTTGTTCACCACCTAATGCTATTTATTACCTATATACAAATAATTTTGATATAGCCTTACATTTTAACACTTTTACTGAGTAAAAAAAAAAAAAGTGTTATATTCTTATAAGACAGATTCATGATCAATATTTACATTTTAGAAGTGATATTTATGTGCCAGTCTTGGTACAGTATTTTTCTGCGAGTATTGCTGTAATTCACTCATTTTACGATAAATATACTGTAACAAACTCCTCTGCATTTCACTTTTGTATTGTAATTTTTCTTGGCTTACAGAAAGGATCCTCAAAGTCATCTAATACATATGTCTGGACCCTTTTTGTTTGATCTTGGCATGAAGCTCTATTTATTCCCTCCTGTCAGTGAAAGCAGCAACAGTGATATGATAAATAATCATATGCATACATCAGTTTTGGTGTTCCACAAGATGGATAAATATGATTGGAAAAACCCATCCTTTTGGCTAAATTTGAACAGCTTGACTCTGATTTCACTCATCATTATTTGCCTGAGTAAAACCAGGGAAAATAGCCCGGAGGCAATGAAAAATAACATCAACAACAAACAAGTGTGAGATCAAGTGTCTGATCAGTCAAATCCTTTTCTTTTTTTTGTGTGTGTTTTTCGGGCTCTGAGAAATGCCCATTTAGAGTGAAGAGGTACTGGCCTGACTCAAAGCCAGAAAAAAATACCTGGATCTTTGAATGGAGCCTTCAGGTCCTCAGGAGAACACCAGGAGCTCAGCAGAGCTCTGTCATTCCTAGGGTTTCTGGACTGCCAGGATTGCAGCTCCCCATTTTGGAGTGCAGCTGACAAAATCTCTCACACACTCCTTCCCAAATAATTTTCCTTTTCCGTTCACATTAAGATTTCTGTTGCCAATAGTGCTCAAGAAGTGCTGCTTCTTCTTGCCAGTGGACGGATAGGCAGAACGTTGCTCCACTACTGCTCGGTCACCAGCAGGCTTCTACACACAGGTTTTCACCTGGCTGCCTGGGATTACTTCTCAGCAAGTACGTAATGGAATGTGCAGAAATGCCTTGGGGGGCATGTTGGCTTGCTTCCCAGGAAAGTCCTAGCCCTAGGACTTGAGGTAGGCAGGAGATAGGCGTCTGAATGGCTCCAAGCAGGGAACCGAACATTGAACATCGGTTGTTATTTCCCCATGGAAGGTACTAGTCATTACACTGTTATGCAAAAGATGAGTGTCTTAAGGCTTCATTTCTGGAGCCACTCTTTCTTCTTGCCATTTTGTTCCTGTAACTCCTACATTTCTGACTACACAAAGGAAATAAAAAGCTACACCGGTCTGAAAGCCGTCATCTTCTTGGCCAAGCGCCTTAACCATTAGAATATAACAGAAAAATTGGCTGCTACTACTACAGTATCATCAACTTCAATTGTTTTGGATCAGACATTTAATGCTTTACTACCTGTCAACTTCAGAGCTACTAAAAACTCTTGTCCCTTCAGTAATTATCTCTCTTTGCTGCTTCGTTTCGTCTGCCATCCATTATGCCCTCCCCAGCATTCACACTGCGTGCTTCTCACTAATCTCTCTAATACTTGTTGTTGCATTCTCCGTTAGTTACAGCTACGAATTGCTAAGGTGCAGCATATTTGAATAGTTCGCTTGATATCTTATTGTTAAATACTTAAGTTGCAGCTCATCAGTTTAATTTTTATGCTGCTACAGCAGGATTGCTGAATTCTCAATGGTAATAGCAGTAGCATCCTTAGAGGATATTCAGAGATGGTTATTGCTAACGGTACCCAAACTTCATCAGTCTTGCAATGAGGTGAGTGTATTTTTTTAGAACTGCCAAAGTATCCCATGAAACACCATTTCTCTTTTTAAAGCACATCTCAGCAGAAATGGCTAAAAACTTACATTCTGGCTAAGCTGCTGTGGGATTTTAAAAACTGTTGTGAATTAATTGCTGTGATCCCAGGGAAAGAGAAGAATGTGTTGCTCCCCCTTTCACATTTTAATAGAAATTTTATGTCAGACTTCTTTTCTTTACTTCTTTTTTCAATCATGCCAAATCATGTCAGGTAAAAAATTCAACAGCATGATCCGCAAGTAGGAGCATCTTCCAGTAGCCTTTGAGCATCCCTGATTGCTTGTTAAAAGAGAGGACATCTCTTTTCAACTTGTAGCCTCAGAAAAAAATGCATGTAGGCTGGAAAGAGTTTTCTGTGGGTGTATTATTTTCCCTCAGGACTGCTCTCCTTCCTTGGTCTTTACTTTTAAGCCATACAACACGACTTTATTTGACATCTCAATGTAAAGCCAAAATCCTGTGTTTTCTGAGGCTGTTCCCACAGAGGCTGCGAGATCTTTGCTAGAGAATTTTAGAAACGAGCTACATAAATGTCTGGTGGAGACAGTCACTATTTAACTCACCTCATTGCTGGAGAATGAGGTTTTTTTGAAGGTCTTTCTCCAGTCCGCAGGTCTAGAGAAGAGGATGCCATACTGGTATCCCACCGTGGCAGCTTAGGACAATATTTCTTTTCTAGTCTTTCCTTACAACA
>RSEF01000001.1:26548225-26560250 GCA_003993805.1 Himantopus leucocephalus
GGGCAACACACAAGCAGCAACTGGCTACCAACTTGCTCCTTGTTCTTGTGTGGAAATGGAGTAGGGAATGCAGAAGCACAGTCAGTTTCGGAAGAGGGGGAGGCACCTTTCCCTAGTACCAGCAGCTGTTCTTTATTTCCTATGGGTGATTTCAAATGCTTAGAGTTTACAATCAAGTAGGGACTGGAGAGTGTAGCAGAAAGGTTGTGAAGTTTGGCCTTAGCACCAAAAAGGTCTCCCTGTTTATGCCTCTTGCTTTTATTTCTCCTCATCAACAGTGACAATGTATTTTTGCACCCAGGGGCTTTCAACTGATGGAAATCAAGCTTGCTGGGGAGGCTGGCCAGGTCTTACAAGCTCTCCGTACGAGATGATGTAAGAGTTTGGGAATATCTGGGGATTTTACAAAATCATAATTTGGGTTAGAAAATTACAGACTTTTTTTAGTTTTTGTAAAGGAAAAAGTCTCAGAGTAAATATGTATGGCCTTAATAAACCCTTCAAGATGTTTCCTATCACTGTGAAACTTGATGATGAGTGTAGATACTAACCCAAGCCTTGCCATCAAAGCATCTGAACAGCTTCCCGCCTGAAGATGTATTTCTAAAGGCTGACTTGACTTTCTATCAAACTTGATAGAAACAATAGGAAACAAGAACAAATGCTTTCATAACTGGAAACCAACCCATTTTTATGATTACCAGGAACACCGCTTATCTGTCCATTTGTTTGTTAAGAGCCTCAGAGGGTCATAATATTGCCAAGGTAAAAGCAAAATGTAAATGGTTTAGCTGGTGCTGTTTCCTATTTCTGTTATGTTCCGTGATGTGTCAATGAATCACACAGTTATTTTCTCCCTTTCATGTCACATGAATGGGTTTTTAGAACCTCACACAGCCTGTGAAGGACAGCAATGTATTGACTCCTCTGACCTTTTACTTATTCTAGACTTTGATTGACTGGTCTCCTCTCTTTTTGCAGCATTGACAGCTGCCAGAAAGAACCACAGCCTCAGACAGTCAAATTACTGAATTTTGAAAAGGTGAAAGCAGCACGGCTTAGTTATGCTGTGATATCTCATAAGCCCATGTCAAGCATTGAAATTCAGATGTCTTGTTCTTGTGACAAAGATAAGTGCAAGAACAGGAAGATGAACAAGAATATCAGAAGAATGAATATTCTTTCAATAAAGACTTAACAAAACACTGTGATGGTACAAATTTTGTCTGCCTTGTTGAAATAGTGTACTAACTGATGTCTCTTAGATACAGAGCCAAATTGTCAATTTTCATCACTATATAACAATGGCATTTTGTGCAATTCTTATATGAATACACACATTGATTAAGTCAATATTTGCATATTTCTAGGAAGACTTCTTTAGCAAATATAGCACCTTTTTAACTAATAAAGGACTATTATGAGAGTGAGGCCTACCCCTTCTTCTGCTAAATATTCGATTTGATTGCACCCCAAGGTAATAGCATATTATGAAATATCTGGAAATTTTTCTTTCCTTCAAAATATGTAGAGTTCCAAGTGTGATATTATCTTCTGCAACAATTATATTGTTGTGGTTCTTGAAACCATCTTCACTCAGGCTGCAACAAAACAGCACTGATCCTAACTTGGGATTCACTAGCAAAAAAATCTCACCCATATGTAGACAGTACAAACAAGTCCATGCAAATGATCCCACTGGTAGTTCTCAGAAGGTAGTTTGTAGTGAATTCCAGCATAACATACAAGACCATAGAAACATTTAAACATCCGAAGATGATATGCAGTCTGTAACATGTGAAAAACCCGTAGAAAACTGGGCAGAAGGCAAATGTCCCAGAAGAGACAAATTTTGTAGCTTTCCAATAATGAATCATGAAGGACGCTTTTTAGTAACATTGGCAAGCAAGCCTGAACCATATCGATACCACAAGTAATACATTAATAAAAAAAACATATAGGCAAACACCACAGACTGATACAATCATGCCAAATTGCATGGTATTCTTCAATCTGATTAATAGATATCTCTTTAAATTATGTCATCCTACTTAAGTAAATGAAGCACGTTAAAAAGGAACAATAATCTGCAGTCCAAGAACAGCTAAAAGTAGTTGGATTGACACTGAGGTGTAAGAAGCAGTGATAGATGTAATCATGGCACTTCTGTGACCTCCTAAGAGGGACTTCCGCTGATTGAATTAACTCATGAGCAGACTGCAGCTTAATGTTGATCTCTAGTGAACATTATACAATAAAAGATCAATTAGCAGGCAGTGAGGAAAGCTTGAGAATATTTTTAGTTCACATAGGTCTATACTCAATTTTATTTTGACAGCAATTACCGATTGCTGTTTGGCATCTCAGAGACAGTTATCCACCTTCAGCTTCTCTATTCCCTAATCCTTTTCTACTAAAGGAAAGCTGCTTATTAAATACTTCCTAGCAAGTTTTGCCAGCCTTTGAGTCTCTGTCTGTTCTTTCTGCTCAAGTCTTGTAAGTGAAAAGCTTAGTCAGGAGCTACTCTTAAAAGGCAAAATGCCCCCTGAAAACTTCCAAGAAATATTTTTCATACAACACAGTATGAATGAAAAGTTCAAAATGTACGACTGCTGCCATGAGTTTTCTGTATGTACATAAATCCTCACAAAGGCCTGTGGTTTAATCTTTGAGGATAAAGTTGTTGGAGCAAGACTTTCAAGATAATAGGCATAGTCTTCCTGGACTCACAGACTTAATAACTGAAGCTCCTATAATTAAAGAAAACGAAGATGTGTGTGAGCGTTTGGGTGTGAAGATGGTATAAAATAACTTAGAAGCTACACGATTTTGCAGATTTCTTTACTGATAAACTGAAGAAAGAGAGGTGAAAATCATTAAATAAATATTTTTTTAATGACTCATTCCATAGTAAAGCTTGGCCACCTTCTTACTGTACTTTAACAACTGTGAATAAAAATATTTTACATAAAATTATTAATAGTAGTAACAGTAATAATTCACTGAGCTATTAGGTTGAAGAAGAGCTATTTCTGTGACAATGTATCCAGGAGCAGATTGAGTACTCTTTCTAACTGACTTTCAATGACTCTCAAGAAAAAAAATGGATATGAAGAACTTGGGCCATGGATACTATTTGGATCAGGCTTCAGGTGGGCTGTAGCCAAATATTATGTAGCAGCACAAGCATAAAAGTCATCCTTTGTTTCTATGAAAAACTGAGAATGGGGGTACATATATATATGTGTGTATATATATACAGTATCAAATAAATTAATGCTGACTTCATCCCTTGTGTTTGACTGCTAAAGTTTGGTGAGCTACAAGTAAAGACAGATAGTTGGAATACAGCTAAGAACAGGAAAACACTTATGTGGGTGGTGATTAATATGTATTTCTTTGTCTGACTTTCTTATCTGACAGCTCCACTTCTGAGATTTTTTGCAAAGGTATTAGAGGTAGGTTTCAGTTGCAGAGGAAGAAACATACTTTTCCTTACTTACAGGTGCATGAGGATGCTTGAGTTACCATTACAGTCACTGGAGATCTGGTCAATATAACCATGGTATCTAGAAAAATGCTCACTCAGAGAGATTAGGCACCATCTTTGGTCAGCTAAGTCCCTTCAGAGATTTCACTGACTTTACTGCTGATAAACTTAGTTCAGGTGCCTGTAGATAAGTATCTAGGATAGGGTATCCTGCCTGGTCCCCAGCTGTTTCTGCAAACGGAAACATACTTCCTACTGGTGATTTGCCGTATTTATCTGCAGTGTATCCCGTCACTGATACTACATGGTGTCTCAGGTGGCTCTAGAGACCTGAATGTAGACACCTTCATAGAACCCTAGTTCTCCACTGAGTATAAGCACCTAAGCTTAGATGTGTGACCCTGTGAGATGAAGCCCACCCCAGATGTCAATGTCCTCTAATCTCTCCATGTCATAAATTGACAGGACAAAGACATGAACTGGTAACGTAATTTTACACACTTTTGAGTAATAAACTGTCCTAATTATAAGGTTAAGATCAAGAAACTGCACCAATAAGGCTGGGAAACTGCAGAGATTTCTGCAGGAAGAGGGAAAGTTCTGCAATTGTTAGAATCCAGGTACTCAAGAAAAAATGAATAATTTATTGCAACCTAGGCCGGATTATACAGTCATTTATGTTTAATGTCTCTCATTGTAAAGGGCTCCTACATCAAAAGAAATACATGCCTTACAACTGCAACACAATTACCTCTCTACAGGGACAATCTCAATCAAGTAGCATATAGGGTATCGCTAAAGAATCCAGGAAGAAATCAAAGTTTGACAGAGGACACTAGGATATACTCTTATTTTTAGCAAAAATGTGCCTTAAGGCAGAATTTTCAAATAGAGGCAATTGAAAAACTCTCATAACTGCACGAGACAGTGATTTGAAATGCCAATCAGGTAATTTCACATACAAATGCAGAGTTCAGTGCTATTTGCATATGTATAAGCTGTTTTCCCTGCATAGCTGTGGAGAGTGCACGGCATCCATGAATAAACATTTGTAGGCACTTTCAAAAAACACTTCAGCCTTGTTGTCTATCACTTGAAAATTGTCTTTAAATGTTCATGCAGTGAAAAGAAGACCTCAGATTTTCAGGAGTTGGTGGCCTTTTTCCCCACTGTGTGGGATTTATTACATGATTTGTCCATAGTTCTTGGGCCTTAGAAAGACCATATATTCCTGTAATTATTCCAGTAAATATAGCTTCTTTTTATTTTTTTTTTTTAATTTTTTTTTAATGGGCATGGATAAATCACACATACCTGAAGCAATCACAAGTACAAATATTTCCAAGGAATGTCTTAAGCTGACACCCAAGTTCTGACTATCCTCCTTCCAATTTTCCCACCCTTTGCCCTCTTCAGTGATTTATTCCATGCAAAGGAATGAAATCTGATACCCCCGTAAGAAGGAGGATTTTCACACCTCTTTTTATAGTGTCAGAAAGTGTCATGTCTGAAATAGTCCTAAGAGACTAAGATTCAGAACTAGCAACATTAGATTCTCTTGTATGCTTAATAAATGAAAACAGATTGATATTCACTGAGTTAAGAGGTTGGTTGTGTGAGGTAATAAACAGGAAAATGGTAAGGCTAATTCATGGTTTGTCTCAGAATCAACCTTTCAAGGTTGTTTAAATAAGATGTAGACATTCACCAACCAGGATATATATCCTTCAATCCAGGAGCCAATTTACATAGCTCTTCAAAATCTCCATGAAAAATCTAGTTACAATAGTAAGGCTGGAACAGAGTGGTCAATTAAGAACATGGACAATCTCTCGTATCTTTTTATCTTTGCATTTATTGAACTCCAGCATAGCGTTGAGCTTTTGTTCATATTCAAAGTGTGTGAAAAATGGAATAGGTTTTGTCACTATTTCTCAAACCTCACTACTAAAAAAGGGGTTTATTATTTATTTTCCTCTGAGATTTCTAGAACTGTACTGCAGTGTATAGCTTTTTCTGGTTTTATAATTTGTTAATTTATGCTTTCCACAAAGACTCTAAAAAATACAAAATCAAGTTCCTATAGTGGCAACTATAAAAGCTAAACAAAAATACAATAGGAGACAATTTCATGCCCATACTGAGATATATCACAAGAGGGTGAATTAGAAAATTCACACTTGGGTATATCGTTCAACAGCCACAGTTTGTCTTTCTTTTTTGGAGGATATCTTAATTTTCCAGTAAGACTTTTTAAGTACCTGATTACTTATTTGGAGAAGAACTTTAAATGTCTCATCAGTGACCTTCATCCTTCTTTTGAGTTCTCTATCTATCTCAAATATGATATTCTTTCTATCTGCAATATAATACATATTTCCTTGTCTGTTTGTGAGTTATGTTATTAAGAGGGTGAAGACAGTGCAGTAGCTCCTGCTATTAGCCAAAGTTCCATGCAGGCTTTCTGCAGAAAGCTTCATCAAATTCTGTGCCAAAGCCCTAGATTATATTGCACTCTTTTGTAGCAGTTGACAAATTCAGATGTGGCTTAGATCAACTAAAAGTTAAAGCATTTGTTCAGTTGAATGCGTACGTGAGTAATACGATCAGAAAACATTTGAGCAAAATAATCACATTGAAATCTTTTGAGATGAAAAAATGGGTTTTGTTTGGGAACAACTTTTTGGTTGGAAGAATCCATCTGCCTTTTTTAATGTTAAATGAAATGTTAAAGATAAAGGCAGTTCTCTTTTGCTAGAAGACCTTCCTTGCTATCTATGAACAGAGAAAAAGGGGAAAAATGCCATTTACAGGTAAGTTTTATACCTTTCTTAATTTGCCACAGAGCCAGAGTCCAGCTTGCTTTCAGAAAGGTGAAAATATACTCTTCTTTCAACCAGCTTAAGCTGCAGGTAGTGACATGACATACATTTGATAATTTCCCATCATTATGCATCCAAAGTAGAAACAACACAATAATGTCTTGAACCTTACTGTTTCTTCTCCTAAACAAGTTGCCTCTCAAGATTTGTCCAAACTAGTTTATAATCAAAGTTTCTCTCCTCTAACATACGGTTGGTCAAGAGTGCCAAACAATACCATATCTACCATCTGGAGGAGGCGTTGCCGCATTCAAGCCACTGTAAGGAGAATTAAAACCCAGGCACTTTCTCCTGCGTACACTTTGGTTGTGTCTATGGGGAATGGTTCCTGACTTGTCCCAACTCCCTGAGGCGTGTTGGAGAAAGTGTGAGATGATAAACCCAAACCATATCAGGGACCAGTCCAACCACTTAGAAACAGAGACATTGGCAGGCCATGCATGGAGATGTTCCTTGGCTATGATTAATTTACCAGCATAGATGTGGCCTAATATTGCCAGCAACACCATGGTGATTTTTTCCTCTTTGATATATTTCTAATTATTCTATTAATCCTAAATGTGCTACACCAAGATACCTCTGTCAAGCAGAAATAGTCTTTTTTAACAGATCTGTTCCTATAGCTACTTCATAGTAAAATGGAAGGTAGCATAGTGAGAAGAGTGCATTATATTTGCTTTGAGATAGCGTCTAAATGCTCTGAGATCAGGACATGATACAAATACAGAACAAAAAAAAGGGCTCAGTCCCTTGTGTGGCTTCAGTAAGAAACGTGACAGCCATGTTAGAGCATCATAAGGAACAGTATGTCAATAAATTACCTTTATAATGCTCTAAGCCAATGCTCCTCAAGAATGACTCAAGGGGTCAGGAGGATATCAGAAAATGGGCCATGGAAATGGAAAAAAAATGGCAACCTTCTAACACAACCAAGTAAACAGGAGTTGAAACACAAAAAATAAATGAGCATTCATATTTGGGTNGTCAGGAGGATATCAGAAAATGGGCCATGGAAATGGAAAAAAAAAAGGCAACCTTCTAACACAACCAAGCAAACAAGGGTTGAAACACAAAAAATAAATGAGCATTCATATTTGGGGAGAAAAAGAAAACCGTGAGGATAACAACTGTGTGAGATGCTCAGCAGGTGTTACTTCAAAAAGATGAGGCGACCGTTGTTGAGGAAGTACTGCCGTAAGACAAGCAACAACATTGTTTGCTGAACTATGGTACCTGAGCAGCTCTTTCCTACTGAACGTCTTTAAATTCCAGGTGCCTGACGTGCTCCTGAACTATGTTGGGCACACGTGATCTTACTCCAAAGACTTAACACAGACGACACAACAGTGCTGTGCAAGTCTGTTCAGATACAGGCTGAGCTTTCAGAAACACCTCAGCTGCACCATCTCAGGAAGGTATCTCACACGTTATCATGAAGGGAAGACATATATCAACCCCCTTTGAAAATCTACCAGTTTATGACCGGTTTGACTTTCAATATAGTATGGATATGATCTCTTCTCCATTTCTCCCAGATAGAGGCCTCTGAACAAAGACGTCTGAGGAGCTTCAGATGCAAGAAGTTTTGCATGCCTCTGTATTTTGTGCAGTGCTATCTCTCAGTCACGTTCCCAGATGCAAATATTCCCAACTTCAAAATGAAAAATAAAGATAAAATAAAGCCACTGAATCTGCTGCCAGTAAATACACATACAATAGAAAAGGAACTTCACAGACTTTCTTTTCCTGCAGGCATGGAGCAATTGTATTGTTCATCAGATTTCCTGAGAGCATCATTTTCTCTCCTTCCTCCTGTGTTCATCTATCATGCTAACTGCTGCTTGGAGAAAAATAAAGAAAAATATTATACTAGGCACAATCAGTTAGCACTGAGAGGGAAAGTTCTTTTGTGAAGGCTTAGAAATAAAAGGAGATTTCAGTGTCAGTCTTGGATTTCAGTAGTTTAAGTAAAAAATCAGATATTGCTGTCTTTTTTTTCTGTCAGTTTAGCAGACATCTGTAGCGAGTGAATGGCACTTTTCCCTTTGGTTACACAATATTTACATCTGTTCCAGAAATAGGTGAAAAAAAAATCTGTATTATCAGGTCAGGATAGCACAGGGAGGAAGAAGAGATCCAAGATTTCTAAAGAAGGAAAAATATATCAAGGAAATACCAAGCTATTAACCCATCCTTATCCTTATCCCCTTTGAGTCCTGTAAAAAAACAAATAATTTGAACTTCTGCCTGGGACCAAAAATTATGTTTAGAACAAAAATCTTATATTCTTCTGTAAGCTAAAGAAATAGGGATGATGTCATGGACTGGCAGATATCAAATTACCTTACCAACTAGATTTGACTCATCTTTTAAAGTCTCAGTGTGAGATTCATCTCACACAGGTTTAGATGTCTGTTCTGTAGGCTTGCAAGTTAGGCATCGAGGTCCCCTTAAAGTCAGTGGAAAGAATTGGATTCGTTGGTCTAATTCAGTGCTTTACAGAGGTAACTGCTGATTCAGCAGTTTGGATTTGGTTGGAGATTTTACTAACTGCCAGTAGGTAACAATTTTTTTGCCACTTTATACCTGAACTTCTGAAGTCAGTATCAGGGATTTGTTGCCTTGAAAGAATTAAGACATCTTTCCCCTACTCTTATGTGATGCAGTGGCAATGATGGATAAAGAAAGAGTCTTCTTTTTATGAAGGCTTATTATCTTTTTGACTGCCTGTCTAGAGTACATCTCTATACTAACCTTGCAATGCAGCCAAGGTACAGCAAATTCAATTATGGTTTACAAAATAAGAAAGGCATTTCAATACTTCGCAAGGAAAAAAAAAAAAAAAAGAAGGGAAAAAAAAAAGAAGAGTTTGCAATCCTAACTTCTCCAGTTATTGATTTCTAGACTTTATGTTTGTGGTTTAGCACTTTTTTTTTTAGAGAATGATTTCGGTAGCTGAGATATAGTTCTGTTCAGGTATGCAATAGCTGTGATCTCACTTGTAGGGATGGGTATTCAGTGTCTTTCTAATCTCCAGATCAGTAGCCTCTTACACTAAGCTGTAAGCTGTGATGCAGTTCTCCTTTTTGCATGCCTGTCAAAGACTTGCCTTTTCTTCTGTCGCAGCTTAAGGCAGCATGTGAGGCAATGCGCTTGACAGGAATTATGCTGGGCAGCGTGGCTCCTTCACTTTTGTTTTCAGTTTTTTTGACAGGTTGTGGTAACCCTGGCAACCACCTTGCCTCATTGTTAGTGCCCATGGACAACGTGCTGGTGCACGTGCCTGAAGGCTGCTAAATGTTGTGCAAGAGTGCATGAAACGCTGCCTTGGATTCTCTCTCCTGCCTTGCGTTGTCCAAGGGAACTGCAGACATTTGGCAGTGAAACACTTATTACTTAACAGTGGGAAGTTCTTTTCACTCCCAGTGAATGAAGCACAAGGATTTTGCAGTTTCAGTTGAGATGCCTTGCTTTAGGGGGGTGAATTTTTACCCCCCTGAAGAAGGCTACAGGACAGAAATGCCTATCCCTAATCTCTGCAGTTATCCTGCCCAAGATGTTGTATCATTGACAGTGCTATCCGAGCACAGTTATTGCTCTCCCACTTTGGGATGCTGTGAGACAAGCTACCTTCGCTCTGCCCAGATAGACCATATGAGGTAAACGGCCATCGTTGAAACTGCAGACCTATGAGTCCTTCCAGTAGCCTGGAGACCTCAGAGAACTGGAGGGGTGGAGAGAGAAAGCAAAACAATTAAGAGTCAAAGTAAATTTAGGCTTACTGTTGTGAGTTTTATTATTGCTATTATATATTTGAAGAATAATGGCTTCTTTGTGCATAGTTTCTTATCTACTGTTCTGTTTGGAAAGGCATTCCGTGAGCCACAACTATATGCCTTCTCTCATGACAATGAATGCAATAGAGAACAAAATGGGGTAGTTTTCTTGGAGGACAGGGGGGAGGCTAAAGGCAGAAACAAGGTTTTGTTTCCACTTACAGCTTGAATGGGTAGGACTGCCCATCTGCAGAAAACTCCATTAATTGTGATGCGTAGCTATAGCAACACATCTACAAAAAACAAAACTATGGCTTCCCAAGAGACAACAATATACTGCTGTATTCTTATGAGAGTATGGATGCAGGTCATCACTGTAATATGTACTTGGGGAGCAATTAAGATGTTTATGGTCATGGTCTCATTGTTCTTGCTTAGCAGGACAATGGTATATTAAGATTTTTTTTTAAGATTTTTTTTCCCCTTCTCCCCTAGTTAACTTTCCCAAGCTGCATGTTTTCTATATTTTGAATGCTGAACTGTTTTGAATGCTTAACTGTTTCACTATGTTTTCCTCCTACAGAAAAGAAAATGAATATGTAACTACCATGGTGGTTTTGAGTTCCTTTTTTTCCCTAGCCAGACAACTTGTTACTCAATCTGATTTAGGCTTACCATCTCTACAGTGCATTATGTGTAATGGAGAGATCTTAAAACACGTGTGTCATTTCAGCCAGCACAAGAGTCACTACAACATGTAATGACAACTGAACCTGATGATTGTTTTTTTAATACAGAAGTTCAGGACTACTGAGATACAGAACCAACTGCATCTCAGAGGGAGAAGAGGTTTTGACCTGTGCTCAACATCAAATACAACTTTGCTATGTTCAGTACTAATCAGCGTATTTCCATAACTGATATTACTTCAATAGAACATGGCTACTTTCTGAAAATTAACATAAATGAAAGTTTTATCTTCCAAAGGGTATCACTTTTTTGCACAAAGCCCAGTACAGAATAGGACTCTGCAGAGCTGCCTTGCCCAACAGAGATAGCAGGTAAGAGAGGCAGAAGTGAATGCTTAACAGGATGTCTGAACGTACAGAAAAATGATGGTGCTGTTGCTGCACCAGTTTACTGAGTGTGTCTATCTTGTCAGATTAGATCAAGTCTATTGGCGTACACAAGGAAAGCAGAGCTGCCATCCTGCCTCCTTCAGGGTCATGGCAGCGAGGAAGAAGACAGTAAGGAAGCATTTATTCTGCTTCGACTTTGTGGACTGCTTGAGGGACTGGAGGAACAGGCATATGATAAACCCTACAACTCTCTATTTACATTATGGCCATGCTGAAAGCGAGGCTTTAGTATATGTCTGCAGCTATACACAAATAAAAAAAAAAAACAGGAAAGAAAACCTAAAAATAAATAAAAATCTTGTTCAATTAAAAATAAGATTCGTGTTTGAATTTATGTGTTTGCTTTTCGATGTATTTTCTCGCCTGACACCATTCCTACCCTTGAAGAGTGTGAAGTATGGGAATTTCAGACACACTCTCTATGGCTTGCTTTTTAATTCTACTGTGTCTTGCTATGGAAATAGCTGTTAAAGTGCTGATCATTTAATCCAACTTACATGGGATTCCTGTTAAAGTCAATGCCAGTTCTTTGGACAGAGAAATGCTTTACAAGGCTTTCTAAGAATACCTTTCAGAGCTGTTCACTGCTTTTCCAGCACTCCCACTTGGGTCAGTCAAACAGTTACAAAATTTTAGTCAGCTTCATGTTCTGATTCCAATATAGTGGAAGAATTCAGTGCCAAAACTTAATTGAAATTCATAAAAATTTTTCTCCTTAGTGACCTAATATCAGTCAAA
>RSEF01000001.1:26560931-26571450 GCA_003993805.1 Himantopus leucocephalus
ATCTTCAAGGTCCCTTCCAACCTAAACCATTCTATGATTCATTGAGAAACCAGCTGTAAGTGTACAAAAGGTAGATAATCAATAGAATTTGATATATGCATACAGCAAATCTTCTTTGAACACAGCTTTTCCACAAATCTCTGCTTGCTGGAATTTGCATATATAGTATATTTTTATGGCTTTTCTTTTCCTCTGAATACATGTTTCAATTTTTGTACAACAAAACCAAACATGGATAGAATTATCGTTTCAACTTTGGAAACCCGCCCAAAAAGTGTTCACAATACAGAAGTGTCATAGACATAACAGACAAAAATTTCACCCTTTTTGCCCCATTTCAGTCATAATGTGCCTGAACTATAACACAGTATAACAAGTATTTTGTGTGAAATTAGACTGTTACCAGAAAAAATTTATAAGGTATATTTTCTTAGAATGCTGTTTCAACATTTGAATAGAGTTTAGTGTAAAATCTTGCCAGGGATACAATGCTTTTTTTTTTTTTAAGTGACAGTGAAAGAAAGCATGCACAATAGGTATAATATTTGAAGTATTGACATAATGATGAATAGCAGAGCTGTCAAGACTTTGAAGGTTCCATGTGACATTCCTACACACACTAACATCTATTGCCTTCTTGTCCTCCTTCATATTTAGCTTTCAGGATCCTGAATTTCCCAAGTCTGCTAACAATGTTCAGAGTTTATTAAAGTTTCACTGCACTGAAAGATAGTGTTTAAATACTGTGTCACCAAGCACTGCAGTACAATGATCTTCAATGATCTCCCCAGATACTCACCACAGGCAGATTCCTGTAGCTTTGCAAAAGGGTTTAGGAGAGAGTAAACCTCCCAAGCTTGAACACAGGTTCAAAATTTAAATTGCAATGGATTTCAGAAATACAACCTGAGCTTGAAATACAAACACATACTGCGGGAACAGTTCAAGAGTCCATTCTAGTCACTTATTCTAGCGAGAGGAAGCTTCTGGATCACTGAGAGGTGTTCACTGTCATATCTTCCAGTACCAGATAGAGTATCTGTGCCTTTGAAAGTGCTTCCTATTACCCAAGTCAAAGGAATTATCCCTTGGTCCATTAGATGCAGCATAGCTAACTCCAAGTCTAGTCTTGATAGCTAGTTTAATTGTGTCACTGCACTAATAGCAAAAATACAGACGTTCAATCTTCAAACATTGTTAGAAAACAAAGGTGGGAAAACTGGTAAAGAAATATTTTTTTGTTCCATATTTCCCTCTGTATAGGAATAAGAAAGTGATTTTTCAGATGAGCAAATTGCAATTAGGTATCCAAAGCATCAGATTTTGATAGGAGGCAAACATTTAACTGCTTCTTCCCCCCCCCCCGATTAAAAAGTCTCCTCTAAATAAATAATCTCTTCAGTCTACATATGGCTACATGGCACAATGACTGAGTGCATCTATCCATTTCTTCACTGTCTTACGCACACAGACAAAAAAAAGGAAGAGATTAGCTAAAGTCGTTAAATTTTACCACCATTTTTCCCTTAACACAGCTGGAACCCGGACTTTCGCTAGGCTACCTTTACAACTGTACAGCTTTCATTACTGTACTGCCTGAGTGGGTCACTGTCATTAAAAGGGTTTTTAGTGTGAAAAATTCCCTGTAGCTGAGGGATGCAAGGCCATTATTCAGAGAGCAAAATGTTAAAGGTCGCACAGGTGTCTGGGTTGGGAATTGCATCAAAATCTCCTGTCACATAGCTTGGAGCTCCATATACTATATTATTCTCTCCTTACCAAAAAAGCTTTCCAGGTATCAGTGTCTCCATTCCTCTACTCTTTGGGAGAAGGGAGCTGTGTCACTTATCAAATTAGGCTTTTAATTATGTTTGGCATAGGATGTTCAGCAGCTGGAGCCTCTCCGTGCTTGGCCATCAGTAGAGCTTCAGCATCATGCCAGGCTCCCCGAGGGCCCTGCTCCTCTACTCGTACCCCGCGCAGGGTCCCTCACAACACACATATCACCTCCTCACTGCACCCCACATAGTGCTTCTGCATCGACCGAAGTACCTCATCCCACCCCCTGCATGCCACAGTACTCCCTAGCTCCCCACGCTGATGTCTCCTACCCCAAAGCTGCACACATCTCCCTAATCATCTCCACCAGGCTGGCACATCACCAGTCCCTGCGCCCCCAGAAAGCTCCTCCTGACCCCTTTGGTGAACCTCTTGCTCTGACTTCATGGCTCTTGACATGCAATAGCATCACCAGAGCATCTACCAGCACCGTCTTCCTCCCATGAGAGCACGGAGCCAGCAGGAACGGTGCATGAAATGATGTGGAACAAAGCAGCACAGGCTGAAAGAGAAGCACATGGGCATGTGGGATCTGACAGCACGGGGGGCTCTGGAGCAGGGAATGAGAGGGAGAAAGGAGGACTGCAAATGGACACAGCAATACCGGAGTGAAAAGGAAGAAAGCTGGGGTTAGCAGGCTGGTTTTATATAGCCGAAAGCTGGGACCTGGCTGACTAAGGCCAGTTCTTCCATTTTCTGATTCTTCCATTTCCTTTTTCTTAATAAATTCTGACTTTATTTGTCACACTCTGTTGTATTTTCCTACCCATTTTTCTTTCCTTTCTGTAGTTTCTTAAATATTCACCTAGACTTTCTCTATTCCCTCCCTGCCTCTGTTTCTCTCCATTATAGCCTTTCTCTTATTCCTCTTAAGGATTCCTGTCCTTATCCCTGTGCCCCTCCTTCTTACCCTCTGCATTTTCTTCATCCTGCTAAACTTCCAGCTGCCACAAATACCTCTCCTGGTCTTTCACGTGTCACATGCGATGATTAATTTCCATCCCTGTTGTTGAAGCAAACATGCCTCTCAGAAAACGTTCTTTCTATAGCAACCTGATGTAGGAAGCGATAGAGACACACACAGCTGCTACAGCGCCTGGATGGGAGCGATGGGTCACCCCCAGCGGGCAGTGGCGAAGTGATGTTTGTGCTGCTGATTGAAGGAGTTGGAGGGTGGCATGAGTTGGTGGAGAATTACGTCGTGGGAGGTACGTGCTCCGCCAGAACGCTTTGCCTAGGGCCAGTCGGGTAGGTGTGTTTCCACACAGACATGCCAGAGAGGGAACATCTTCTGAAATTAATGATTACCAGATTAAAAGCTGCATTTCAGCCTTCTCCTGTCACTTAGGGGAGATAACGCCTGACATTTTAATGGGCTTGCCAGCTGATGTCTTAATTCTTCTTGGCCATGTCTTTGAGCCAATTATTTTCCTCAATCCTCTAATAGAGCTTTGGGGCAAGAGAGGGTCCCCTCTTTGGTTGGGGAGTTCATGGAAAATAAAAGTCACAACGTGGGCTAATATAGCAAGTAGAAAATCTAGGGCAGGCTTGTTAGGGAGAGAATACCTGTCTCTGCCTTTATGAAAAATCACCCTTGAAGTATTTATTTATTTAAATGTATTTAAAATATTTAACCAAGAATTGTCTGCTGAACACAGGCCACCACATTTTCACAGACAGGAAAGCTGGTATAAGCTGTGCCATGTTCTCATGTTGCAAGAAAAGAATCGCACAGCAGCTGACCGAAGCAACAAAAATTCATGCAGCTCTCTGGAGCCTGAACCCGAACACAAACAAACTCTGGGGAAGCCTAATTTCAGAAGAGAACAAAAAAATCCTTTTATGTTTCCCTGCAAACTATAATATTGCAGGTATAGATCACAGCGTGTGAGTCTTTTTATCTAATGAAAAAGCTCCTTAGTTGCTCGGTACCGGTCACAGATCACAAGTATCAAACAGGAAGACATTAAAATAGAGGCCGAGTCCGGTAATCCATCACACTTTGTATGACCAGGCTGCTTTCAAATGCAACATTAAGCTTACAACAAAATCTCTCACCACTGTTCTTTTTCTATAGCCTTTCATTTTCTAAAATTTACTTTCTGGAGTTCACATTTCCGTCTTCTGATTTGAATGACAGAGAGTTTTGTCAAATTTCTTTGATTAATGAACATTTAGCTCTCTTGCTTAATATACAAAACCTGGTCATTTATTTCTGTACCATGAACACTGCTAGAAAAATCTAGGACATATATAAATAGTTGGTACAGATAGAATACTCTTTCAAAGGAACACCCCCAAACTGTTTTAAACTTCATAGCTGGGATAAATCTGAAAAAAATCATACATTTGGCTCACTTCAGATAACATTTCTTTCACAACAGCATTTTGCAAGATAAACTGGGCATGAGCAGTAGAAAATCATATTATGAATTTACTACTGACCACACATTTAATTCAAAATTCTTTCCTTCTCTTGTACAAAAGTGCTAAGACCATTCAGTGTTTGGTTACATTTGTATTGATAGTGCAGGAATGACAGCTGACTAGCTTGTTCAATCATCATGAAAAAAAAAATATATATAGATATGATGCTGTTAATGAATTTGATGAAGCTAAATCCTGAAATCCACATGTTTCAGTAGGAAGACCAGAACAAATACTCTTTAAAAAACCTTGGAGTAATATTCCCCTCAGATTTCACAGGATAAAGCCTTTTTGCAATTGTGATTTCACTAGAAAAGAGGTAGTTAAATGCAAATACTTACACATATGTACATACTATTGTGTAGTTAGGTGACATGATATTCAAAACTAAGAAATTACTTCTGACCTTGATATGCAATTAAACTAGCCAATTCTCTTTCCACTCTGATTTTTTTTTAATAAATGTAAGCTTTTATGTGTTATTTTCCATTTCTGTTACAAGGTATAAAATATTCTAGGTATGCAATGTGATCATTGATATGCAAGGGGAAAGAAACTCTAGTTTATGAGATTTTAAACAAATTAACTTAGAACTGTCACAGGTACTTTGTACATGGCATGATTTTGGAAAAACTACATAAAAGACTCCTCATCTTGAAAAACTAGCCACCTCTTTGAACACAATTTTTACTAAATTATTTTTTTAACCGAGAATCGTGTTTGAAACAATGCATTACAGTTTTTTTCCAGTTTTTAATGTATATTGCTACAGATAGATCTTAGAGATTATTCTCTAATTGTCATTGATCCACAGTAAAGAGATTAGTAAACTGACCTGAACTCCATTAATAAACAATGTTGTCTTGATCTACTAAAATACATTTAAAAACGTTATTTTCCTTAGCACTTCAGCAAGGGCCAAGAGAGCTTGCTTGCCAGTGCTCACAACATTGTCGTGCCTTTGATATGAGTTATTTCTGATTGATCCTGCACTGAATGGGAAGCTTGCTTATTAACTTCCATGGCATCCCTGTGCCAGAGCTTACCACTCCCAGGGCAGGTGGGAATGTAGGTTTGTGCTTCAGCTACTCACATTCATAGCAATTCATAGAATTGGTTTAAGGTAAACGTGTACAAAAATACTGGAGGGATGGGGACCCCACAGAGGGGACAGTAACAAAAATGGGAAAATTATAACACCTTGAGTGTTGCTCAGCCAGAACAAGACAGGTCTGTAATAATGAAGGGCCCCAAGCACCAAGGACTGGCAAAAGCACACCAAGGGATGTACAGAAGAAGGTTATTGAAATCTGTTGCCGGATGTACAAGAGGACCTTGAGAAATTATGGAACATTTTCATATCCCTCTGGGTGAGAGGGTCTCTTGTTGCTTCTGTGAGAAAGCCTGGGCCACAATGACTGTATTCTCAGCCTGCCTACATTAGGCATCAATCTCAGTATTAACTCAGTAACAACATATGGGTAAAAATATGCTCCAAGCAGCACATTTTTGTTAGCCCATATCTGTCAGTAATTCTTATCAAGCTTTCTAAATTCTTTCCTGCTCAACTTTTTTTGGGGTAGGTAACACAGCCCAAATCCTGAGGACACCTGTTTCTTATTCTAGCTTAACTCACAGTTTTTCATTATAAGGATCTATGTAAAAATGTTGCCATGGGCTACTGAGGTCTGCTCATGAAGTAGACTGGGGTGGGATGTTTATGGTTAAGTCCTCTTAACAATTTGTTGACTACATAGAGGAGTAAAGCAGATTATTTACACAACCCTTTCCTCAGTATTATAGAGATTGTCCTAAAGAATCCTTGTATGTGATTGCTCCCGTAACACCTCCGCTGGTAACTCGGCGGACCACTTTGAATTCTGTTCTTGGGGGTTCTTAGAGGAACTAAACCATATAATTTCTACATGTCATAGAGAAAAACATAAAGAAATCCAAGTAATTTCATTAATCCAGTCCTTGATCTAGTCCAGAACTCTTATTCCGCTTGGTATAGGCAACGCAATGATCCACAAATAAAAAAAATCCTTTGAGAAAGATGGTCATCAACCAAAACATGCCTTCAAATTTTCTAATACAAGGCTCTGGTATGATCCTTTCTGATAACTTACTTAAACACTGGAAACAAGTCACAATTGACTACTAAGATGAAATATCAATATAATGCATATGTATGCCCCAAGTGTACCAGCCTGTTTAGGAATATTAGCGTACTGGTCAAGTTTCCTCCATAATGACCATTTTCATAGGATTACATGATCCCTTGTGATCTGAGTTAGTAGAAAAAGTTTTAATCAAATTAAATATATTTTAACTTGCCTCCTGAGAGAGCCATGTATGATTCAAAAAGCAAACTCTTTCGAAGTGCATAATGTGCTTCAGGAAATTGGTTTAGTGCTGAAATCTACTAAAGCTGTTGTCCAAGAGAATTCTGTGATCCCTAGTGATCTGTGTACCTGGGAAATGCCGGTTCATAGTAGTTATTTTTATCTCTCCAACAGGTGAACCCTGCCTCCACAAGGGCAATGTATTTTTAATGCATATGATGTTATTATGTAAATTGGTTTAGCTGTGTAATCTGCTAAAGGTGATTTCTCTATCCCACGTGAACAACAAAGCCAATGATCGCATAATATTCATTAAAGATAAAATTGTCTTACTTTCCACAACCAATTCCCAAGTGCATTGCTCTGACAACTTCAATTTCTGTTCCATAGTGAACCTCATGCTCATTTGCAAAACTCTAATGAATGTACCAAATAAGAGGTAATGCATTTTTCCAGCTTGCAGTCCCAAACAGACTATAAATTATTTTCCAAGGAGCAACAGACACAGTAATTAAAGAACAAGTAAGGTCCCATCAAAAGTTCCATCCATTTTTGTTCTGCATCAACCTACAAATCTATGCCAATACTCTAGCAAAAAAATCCTGCTTTGATACATTTCTGAAATTCGGTAGACATCAACCTTATTTCCGTCTATAAATGGAAGTGCAAGGTCATGTCCGTGCAAGTGAACCTATAAAAGTGACCCACTTGTACAAATGTATAGCTAGGCTCTTAAACAAACTTTATGATCTGCATACATGGATCTACATGGAGTCCTGCAATTAACTAATTTAAGAAGGCACTAGACATATTTGTATGCAAAATTAAATGTTGAGTTTCTTTGTTAGCAAAAAATCAGATAACAGCAGTGGCTACTGCAATTCTACGTCTAACTACTGTTGCCTGTATACAGAAATTAACAGGTGCAAAGTAAATGCCTGGATAAGGCTTATCCTTTAAAATATAACATTTTGGGTTAAACTGTAATTGCACGTCCACCCCCTGGGGAGCAAAGGAGTTCCTAAAAATAATTAAATGTATTTACACACGGGTGTTTTTTTTTCTGGTAATCTATATAATTCTTAAAAATATGAACAAAACCTTGTGAATAAACCCTTCACAAGACCACTGAAAGATTAGATAGTAATAAAAAAGTACTATCTAAAATAATATTAGATAATAATAAAATATTTTTTGTGAAGGCTGAACAACTCAGAAGTTCAGCATTTCAATAAATATTCAAAGGCAAGAGACAATGTTCTCTGAATAATAAAAACGCATTTTCCAAAACAGTTGTCCAAGAGTAGGTTCCCTTCCTGCATGACACTTATGTATTTTAAAAAGGAAAACATAATTTATTCTAAACAGGAGGTGACTTTAAATTTTGAAATTCAAAACAAGTTCTTGGCATTTTTTCTGTTGTGAAAATTGCAGTTTTGCAGTGACAGAATGTGAACATAAACATTTTTATGGAAATTTATTTATATAATTTCTTTAACCACTGTCATAAAACTGCAGTACAGCCATTCTCAGAGATGGATATTCAGAGAGAATTACATTCAGCTTCCCCTGATTGATTCTGGACCAGTTTTTAATTCAAAATATGAGAATTAATGCTTTTCTTCGATTTCAAGAAACTCTGGGGTTTTTTGCTTTGGTGAAAATATTTGTGAGGAGCTGCTCCATGTGAGATGCATGTGTGGACTACATTAGCTAATACTTAGTTCCTATGCTTCTGAATTTCTTGTCCTTTTGTTGCTAAGTGTTGGTACAGTATTCAGTGATATATGAGATAGAAAATGAGAATACAATCACATATATAGTTAGAATATAACGATATATATCATATATATATTATATAGCTTATATATATATTATAGAGCATAAAAAGCAGATAAGAAATTTGTTTTAATTGCAGCCTTCTGGNGATAGAAAATGAGAATACAATCACATATATAGTTAGAATATAACCATATATATCATATATATATTATATAGCTTATATATATTATATAGCACAAAAAGCAGATAAGAAATTTCTTTTAATTGCAGCCTTCTGANATCGTAACAGGGAAAAAAGGACAATTTTTGCCTTTTTTCTTTGAGATTTGAATATTCTGTCCTACCAAAGGAAAATACTGCAATACAGAATTCATTAACAGGGACTTATTAAATTTGTTACAATAGGTCCACTTGTTAAGCATTGAGTTAGTCAATCATGTAATTAAGTTAGTGTTTGCATCATATATCCCTCATTAGACTTGAAAAAATGGCAAACTAAGGTGCTCACTTTTTGCTGAAAGTCTTTTTCTTTCACTGACATGCTCCTAGATTTTAGGATTTTATACTAATTGTGCTGTATTTTATACACTTTTTCTGAGCGTTTGCTTATCTCAAGCACTATAAGAATAGTTTTCACTCATTAAATTGCAAGGAAAAAATATTGTTTCATTGGGTAACTTTTTACTATTTAAACTAGTTGAATAATGCCCTGTGCGAATGAAATTCATCACAGCAGACCAAAGTCTGTGTATCAGCTTGCATAGCCTTTAAAAATCAAAAGATGAAGTCCAATCCTTGGCTTTAATTTCTGGGCTGGAGAAAACGGAGTAGAAATGGTACTGGAGATAAAAAGCAAGGAAGAATCCTCCTTCTACACCCTATGAACACAGCACGGGAAGAGGCTGTCTTTTCATCTGTCTTTTCTTCCACGTTGGATCTGGTAGCTGCTAGAAACAGCACCTCTCTTGCAACAGACGAGCTAACCCCCCCATTGCCTGGTGACCTGACACAACATGGGCACTCAGTAGAGATATTCCTCCTCTTCTCTTCAAGTTGGTTGGTTCTGTGTGTCCTCTTCTTGAAAGTGAGGTCTATAGCATTTATTTCCTTTGTAGAACTTTGAGATCTGAGCGCTGGATTTGGGTATCATTATTCATGAGGTGTTTATTCACTAACTGGGCTGTCATAAGGAGCTTGCTGGAGTTTCCTGCTACTCATGACTGAGTTCTGGAGTTTACATTCCTAATGATGGCTGTCACGTTCCTCTTTTTGAACCTTCTCTAGGCAAAGACATAATTTTCTTTTCCCAGAATGGAGTCATTCCTTGTGTGTGTCTTCTCATAAGATGTAAATTCTTGATTCAATTAATATCAAGCTATTGGCTCCATCCACAAATCATGTCTTCCCCAACAGCTTAATGGAATAGTGCAGTCCAAGAATGCAGCACCTGCATTTTCATTTCCATTTGTATTCCTTCTTGTTTATTTCCCCTAATTACTTGGTTACCACTCCAATGCTGAACTGTAAACATTACAGACAATTGATATAAATTGTCAAAGAAGTTAGATGTAACTAAAAAGGAGGGGAAAAAACACAACTAAGCCTAATAAAATTAAACTCTGAGGCTTCATACTTCCTAGTTTAATTTTAATATCTTAAGAAGGTGAGAAGAATATGTGAAAAGAATATTAAAGCAAATCATATAACCATGAAAGTATTTTACTTTGTTAAACTGAAAAAGACTTCTTCACATTCTGGCTAAACATAACCCAGTAAGTATGATGGAATTAAAAATATATGGAACCATCCTTTCCTCTCTAGATCTACATGTTGTTACTGCATGGTGTTATAAGAAAAGAAAAATCTGTTTTAAATACCTTCGGGAGATGGATCATCACAAAAAATCTACATATAACTACAAGCCACGGAGAGAGTTCTGACGGGAACTTTTGTTTTGTGTTTCCCAAACACAGCCATTAGAGACCCTCAGTTAGCCCTCCTGGCCTCCAGCTTCATCTTCAGAAGGACAGAGTTTGCCTGTATGTCTTGTGTGCTATCCACAAGTATCCTGAATATCTAAATTCTCATTACCTGACTATCTAAAAATCACCAAATATATATATTTA
>RSEF01000001.1:26580714-26596458 GCA_003993805.1 Himantopus leucocephalus
GCCTCCTCCTCCGCCTCCCCCGCAGCCCCTCGCCCCCTCCGAGGGGTTCCTCTGCCGGCCCCGGGCGAGCCCCCACCGCGGCGGGACCCTCCAGCTGCGGCCGCCGGGGGACGCGCCGCGGCCGGCCCCAGATGTTTGCGGCGCGGGCCGCCCAGATGTTTCCCCCCCTGCACGGGGGCCGCCCTGGGGGGGGGAGGCGGGGGAGGCGGTTTCCTGGCCGGGGAGGACCCAGGGCAGAGCCAAATAAAAGGGGGTCGAGGCTTTCGCGGGATCCGGCGCTGCCCGGTGCCGGTGTGTGTCCCCCCCCGCCCCGGCTCCTGCCCCGCTTTCCAGGAAAAAGCAGCCGGGAGCGGGCAGGGCTGGCGGCGGGGCTCACGGCTCCCACTAGCCCGGGCAGGCGAGGTAAAGTAGAAAAAGTCGAGCGACTTCTTGCTGACACACAAACCCTCCTTTGATTGCTGCGTCTAACAGAGGCTTTTTTTTTTATTTGCCTTTTTTTTTTTTTCTTCCCTCCCGTGGTTTTCTCCACGAAAATGAGCACCCGTGGCTGTAGTTCCTGTAATTTCGCAGGAATGTATGGCAGAGCCCTGAATCCAAAAGAAGAATGTCTAAAAATAAGATTGAAAGGATGAAGCCACTGTTTTATTTGCAAATGTCATGCTGTAGCAAACGGTGTTAGTGATGTTACTGAATCATTCACGGTACAATGACAAGCCTTTTATACTGCACCACCTCTGTTATACTATCCAGCAGGGAACACCAATGAAATCCTCAAATCTTACATATGGAAAAATCCTCCTTTGAGATATTTGCCAGGAAGTTGTGATAATCAGGTTTTGAAGCTCTGTTTAAACTACACCAGGAGCCTCCCTGACCCTTTCTACCCCTCTCACCATCAAGCTCTTGTGTTGCCAACCTCTCCTGTGGCTGTTGGAATAGCCAAGCTGAGGTGCACCGCTTGCCATAACTTGGACTAAATTCTGAGCCCACCCCCAGGTGCCCTAATTTGGGATTTCTGCTTTTCAGGATCCAAAAGCGTTTTGCTTTGGGTAATTTGTGGAGGAAATTAACTCCATGTAAAGATTAAAAATTAGATCAACTGCGCGTTTCTGTTTGATGCTTTCCACCTTTGGTTATCTTCTCAGACATCTCTGTCCATACTTGTCTCTTTAGTATAAAGTGACACTTTTGCTGTCAGATAAATAGTACTCCAGCAAATCTCCTTCAGCATCTGGCAAGCAGATGCCTTTGCAGGTTGGGTGATGTAACGAGTACAGAGAAAACGGCAATTAATATTTTCCAGAAGGACTACCTCTCTGTAAAGAGTGTTTCAGAAATCCAGCCTCTGTGACAGCTGCTCCTCTTTCCTGGTCTGAGTGGATTTTGCAATTTTTTTTTTTTAGATGGCAGAATGCATCTCACGTAATGACATTAATTCCTACCTAATGGATATCCTTCTGTTGCAGAAGAGTTTTCAGTTAGACTGAGCTAAATCAGTCAATGAAACTGATAACTGTAATTACCTTATCTATTTACTATTGGTTTGATGTGTTTGTCTTGGCAGTGGAGCAAAAATCACTTCCTGGGATTCCTCTCTTCCATCCATACTTAAGATGACTTCAAAGTGATTCTAAGTAACAATTAGTGTCTCCAATGTCAAAAACTCCAATTAGCATCCCGGAAACCCTGCAGGGATTCTGCACTTCTGCGAGGACCATTGCAGTGTGCATTGAAGTAACCACAGAGGAGCGCGTGCATAGAATATTCTATAAACTGTTAGGGACTGCAGAAACAACAAAGCATCCTTCGCAATTTTTTACCAAAGGTCAAGAAGAGGCCAACTGCTACATTCAGTCAAGACCCTCCTTTGTTTTCATCTTATTCTTTTTACCTTATTCCAAAGTTAGGAAATTAATTCACCATACCTGTTCTAAACTTAGGCTATGCACCTGGCACACAGGCAGGCAATTGAGCCCTCCTCTAGATCGAGGAATATTCACCCATCTCTGAAAGGGCTATGTGTGCTTCCCAAACTCTGGTTGGTCAAAGGAGGCAAGAAATTATACAACACTTGTCTTGCTTCCTGGGGCAATGTATTCTGAGAATTAATACAAACAAGGGCAAATACCTTAGAGAAAATTTAAATATGTAAAAATTAAGTAAAATAAGTCAAAAAGTCTTGTTCATATCATAGTGTGTTTCCTGCCTGTTCAGGATTGCTTTCTACAATACAATTGTAAGAGACAATTAAAATTACTAATAGATCCAGTTTACCAGTTTGTAACTAATATATTGGATCCATTCCACTTTTTTTCCTGCTTAAAAAGTCCATCAGCAAAAGAACAATTGCCTTTCGATGTTTAACTGACTCTTAGGTCTGTGCTATGAATGATTCTGGATGACCACTCAATACTTCAATGGCATGGGTTTGATGTGATTAACATTGCTTTTGCTGTATGGTAGAATGACCAAGCTCTGTAGCAAAATGACCACGTAATCATACCATGTATCCTCTCTGACACAGTCAATCCTACTCACTCAGTAAGAACTAGCTAACAAGTAACTGCAGGCAAAAACTGTGGTTTCTAAGATAGAAAAGCAAGATTCTCTAAACAATACAGCCCAGGTGCATCACTTATGTCTGCCCATCTGACAAAGCTGTTATTTCCATATGCCCTTGTGTCCTCCTTTTTTTTCCTGGAAAAATTCCTTCGTAATTGGGAATCCCTCCATTCTAGCTGGAGTCAAAGTAAATAGCATCCACAAAAATCATTAAGGAACACACTTTAAATAAATCTCCTTTGGGCTTGAGTCCCTAAGGCGCTTGCAAAGGAGACTTTTTCTAGGCATTTGTTTGGTTATTGACTGCTGATATTGAGCATTGCGCCTGAAGCAAGTCGTAAAAACATTTCTTCATGGCTAAGCCTAAATGCGATGAGATTAATTAACAACTAGTGCTTGAACCGCTTTCTCAGAAGTTACCTGAATGAACCATTACAAGGCCAAATGTCTGTGGCTCCGAGTCCCACAGGTCCATTACATTGCATTTAATACTGTGCCTAGTTCTTTACTTCATCAGAGTTGTCATAGGTATCAGGCACTTAACATCAACTGTATTTCCGTACTTCACCATTTGCCCACAGTCACATATCCGTGCCAAACACTCATCAGTACATTATAGACAAATCAGAGGTATACATGTTTTAGGATTACTGTAACATCTGCAGTTTGGCCAAGAGGGCAAGTGGTAGCACTTGGAGGCCATGTGAGCTAGTTTCAGCCTAGTCACTTGGGGTGACAGTACCTTTAGCAAACACTGGAAGCAGACACCACCATAACCTTGCTCTCCCAGTTGTTCCCACAGGGCTCTTGCAGCTGCACTCTGTGCCTTTGGCCTTTGCCACTCTTACCTTGGCTGGCTGCGTTCATGCCAACCTGCCTCCTGAGGAGGCCACCTGGCCTCCGGCATGGTTATAGAGTAGAGATGTGCAAGATCGTGGCCCTGCACAGTCAGGGGGTGAAGCTAACTGTGGACCTCCTGAGCCTAGTGCAGCACAACAGGATACACTCATGACATGTGTCTGTGTAAAAAAATGAAGTGACATGTCTATCTGCTCCCCTGGACACTTCAAGTCTAAGATGTGCTTCTTATAGGTACTTCCGTAGCACCACATCTAATTTATAGCTGATGAAATGTAGCATGTAAGTGGAGCTGGCACTGATAAAATAATTGATCTCCAGACAGAGTGCCCAGAAAATTAAACAAATAATTCTGGCCTTGCAAAGTTTATGCAACAGTTTAAAAAACAGCAAATACATGCATTGGCTACGCCTTGAGGAAAAGCAAACATTGACATTCTGTCTTCAATACAAATTGTAACAAGAAAAATAAATAAAAAGTGAATTTCAATACAAAGACCTATCTTATGACAGTCCAATTTTTGGAGTGCTAGTCAGGATATTTGCTCTTGGATGGATTTAGAAGATCCGGGTTTACATCTGTAAAGTTTAAAAATGCTTATAGGCCTAATTCTGCCATCAGTAAAAAAAGTAGTTACATTATATATGGCATTTAAAAAATTATTAATTTTTATAATTATTCATTATGTTGTTGGTTTTGAGGTACTTTTGGGTTTTTTACAAGTAGCCTGTGTAAGAAACTTTCAAGAAACATGTTTTTTTCAAGATGGTATCCTTGCTCTGCATTAATCAGCAATTTTTCAAGCTGACTCCTAGCATATAAAAATGTATCCCCCCCTTATGAAAGTTTTTCATCTAGCAGAACATGCAAAAACAATCACAGAGAAAAACAGGCGAAAGAGCTCAACTTACCCCTATCTTCATTAAGAGAGGAACAGCAACGACTGCAGGTGCAGTACCTGAAACAATCTATAATTCACGGGTAATTGGCTATGTTTCAAGTTGATTAGAGTCCTTTGAACTAATCTAGCAATTCAGCATGGGGAATCTAATGTAATAAAGCCAGAAATGCCAAGCATATTAACGGTAAGAATTTTCTCCCCAGACTTCTCCATTTCTGTGTAATGACAATTCAGAACAGAGAAATCTGGGAAAAGCAGAAGCACTAGGAGAAAGTAGTTTGCATATCCCGAATGTTTTTCTTCTCAGAGTATCAGTACTTGAAACGAATATATGCCTTGTCACTGAGAGCTGTGCAGGTGAGGTCTTCTGTCTTCTACAGTACAAACATGTATAAAAATGATGATCCCTGTCTCCACATTGTAGATCAAGAATCTTTGCTTATTCTTTCCTCATCATTAGAGGTGGTTTTCTATGGTTAGGTTAATGACTTGATGATCTTAAACGTCCCTTCCAACCTTAACAATTCTATGATTCTATGATTCTATGTATCAGCTGAATGAGAGCAAAGACGATTTTTAAGGCTGCAAATGCCACAACAGAAGTTTGAAATGTGGAATGACATTTCTTTTTACTACACTTCAGCTTGTGAAGCAAATTTTGGATTAGAAAGTAAGAGATTATTCACACTGGGGAAAATGATGTGCACTAACCTGACATTTTTCGGTGGAGGATAGTCAGCAACAGATCAGTCGAAAAAGTCTCCAACAGTGTAACTTCCCAGTCATGTCAGGCAGCAGAGGGCTCATCTGGTGTACTCACTCGGAGTCAAATACTAAGCCAAGTTCCAGTTTATCAGTTGTTGCAGAAGCTGGGATGTGGAAATATAAAGCAGAGGGCTGTGGGAAAACAAGGGATAACCTGCCAGCTGAGGAAAGAAACGGTGGCTGCAACAACTAGAAACTCTCCCTGCCTCCACCAGGTTCCTCGATCATTTCTAGATGAGTTACCTGCATGTCTGTGTTTGGCTGATGATTTCTTATTTTGGGGCGTCCGGTAGGAGACATCTCTGTTATACATTTATTGAAGCACCAAGCACTCAGAACAGCAAATGAAGTCGTCTGGAGCAGCTCGTTAAAATATACAGTGTTCCGAAAAAATGTCAGGGCCAACAGAGTATGCAAAAAGCTGTAGCGAATCATAATAAAAAGTTCCCAGTTCCCTGGAAATAGTATCTCCTCACCTTTAGTGCACACTGTGATGATAATCATGTTTGCAAATCATTCAGCGGCTGCGGGAAAGCCACCCCAGAAAACCTCACGAAGGAGCTGGCAGCTCTGAATTCAGCTCACTGCCGGGGTTGTACGGTGATAAATGGGGCTCGGAGTCACACGCTTAGTCCAGGAAATGTAGAGACCGGCTTCATTCCCAGACGCTGTCCTGCTTTTACACTAAACGAGGCGCTAGTCCCATGGGGAAAATGGTATGCAGTCAAATGACTAAATCATGTCACATAATACACATGGCGTGGGGGAAGGGGAGAGGGGGCTGAACTGCGCTTCCAAAGGCAGCGTTAGGTCTGGATTTGCCCAGCTTTGGAGAGTTTAACTTTGTAAACCTAATGGTGTTCTTTTGACTTTTTTTTATGATGCAACTTCGTCTTCTTCATTGTTTTGTTAATTTTTGTTCTCCTTGTCTCTCTCTGACTCACTTGCTGCATTCAGCACGTACCTCGGGTGAGTCAGGAGAGCGGGCTAAGCCAGGGGAGGATATCAGGGTGAACAACCCTCTGGACAGAGACATGAGGCGGAAAGAACAGGACGGGAAAACTGGCCAGTTGAACAGTTGACACGAAAAGCACCAGCTGTAGCCCAGCCCAGGGAGAAAAAGGGAAAAACACTTTTCAGGGGAAGAGGGAAGGCGAGAGCAGGAGCACAGCTGCGGGAGGTGAGTGTGGAGGGACAGGGAAGTCGGAAAGCCAATGTCGCTGCATGGGCATTGCCTCCTGCGACACTTTTCCCTCCGCTCTGCGGCAGCACAGCAGGTAACGTCCTCCCGCTCGCCATGCAGAGCAGGGGCTCGCGGCTGTTGTGGTACCAGTCTTTATCCCATGGGACACCAGGGCCAGAAAAGGTCTGGTGCAAAAAATCTCCTCCCATATACACATTTATCACACACATGAGAGAGAAAGAGCACTAATAAGAAAGGAGCCTATCCAAGCGTCACAGAAGTCTCTGTATCCAGGTGCAATACTCCCTGGAGAAAAACGCTTTCCCCTCAGTCACTGTCCTCCCAACCAGCTCCTCGCAGGCATGGCCACGTGTCCCATCTCACTGGGAACTGGATCCTTCGGTCTTCTGCCTGGCTGTCGCTTAGCAAATCTTTGTCCTGTCAAAGCACCTAAATTTACAGCACCCCCACCCCAGGTCCTTGCCATTAACCCAAACCGTTTCTCACAAACCAGATCCCTTCCAAAGGCAGCTCTGGGCTCTTTATCATACTCCTCCCCAGGAATGTCTTAATCAGATGGCCCAAAACCCCCAGCCTGAGCGCCTCATCCCTGGCCCTGCCGACCCTGCTCCCAAACCAGCGGCCAAGCCACAGCTGCGGCGGTGCCTCGGCGTTAACTCGCTCGGCTCTCCCTCCCCTTTGCTTTAAACCCGAAGCAAGGTAGGCAGGCCCACTTTCCACAGCGCTGGCTCTGCTCCGGTCCCGCCTCTCCTCCAGGTTTCCCACAGCATCAAAATTTCCATCGGCCCGGGAGTTAGTATATATTGGCACAGGCGCCCTATAAACACAGGCACGCTTGAACGTGAGCTTGAACTCGCAGGGCGATGTTGGATGTAACGGGATCACAGGCAAGTCAGCGAAGCAGCTTTGTAGGAAAAGGCCGTGGTGGGGAAGCAGGGGAGTGACAGGGAGAAGGCTGTTTCTGAGCAAGAAAGTTGAGGGAAAGCAGAGAAACCCAGGGACAGCTCGAAAAATAATAATTTGTGGTCAGGCGGGGAGAGTGGTGGACAGAAACCCACAGTATGGCACACTTCTCCTGGGAGATGCAGATGTACAAATGTCTCATTGTCAGCTCATGTCTATATATACATTATATACATGTTATTTGGTCCTTGGTGAACAGGCACAATAAAAATAAAACTATTAAGTAATTTAGTAAGACAGTGATTGCTGTAGAAGAGAAAGAGGGCGATTTCTGATCCTGGATCTCCTGCTGAAGTTCCCAGCCAGGACATCCTCTTTCAATGAAAACAAACAGAAAAAAAAAAAAATCTACTTCATTTTGACTTTCCTGTGACTTACTTCAATTGTTTTAAGAAATTCAGTGCTTTTACCTCCTTTTTGTTTCTGAGCAAATGTATTTCTTTTTTTGACAGAACATAGGAACTGATTCTGCCAACATGTCCATTTGTGCTTCATTTCACAACCATGAGTAATCGCCCTGCAATTAGCATATTTGTATGCATTTGAAGAATGAAGTTCAGTATGGCTTTATGTCTCCAGATTTCCTCTGAAATAATAGCGAAAGGCTGAGGACTGTAATTCACATTAACTGTGCAAACAAGCTGAGTGGTTTAAGACTCCCCGCTGATTCCCAGACGCTTAGTTCTGTCCTGCTGCCAGACGTACCCTCAGAGCAGAGCTGACTGACAGGAGTGTGTCTCTGCCTTTCGCCGTCACAGTTCGCAGCCCAGCAAAGTGACACAAACCTCCCCACGTCGATCAGACTCTGAGCTGGACCAGCCAAAATGCAGGTGGATGTGCCTCTCGGCTCACTTCGCTATAGACTGTTGTAGAGGTGGTGTTGGATGAACAGAGATGTTTTGAAATGTATTTTAAATCGTAGCTTATTTTCAGCTATGTTGTGTTTGAGAAGTACCTGTAAGGTGTTGGAGTATTCTTCTGGGTGACATAGGATAACAGGAGCAATGGAGATTTTTTTACTAGTTAAGGCAGTGTGAGATCTGGGTTTGAAAAGTCCATTTGCACACCTGACAAGTAAAGAAGAGTCACAAAACTATTCATGGAAACCTGCATAGACCTGCTAAATGTAACTTACATGCTCTGGAAGGAAAATGTTCCTTCAAAAAAATGTCATTAAAAGCAAAGGCTTTTATTAATCTTTCTACATTTACTTTTACAGAATAGCATGTGCTGCTTATAAGAAAAAAATGCTACTGCTTTTTCTCACTGAGAAACTTCTGGCATCACATATAATTATTCTGTCAGAACAAACCTGGGGCAAGAAATATATTATCTTTCCTATATTAAGGATTAGGGGAGACCTTCCTAAAAGCTTTCTTGTATTTAACATTGAAAATATGAAAAACAAGACGGAGCACTGGGAGCAGCAGATCCCTTAGTGATGACAGGGATATTTTGGCCTACAGGAGCAGCTCACCAGCTATAGGCAAGTATCTGAGGAAGGTTTTGGAGAAGCATGGGTAGACAACCCACCTTGGTTTCTGGGTGCGGGGTGGAAGCTGCTGAACCCCTGGGCTGCCTCAGAGTTGAAGAGCAGCTCAGCTGGGTGTACAGGAGGAGCTGGGTGAGCCATCTCTGATGTCAGCCACCCGCCGACCCCAAGGAAATGCAGCAGACATGGGGACCTCCGTCCCTCTGCAGGGGTTGCTGCTCATCCCTTCCCTCCAGCCCAGGCATTCGGTGGGCATGTGGGTGGGGGCACCCAGGGTTACACCAGCAGCTCTCCCTTTGGTAAGGGGGGGGGGGTGGGGGTGGGCTGCATCATGGAAATGGAGGGCAGATCGAGAGGACAGTTTGGGAAACACCTGCAGTGAGGAGCGGCCAACTAGTGATTCAATTTCAGGAGTGAGATCAAGCTGACCACGGGGTAAATACCGCAGTCCCTAATACAGACTAAATTCTGCCACGTGTTTCAGCGGGTATTGATTTCCTTCATATCAGCAAAAGTCATATATGAACAACACAGGGCAAAATTTGACCATAGAGTCCTGCGCTCTTGGTTATGGCTTTTGTCTCTTACTGGCACTGCAATTAGTTTTAATCTCAAACTCGTGCTTGCAGCAGTCTACACTGCACGTTCTCGCTCTGTATCGACAGACTCCCTCTGCTGGAAAATGGCTGTAGATGTTATCTAGCCATTTAATGACAAAAAGTGAGCTAACTTGTAAACGATTTATTTTGTAGCACATGTGTAATTTTTATTTACACTGTCTATAGAATTGTAAAAATATTTTGACCTCTCCCCTAAACACTGGCATGTTTCTATAACACGCGGAAGCTGGGAGTTAGTTTCTATCTTCAAAGTTGGACTCTGAACTGTATAAAAAGCTACAACGTTTACCATAACCTTGTAATGCATTAATCCACCAAGTAAAGTTTTGTTTTCTTTCTTCTTCTGTAATGGGAATCAAGCCTTGAATATTTCCCCTCCGTAGCCCTGAAGGACCCTCTCTTCTTGACTTCTTCATCATGTTTGACAAGAGTCTGCCACTGACTTTACACAAGAACCTGGACACAACATGTTGGACAAGCTGGTTTCTTTAGCAGCCACTTTTGAATACACCATTAAAAACAAATGGAAAAGAATGCTAGCAAGCAGGATTTTGTCACAGGAATTCCTGTTATTTCCCAGGACTTTTGAGAGGTGTAGCTGATATATTTCCTTGGGAAATTAAGATCCCTGGTCCAAAATATTTACTGAATCAATGATATTAAGGAAATGAGGATACTGTTGTTAGATGAAGTCCTGTTATGATCAGAATAATTTCAGCAGGATCCAGACCAGACACGGTTTTATTTTTTTCCAGAAGAACGCGGTATCCAGCACTTTCTCTTTTTGCTTATTTGATACCAGGCGAAAAAGTCTTGAGATAAGGTTCTGTGTTTGAAAGTACAGCTAATGTAGTAGCTACGCCTGCTTCTCTCACTCCATTCCACCCATGTCTCAGATGCCATCTACAGAAACAGCCTCCAACGAGAGGAGTACTTAGTCTTCAGTCCCTTTCCTGAGGTCATCAATAAAGGCGCCAACTATACCACGTAACTTATCTCTATGGAGAGGAGTGAGCCAGACTAACTGAAACATTGATTAGCCAGAGTTTAGAAGAACTGTTTGCTCCTTCTCTGCAGCGCCAGCTCTGAACTGTAGACAATGAAACACCCAGCAACTCGCAGCTTCTTCAGAGCACTGGTGTTCCCTTTTTTCACTAAAACGATCGGATAAACTATGACACACACTGGCTGCAGCAGCTCCAGTGTGACCCATCATCTTCACCTTTGGTCCTTCCATCAGTGCAAAACTTCCCTAAAAAACATTAAGAGTGATACTGAGGAGTCCCCCACCTTCTAGGTACCATCTGATAATGTGGGATTACTGCAGCAGCTCCAACACACACGCATATATCTTTCAAACACCAGCATTCAAGGTTTAGTCAGGGTCTGGAGAAGTTGATATATAGACCCCTTCCTCTACTCTCTACATTGCACGTAGCAGAAAATAAGGCCCTGGGAGTTTGTCACAGTACCTCTTTGTGAAAGCTGTGCATGCAAGTGAAGTTCTGTGCTGCTGCCAGTCCCCAAGCCATCATGACAAATAACACACAGATCCAAATCTTCCTCCTTCAAGTGAAAGGAAATTTTTGTCAGTCTTAAACGCGCTCAACTCAGAATTGCTTTTGATTAGGTAATCAAATTGAAATGAATAACCTGAATGAGCAATGAACGTAATGAATGATGTTTGTTGACCATATAGTTGAGACCTGGATTACTACTGCTGTGGGACTAAATTTGTTCCATGCAAAAGGAGTTAAAGTAATAGAAAGTCTGTTGTCTGAAGCGGCCTCATCTGCAGCTGTCGGTAGGTAGAACTTGGCACTAAGGAGAAGGAGTTAATGAAATTTTTTTCGTATCCGAAATTCTGGGCTAACCTGTGATTTCCGCTCCTGCACAAGTGGGAGCAGCCCAAAGTTACTTTGTTCCCCCTGAGGACCTTTTATTGCTGCCGGGACTGTCAGCACAGAGGAATGCCTTAACCGTTCCTCTCTCCCAGGCATAAACTTGTGCTAGCTGTGGGAAGGCTAACCTAAGATCACTCTAGCTGCTTTCTGACAGCCAAAATTCTCTGTGTAAGAGTCCTCAGGGAGTAGATCCACTAGATTTAAAATGCTCATGTGATACATTTAACATGTATTTTGTGCTTATAGGAAGAGCAGAATATGAACTGAGATCCATTGCATAAAGGTCCAGGAAGGGTTGTCTTCCAAAGGACCAAAACCATAGCATCCACCCCATATAGTAGGATATGGTTGCAGGGAAACCCAGGGGAACGGTGTCCGTGAATACTTCTGCTCAAGATTAGGAGCAAAAAGAGAGGTCTTTTTTGATACTTCAGTATCAGGAATAGGACTAATTCACCAGGCTGGGAGCTCTGTGTAAGGACTCCATGTGCTTTCTGATGAAAATTCGCATATGACTGTCACAAGTTTTGGTGCATCTTCTCTATACAGCAAAACTCTATCAATCAGTTTAGAAATTGCATGAACATTTCAACCAATACATAAGAAGGAAAAGAATGCATCAAACGTAACAGAATATTAGTCTTTGATGCTTCCTGTATCATTTCTTTCTCCTATTTTCTGTCTGGCCTGAGAGACAAGACACAGCTGAGAGAAGTTGTCTTTTTCTAAAGTACAATAGAGGCTGGGCTGGGATTCAGAGGGATCCTCCTAACAGGAGGAATATCATCTGTCAGTCTAATCTAAAACAACACAGTAAATGAAAATCAGCATCCTACAAGCAACATTTTCTGCAATGAGTGCGTTTATTTTAGCATTTATTCATACACAGTTACCTAAAGCTCTGTCACAGAAACTGCAGGCAGGGCATTATCTATCAAGTTTGTTGGATTTCAATATTTGCTTCTCTCATTGAATGACTATATTTTGGCTGCAATATCCTTCTGGACATATTTCAAGACCTTTTTTTTTTTTCCAATGGTTTTTGCAGATGGCTGTATAAACTCAAGGTCCCATGATTATGATTCATTTCTGTGTGAATAAATTTGGTTATCAGGTTAGATTAGATCTCTGTGTGATTTTATACTATTCATGTGCACGCTGAATGCATTCAGAGCCAGGGCTGTGCTTACACAAATATCTTCTTTTGTGCCAAAGATCAAAAAAGTACACACAAACATTTTCATTTTTTTATATTTAATATTGGGTTTCTTTTTTAATGGGTATTCTTGTTCAGTTATACATGGTGGTTGTTTTGGGGTTTTTATGCATTTAAATATTTCCCGTTTTTTTCCTAGAAAGGATTGTTGCAAGCGTGTACATAAATACAGCTATTGCTTCATTTTGCCTTTGTGGGGTCTGGCATTTTATAGACTAATATGTGATATGCTAACAAGTACCCAAAACTTAATCCATCCTCAAAACCATGCTGCAATTAAACAATATTTGCTTTGGGAATGCCCACCTAAAAGATGAGGTAACCACACTTGACGTTCTCTTCTTAGCCCTCTCAGAAAACACTGGGGTAGAACTGGATCTTGCTCTTGAAATGCTTGTACCTCCCCATGCCCTAACTTCCCACAGGAGCACTTTCTAGTTTAGCCTGAAGCAGTGGGAAGGACACACAGAGTGGAGCGTTTTACCAGCGCGTGGTCTCCCACTCGTGAGACACAGCAAGTTTAAAACGTCCTTCAAAGGCCTCTGAGCCAGGTCGGCTTTCGATAGCCAGCCCGCCGTGGGAGTGTCCTGCTGGTTCCCCTCTGTTGTAAAACTGCTTCAGGTTTTCAACATTATCTGCTAATGAGCACTTTGGAAAGGGAATTTTTTGGTCCCTTTGTCTTTGCTTCCCGCTAACTGACCTCCTTCGTGTCCAAGGTTTGGACTCTGATGCAACTTGTAGCCACCCCACTCTTGGAAAGAGCAGGAAAAGCAAACAGCGTGTGCCTCGGAATGGGCGGCTGCACAGAAAACGCCCACAGCTGGCCCAGCTGCTCTGGGAACTGGGGATGGGAATCAAGGCAGTGACTATTCTTCTGTCAGTCATGACTGAACTAGTGACCTACTGTGAAAGTGAAAACCCTCTGGAGTCTTTCTGACTGCTTGTAGATCCCAATTTCACTTTCTGTGGAAATAGAATTATCAGCCACAATATTCCAGTCAGATTGCTCTTGGGATGATTACCTTCCTTCCCAAATGCCCGATCTGTTATGGAATAATTGTTAATTTCAGTGGAGAATGATTTATTCTATCATGGAAGTTTCAGTAATACTATTGTATCAGGCTATATGGGACTAAACTGGAAAGAGCTGTTGGTCCAATCAGGCATGATATGAAGCAAGAGGTGACACTTCTGAGTAAACAGTTTTTAGTGATTTAAGGAGGACAGTGTTGGAGGTGTTATTTGAAAGCTTCTGGTTCCAGAGTCACACCACGGGGCTGACGGGCCAGTTCAGAAAGGACATAAACACTTACAATCTCTGGCATTTGAGAGATGGGGTTCAGTGATACGCACAGGAGCTGTTTTTAGGCTACCTCGGTGGCACTGAGGCTTGCCTGTGCTTTGATGGAGACGGTAAATAGCAAGTCAGAGCCAGGCAGACATGGGTTTTCTATTTTAGCTCTTTTTGGTGTTTTCTTTTCATCAGGTATGGTGTACAACCAGTACGTTAGAATCACAAATACAAGGTTTTTGGAAATTCTGCTGTGATACAGCTGGGCCTGTTGAGTTAACCTGGCTGGAAAACAGGAGGAGGAGGCTGGTGCCCTGAAATCCAGGCAAAGCTGGTGCAGCCACAGCATTCAGCTCTCACGAGATGTGAGGGCAGGCTGCTACACGAAAGGATGTATGTGAGAGGTTTTATCTGAGGCACCACAGCACAGCTGGCCATGTCCCTTTCTGTCCAGGTCTATCGTAATGCAGTCTTCAAATTAAGGCTGTAAAAGGAAAGCCATCTGCGTGGAAGTTTTGGCTGACAGAACAACTTCATGAAAATCCAATCTGGATTGGGGAGGAGAGAAACTATGCATAGGAACAACATCTTTCAGTCAGATTTATTAGTTTATAATATATGTTACCAGGCAAGAAGCAATTTACAAGCATTAGCAAGGGTTCAATTGTTTTCTTATATATCACCCAAAGCCCTACTTCAAAAGAAAAACAATCCTTTAATGGAGATGCGTTACAAAGTTTTAAGGATGCCCTAAGCTTTTAAAAGGTTGAAGATTCAAAATTAAGGCTCTAAAGTAGAATAATAAATCTTTGTTAATGACAGAAAGTCACAGGAAGAATAACCAGCAGACTTTGACTTTTTCTCATGACTTCATTTGTCTTCACTCTTCTCTGACTGCACTATCCAAAGCAGGTTTTCTCTGTACTAGGCCTGGGGAAATTATTCCCAAAGAGGGCAGCGTTCTCTGCAGAGAAGACTTACATGTTGAAGAAGGAGGGCACGGGGGGTTTGGGGGGCATTGGCGGGTGTGTATATGTTTATGAATGTGTGGAGGTGGATTTCCTCTGCATAGAAGGAAAGTTGGTGAGATTTACACCTGAGTTCAGATCTTCAGCCAGAGGAAATATAGTTTTCCTAAGCCCTGCTTACCATAGACAGTACCAGTTCCGATTCCCTTGGTTTGGCCCTAGCTCTAGAAAAGGGAAAAAGTGAAAAAGGTTGCAATCCATCAACCTGTGGCAAACTCCTTGAAGAGATTATATAGAAGCGTGAGAGGCAGAACACCTCTGGTTTTAATGGAGTTCAGCAAGGCTCAAATTTGGATGGTGCAAAACTAGAGATGCAGCAAAATAGTTGGTAGCTATGAGTCGAGGCTATGAAGGAGTAAATGGAGACAGGGAAGGCCACAAAAGAGACAAGATGATGAGGTTAAAGTTGGGAGAAAGAACTAGTTGTGTGACTGGGGAAATGGGACTGAGGACATGGGATGCCAGAGAAACAAGAGTCATATTGCCAGTGACAGTGAGGGAAAGCAGAGAGAAGTGAGATATCAGGTAGGTGTAGAAAAGAATTCACAGAATCACAGAATCGCAGGATGGTAGGGGTTGGAAGGGACCTTTGGAGATCATCTAGTCCACGCCCCCTGCCAAAGCAGGTTCACATAAAGTAGGTTGCACAGGAACTCATTCAGGCAGGTTTTGAATATCTCCAGGAAAGGAGACTCCACAACCTCTCTGGGCAGCCTGTTCCAGTGCTCTGGCACCCTCAAAGTAAAGAAGTTTTTCCTCATGTTGAGACAGAATTTCCTGTGTTCCAGTTTGTCCCATTGCCCTTTTTCCTGTCGCTGGGCACCACTGAAAAGAGTCTGGCCTCGTCTTCTTGACACCCATCCTTTAGATACTGATAAGCATTGATGAGATCCCCTTCAGTCTTCTCCTCTCCAGGCTAAACAGACCCAGGTCTCTCAG
>RSEF01000001.1:26597458-26619560 GCA_003993805.1 Himantopus leucocephalus
ACAAATTTGGTGGCCTTCTATGATGGCATTACAGCATTGGTGGGTAAGGGAAGAGCAACTGATACCATCTACTTGGACTTGTGTAAAGAATTTGACGCTGTCCCACATAACATCCTTGTCTCTAAATTGGAAAGACATGGATTTGACAGATGGACCACTCAGTGGATAAGGAATTGGCCAGATGGCCACACTTGGAGAGTTGCAGTCAACAGCTCAATGTCCAAGAGGTGACCAGTGATGGCTGGTCTTCCTCAGGGTCGGTACTTGGACCGGTGCTGTTTAATGTCTTTGTTGGTGACATGAACAGTGGGATTGAGCGCAGTTTGCTAACGACACCCAACACTGGAGGGAAGGGATGCTGTCCAGAGGGACAGGCTCAAGAGGTGGGCCCATGCCAACCTTGTAAATTTTAACAAGGCCAAGCGCAAGGTCCTGCATGTGCGTCCAGGCAATTCCAAGCACAAATACAGGCTGGGCAGAGAATGGGTTGAGAGCAGCCCTGAGGAGAAGGACTTGGGGCTGTTGGTTGGAAAGAACCTCAACATGAGCCAGCAATGTGCCATTGAAGGCCAGCCGCATCCTGGGCTGCATCAAAAGAAACGTGTCCAGCAGGTTGAGGGAGGTGATTCTCCCTCTCTACTCCACTCTCATGAGACCCCACCTGGTGTACTGCGTCCAGCTCTGAGCCCCAAACATAAGAGTGATCTGTTGGAAAGGGCCCAGAGGAGGGTCATGAAGATGATCAGAGGGCTGGATCACCTCCCCTATGAGAATCTGAGAGAGTTGTGGTTGTTCAGCCTGGACAAGAGGAGACTCCAGGGAGACCTTACAGCAGCTTTCTAGTACCTACAGGAAAGATGGGGAGGGAGTTTAGTGGTAGGATGAGGGGTAAATGGTGTTAAACTGGAAGAGGGTAGATTTAGATCAGATATTAGGAAGAAATTTTTCACTCTGAGGGTGGTGAGGCACTGGAATGGATTGCCCAGGGAAGTTGAGGAAGCCCCATCCCTGGAAGTGTTCAAGGCCAGGCTGGATGGGGCTTTGAGCAACCTGGTCTAGCGGACAGTTTCCCTGCCCACGGCAGGGGTTTGGAACTAGATGATGTTTAAGGTCCCTTCCAACTCTAACCATTTTATGATTCTATGGTACAGCTGCATAAAGAGCACACTGTAATGCCTGTACACAGTACACACTGTAGTTGTTGTGCAGTGATTATATTGCTGTTACTGTAGACAACAATCAGAAAGAAAACCTACCACAGTTGAAAACAGACAAACGATACCCCAAATAGCCAAAGATAAATTTAACTAAGTTAAATTGTAATACGATTTTTGCATTAGTTTATGTTCAGAATTTAACTGAAATATTATTATATTATAGAGCTTTATCTTCGAGCTGCATTTTTATATAGCCTTAGATGTGCTATTTTTGTAAAATTTTTTTCAGTCCAATAACAGAAAAAGTCTATTGAGGTGGAGAAAATCTGTGAAAATATTTTTAATTGCTTTTTTCCAGTTTTTTAAGTCTGTTGGGACATAAAACAATTTATTTTTTTTTTATATATTTTGTAGTTCTTATTTTTGTGAAGTTCATAGTTCTTTGTAGTCTACTAATGAAAAATAATTTTATAACTGCGTACTGTTTATGTCTCATTAGCTGTTACATTATGGCAATATTAATTCTTACCTGATATAATGGATTGTATAGGTAAATGTACAGTTTCACCATCCTCAAGGACAACTCTAGGTGCATGAATATTTTCCAACCATGAATCATTATCTGTCCTTACATTTTACCTATTTTTTCAGCCTCTGGAAGCATTATATATATTGCAGAATTTAACGTGACTTTTCCTGATTTTATTCATAGTCAACTACATATGAGAACATCCAAGCATTCCCTATTGTTTAATGAGAAAAAAATGCTCAAAAAGTACTTTTTCTGAATTTGGCAAATACGGAACTGTTACAGGAAATGTTTACAAGAGAATTGGTTTGAACTGCAAGCACCACACATATTTTTCCTAACAGCTATTTGTCCTAGTTGACATAACAAAGCAGGAAAATCAGACATATTATTGAATCATTATACACAAGGGTCATGATAAGCCAAACAAAACCAACTTCTCAGAAATACCTGTAGTTGAAACTGTGAGTCTAAGAGTTAGTAACCACAAGGAAAATCAGTCAAGGCCGTTGTTTATATTGCATCATCTAAAGCCATTTCATTTAAATCCTTAGAGTTGTCCTAGTCTATACTCACAGATGTTAAAAGGCATTCTGCTTTTTTTCACAATTACTTAATATCAAAAAAGTGTTGGTTTCTATTACCTTTTTTAACATTTTTCTCTTAAAAACTACAGTAACAAGACAGTTTTCATCTCGTGGTAGCTAAGCTGTGGCAGTGACTAGTATCTGATCCTGAGGACATCCAGCCATATCTTTAAAATTAAATGTAGTCTTTAAAACAGGATAACTGGTTTCTATCTGCCTAATAGAAAAGATCATTGGCATTCTCGAGCTGTGCCTAGGCATTGTTTTTGACAAGTACTAGTTGGTCTGGAACAAAGTCAGGCCAGGAACTGCTGCAAAAGTGGCAGACAATGCAGTTACCTTGCCTGTGGCCATGTTCTGGCACTGTTTGTTTTCCTGGTGTAAGTTTAGCTGCTGGCAAAGATAGCCAGAATTTTCTGCATTTCTTTGAAGCTGGCCACACCACTGCTGGTACTTGATATCTCCTCTAACTTAAATTAATGTAAAGGATAGATAACATAGCTTTCTTTTATTCCTTTGATAATACTCATTAGTTCACCTTCTCTTAAGTATTTGCAAATCCTTTTAAAACCTCAGTTCTTGAAAAAACAGATAATTTATTATGCAATACTATAAAAAATATTTTTTATAGAAAAAAACAGAGAAAATAGTATAATGCAAAAGGACATATTTTTGTACCACGTTAGAAATCTGTAATAATGAGAATAATACAAACCATAACTACTAATGAAAAAATTCTTTTTTAAGTTCTTTTATTTATCTGGCTCTAGCAATTTTTGAACCTTGGTGTGAAAACTTGCAGCCAAAACTGAGGGATCAACAAGTATGCCAGAACTGAATGCTTTTCTTTGTGAATTCCAACATAGAAAAATAAATCTCATGCCGACAAAAAGAAAGCCTTCTCAGTTGCATATTGTTATTGAAAAAAATCAGACTAAGAAATTTAGAATAAGAAAGATTCTGAATCAATAGTTAAGCTTGAATTGTTAAACGTGAATCATTTGTTACATAATTCCTGTTTCATTCCAGTTAATTTTTGTTCAACTGATAAACTAAGAAATTTATTTTTCTCCCTTCTTACTTTTCAGTTTGGCACACGGCACAGCAAAGAAATGAATTTAGAATATTTTCATGCATACATTTCCAGTACCCTGTGAACCTCACTCTAATTCTCACGATAGCATAATCTCTCAAATTATGTCTCTGAACATTTATAGACAGATGCATCTATTATCTGCTGAATTCTCTTTTTCTCCTCTATCCTATTGTATCATCTCTCCTGATACTTCTGAGGTTTTGCCCTAATAACATCAAACTCTAATTAAAGCCCTTGTGTCTCCTTTGCTCTTACCAACTTACAGGGAAACTTGAAGTGTAAATCTCTTCAACTCTTCTTGCAAATTAATAGGCAACATTTTATGGATGAACTGGTGTTTCTGTTGATATAGAATAGTTTGGAACGTGGCTGTAATCATTCTGACATTAAAACTTGGAGAATTAAACAAGTGTCTTTCCAAAGTACTCGATTCTTTCTGTATATCCACATTGAATCCCACAGATTCATGCTATTTGCCATCTTGTCAGTATTCATTGTTGAGGTTGTTACAAAGAATAAAGATGGTAAGTGTGTTGTTGCTGCTTTTCTTTTTATAAAATGCCGGTGGACTTCTCCATACTGAACAGGAAATCAGACTTACTTAAGTATATTTCCTTATGCCATCTATTGAGATGATATTCTTTATAACAGTTTCAGTGTTTGCTTCAGTAAAGTTATCCTTTGTCAGCAGTTGAACCCATCCACTAAGATGCTATTTCTGTGTAAACCAAAGTCCAGTTCTATTTTTATACCAGTAGTTTATACTTCTTCTTCTTTGTTACTTTTTTTTTTAACATTTGCCTTTTTAAAAAACTTTAAAAAAAATACAGAATAGTCACCCTTACAGTATGTTGGTTCACTGCTTGGGACTCATGCTGATGATTCATGTTAGTGAATCTGATCGTGCCAGAACTTAGCACCAGAGCTCTATCCGGAATATCTGCTCCCTATGACTTTACTATAAAGTATAAAATTCTTTCATTGTAACTTAATTAAAGATAAGTTTGTTGCAAGTCAACACATAGATGCATCTATTAATTAGGAAATTAGTGATCTCTGTGATGGAAGTATTTAAAAAGACTGACAAACTATGCAAGTTCCAAACTTCAGAATGACTCTTCACTGGATTACTGATATTCATTAACATTAAACATTGCCAAGGGTTAATGCTTAATTGCTGTTAATCATTATCATTGCATGTACAACACCATTATTCCTTACCATTAGAAACTTTACAAACTAACACTATTTTATTTATATATTTATTTATCATTTATGTTTATATAATTGTGCAATACTATGGAACAGATGCTGTTTAGTTAGCTCTGCTGGCTATGGCTGTTGATGGTTCTTAGTTGCTGAGGTCAAGGTAGTCAGTCTCTGGAGTTCTTCAGTGAGGGAAGCAGGAACCACAGTGTCTTGTCTTCTTCCTCACTTATCATCAACGTTTTATGCTTCCTGCCTCCTCTCCAAAAGAAAAGTGTAATCTTAACTGCCCTTGACATACTACTTTTGAAATCAGGACCCCTTTTTGTTTCATTTATTTTTGCTGAGACAGACATCTTCCCTGGCTGCTCATTCTTGTCCTTTAGAGATTACTTCTGGCACGTGTTGTCTTACACCCTATTTGTGCAGTTCTATCACAGGTCTCCATTTGCCCCTTCACAGTTATGGATATTATTTATATATTTAAGCCTAGTTGTGTTACAAAATGCTGTAAGTGGTGTTACAGTATTACAAAATGCTTATCCATTTTCTCCAGTTATGCTGTTTTAGTGTGCTTATGTCTGGAACAACTATTAGGTACAGTTCCTTTAGGCTGCTTCTAAGCACCCTTTTTTGGTGCAGTGGTCCTCTTTTTTGGCTACATATGATACAGGTCTGAGTTTTGTCCAATGTTATGACTGGGTCACACATGGGTACACAGTAAAAAATTGTAGGTAGTTTTGTAATGTTACTTGTATGCCTGTAACTCTAGGAGCTTTTTCTTTTCAGAGGTGGCTCTGGCGCTGAAACCTCTTTCACACTAACTTCTGCAAAGACAAAAGTTGGTAAATGCCAGTGTCACCTTTTAAGATGAGGCTTAAGTTCCTTAAGCACTTGTGAGAAATTACTCCTAATGTGCAAAAACGTTGTCTGCATTTAAATGCTCTTCATTTAAACCCTTTTGTTATTTATCCTGTCCTGTAAGAGGCCTTGGTTCTCCTATTTCCCTTTAGACTCCAATTTGAAATACCGAGTTGTGTTTGTAGTGGAGGGTCTTTTGAGTAATTTCAGAACTCATCTCAAACTCTGCTAGTCTTCCTTAGCAATGCTTCTTCAATTAGTAACCTTGCCAAGATCATCTTTCTTCATCTTTACTTAGGTAATAATTTCTGCCAGCTGACATTTTGGGTAACCACACTGTCAGCCAGAGTTAGACTTATTCTGTCTCCTTCTTGTTACTTTCTCAGTCCATTCCCAAACATAACATCTTGCCCTGTAGCTCCCCTCTTTGACTTTTAGTGTTTGAAGCCACATCTTCTTTTCAGAATAAAAAAAGTCTTAAAAGTCTTTCATTAGTGTAACTGTCATCTACCTATATTGAGTTCTTAAAAAAGGACTAGTCTTATGTCATTAGAATGTGTTCAGTCTTATGCATGCCATGAACTATAATTATAGTGCTGTTACAGAAAAGCAGCATCCTGTTCTCCCCTTCCCCCCTCCCCCCAGCAGATTTATTCAGAAAAGCAAAATTAAAATCAGCCTCTGCATTTTCTCAGAACTATGCAAGAATTTTTCTGTGGTAAGTGATATAAGCAGGTGATTCCTAAGTTAGGGATGGGTGAATATCTGAAAGATTCGTAAGTAAAAGCAGGCATATTTTTTCAGTGTATTTTTAAGATGTGCTTATTTCTAAATGAGTGGACTTAAAACTATCATGGAATTCAAAAGTAAATTGTAATATGATTATAATTTGAATGCTGAGTTCAGTTTGCCTTCTGTTTTTACTGGCACTTTTTTAAACTACTGCTATACTCTTTCTTACTTTTTCTCCCCCAGAAGCAGTAAACAGCTTTTCCCACAGATGGGGATCAGCTTGGCATTTAATGGTCCCAGATGCCAAACTCTGGAACATCATTTTGCAAGCAGCATCTGGCTTCTTAGCTGGCATTTCTTCAGGGTTCTTTGGCCAGCTCTTCCTCTCTTGCTGCATAGACGCTTCCGAAAAAACATTTGTCTGTTGTGCTTCTGACTTAACTTTAGTTCTGACTTGCAATTTTTTTTTTTTATCCTAGCACCAAGTTATGTATGCACCTCTTACTCAAAACCATCTTCAACAGATTCACATGGACAGTCAGGAGATTTACTAATGAATTAGCTAAAGAAATTTGTAAAAGTGCAAAAAAGTGTTTCCTCCAAAGGTAGCAAGTCTTTTATGGGTTCATCTCTGGTAATACTGCTAACAACTGGAAATGTGTAGTGTGCTGCTTGTTATACTGCAGTGTGTGAAATCAGCTTTAGGGTTTTCATTGCCTTAGGCAAACAACAAAATATCACTGTGCTATCTCAGTAGCATCTACTAAAAAGTCACAGACATTTTGCACCCCTTAAGGCATATTTTGGCCAATTTTCAACTGTTTTCTGAAAGGACAGTGGCATTTTTATTCAAAATCCCAATGAAACATGAAATTTAAACCAACACACAGTAAGTACCTGGAAAATAGCTTACCTGGAAAATACCTCACCCTCCCCCAAACCAGCTCATCAGCTTTTCCTTCCTGAACAATAGAATTGTTCCTTCTGGTATATTTAATCATTAGGTGACATATTTAAATAAATGTTTTATAATATCTTTCGGTTACAGACACACAAAGAGACATGAAATGATCACTTGATGAACTCACAGATGAAATGGAGGGAGTAAAAAAGAGTTCCTAAAATAAGGAGGTACCTGAGGCATAGCTTTGAGAGTGCTTGAAATGTTATATCAAAGTTACCCAAATTCATCATAGCTGCAGGGCAGTTAAACACTTTCAGTGTAAATAACGTACAAATACATGAGCACAGCTAACAGAGACAGCCAACAGATGAAGCAGTTTGCACTGCAGTTTCTGGGCTCTGGCTTGAGATATGCTAGATTTTCTGGGAACTACTTCTGGGGTCATCAAAGGACTGCTATGAACTCTTTGAGGAGCTTCAGGGTGCCTGCTGCTCTTGGGAAAGGATAGCTATGGGAGGCTGTGACTGCTAGCAAGCTGTAGCAGTTTCCCACAAGCTTTGTTGTCAACTTTTCTTGATCGATGGGGACCTTGAGCTTTTTGTTTCCAGCTGACTCCTCATTAGGGACTGTCAAGCATCTTTTCAGCAAATGCTAGAAAGAGTGTATAGAATCATAGAATGGTTAGAGTTGGAAGGGACCTTAAAGACCATCTAGTTCCACCTCCCCTGCGCTGGGCAGGAACGTTAGACCAGGTAGCGCAAAGCCAGTTACCAAGCCTAGACCACAGCCAACAGAGGCAGTAATGTAGAAGGAGGACAGCAACTCTGTTGAGGACACTGTGTACTTAGTGAGGTGGTACAGGGCACTATCCCTGACCATCCACAGCAGCAGCTACATAAGCACATGAGAGACCCCAAACCAGACTGAGCTCCTCAGGGGGCATGTAGTTCTAAAGGCCCAGGGGTGTAGGTGTCTGAGGCTGCTTGCTGAGGCTGGGACCAGAGGATACAGTGTCTTTGCTTGCAGGAAGTACTTGTGCGGTGGAGGAGGATCTGTGCTGCCAAAGTCAATAAGCTGCCGGAGGCAGTCAGCAGACTGTGCAGCTTCAGAGATGATGAGAACAACAACATCATATACTCCAAGACCCTACAGATAGAAGAACCTGAACTCCTAACCATAGTGAAGGAGGATCAGGCAGAGTCTGTGCTTAGGAGGTTTGGAAATGGAGACTCCAGTTATCATGAAGGCTGGAAGCTTGTGACATTGACAACAGGATGAGGGCTCCTGTCCTATCTGCAGCTCTGCAGCTACAGAGTAGGTTCAGCAACCTGGTAGCAAAGGAAGCACTGTCCAGCCAAGTATCCGGATAGAAGCTCTGTCTAGCAAAGTATCTGAATCAGCTGAACCTGAGACATGAGGTAGCACCGGGAGGAAAGGGTCAGTGACTGTACTGGGAAATGCCCTGCTGCAGGATCCTGATAGGATGTATCACGAGTCCAGAGGGAGCTGGCTGATGTCATTGCGAGGCCACTCTTGATAAACTTGAAAAGATCTTGGTGACAGGGAGAGGTTCCTAAGGATTGGAAGAAAGACAGAAAATGGAAATATGCCAGAGAATGGAATGTAAAAAGCCAGAAAAAGAAAGGCTGGAAATAGAAGATGCCACTGCTATCTTCAAGAAAGGCAAGAAGGAGGATCTGGGAAACCGTAGACCAGTCGGCTTCACTCCGACCCTTGGGAAGGTGACAGAGCAAATAATCCTTGAAACCATTTCCACACACGTGATGGAAAAGAAGGTGATTGAGAGCATGGATTTACAAAGGGGAAAGCATGTCTGATGATAGTATTCAATGAGATGACTGGCTTGACAGATAAGGGGAGAGCTGTGGATGTTGTTTATCTTGACTTTAGCAAGACTTTAGACACTATCTACCATAACATCCTTGTAGACAAAACCAGCTGAATTGCCAGACACAAAGACCAGCTGGTGGTCAGTCAGTGGTGGTATACCTACGAGGTCAATAAGGAAGGCCAACAACATACTAGGTTTCATTAGGATGAACATCCACAGCAGGGTGAGGGAGATGATCGTTCCTCTCTACTTAGTACTTGTAGGATAGAGCTGGAGTGCCGTGACCTCTTCTGGGCTCTCCAGTATGAGAGAGACATGGATAAACTGGAGAGAGCCCAGCAAAAGGCCACGAAGGTGACCCAGGGACTGGAACACCTCCAGATGAGGAAACACAGAAGCTACTGGGACTGTTTAGCCTGGAGAAGAAAAGGCTTAGCAAGATCAATGTCTGTAATACTGGGGGAGGAAGGGGACAGGGAGACGACACAGGTAAAGAAGACAGAGGCAGACTCTTCTCGGTGGTGTCCAGTCAAAGGACAAGAGGCAGCAGGCACAACGTGAAATACAGGAAATTCCATTTAAATGTAAGAAAAATCTTTTTTTACTGTTAGGGTTATTGAACGCTGGAACAGGTTGCCCAGAAAGGTTGTGGAATATCCATCCTTGCAGATGGCCAAAACGCAACTGGACAAGGTTCTGAGAGGCCTACTGTATTTGACCCTGCTGTGAGCAGCGGAGTTGAACTAGATGATCTCCAGAGTCCCTTCCAACCTCAGTGGTTTCGTGTATTTCTGTTTCTTGCTGTAATCATCCAGATTTTTTGTCTGTTTATATGCATAAATCCTTCAAAGTTTGGGCATAAGTATGTGATTTGACAGTAAAATGCAGAAAAAGTATACATATGCACCAGTTACTCAGCTCTTCAAATCCCTCTTAAATTTGGGCTACTCTGATGCTTAATGTATGTAAAATCCATGCAATTTTGTATTTGCAGTTTTTCAGTTCTGATATGATTTTGGGGATTCTGACATTTTTAAATAATAAGTTTCACATAGTCACATAAACTAAGATGTTTATCATGCATGTAATTATTATAGTTAGGAATCATCAAAAAAATAGTGGACTACATACATAAAAGTGCTGTTAATTCAACAATTTCTGGTCATAAGATTTGTATGGAAACATTTAAAAGACAAACATGAAGGAAAGGGCTAAAGAAGAAAGCAAGCTTGAACTGTGCTTCTGTTGCTTTTCTCCTCTGGTGGCTGAAGCAAGAACGGAGAAAAAAAAACATGGATGTAAACTTCCCTTTCATTTTTTCCCTCACAGATGATGAGATGTGGTGGGATGGAGACGCCAGTTTCTGTAAGCATAGGTTGGCATAATTTGTAGCAGATTTGGAGAAGAAATACTGAGTCATCCCAATTCTTATCCCTGCACTGACCGGGTGTAGAGAACAAGCAGACTGATTTCTGTTTTAAGGAAAAGCCTTAGGGTAAGTTCTTAGAGCACACTGAGGTACCTCTTGTCTTTCCTCAAACCTAATCTCCTTGACTTCAAGGCCACTGCTAAAAAGAAAATGCACAGAACAGTGGACACTTGCAATTGGAAGAACACTAGGAATGAGAGCCAAAGGAGAAACCTGTTCAGTCATCTGTAAGGACCAGTTTTAAAACTGTAGAAGCACACACTGAGCAGCCTCAAGTGTGTATGAATAGGTGAATTCAGTACTGTGGTGCATGTAAAAGACATAGAAATGATTTGCATCTAAGGATGAAGAAACATCAAAAATAGTAGTAGTCAAATAGTTTTGCAGAGGTGGAAGAATTGACTCTGCAGGAGTTTGCCAAAACTGGGTTGGAAAACCACATGGAGTTCCTTTTTAAAAAAGGAGGTGTTCAACAAATTAATTCAGAATTTGCTCAAAGGCATTGAAGTTAAGGAAGCAGAGGTTTAGAGATACAGTTCGGACCATCTCAGAATATTCCTGTTGTTCAGGTTTGAAGACAAGATGGTGGTGCATTAGAAAGCAGGTATATGAGCTAAAGTACTGGATGAAAGTGTGGATAAAGCTTAAGGAGAACTGCAAGAGAGAGAGAAAACTGGCTGCTTATAATGAGATTTAGTCTAATAAAAACAATAGAACAAAAATATATCCTATTGCCTTCAATGCAAATGACAACAGGTAGCATTGTTTCTTTGATTTTTTTTTTCCATAACCTATTGATGGTTACTTTAAAGTGAGTACATAACTTTTAATACTTGGTATTTTTCTGCCTGACAGATCTTTGATAGAAGTCATCCCCCCATCATGTTATATAGCAATGATATTAAAATTGAAATTCAGTGGCTTGTCTTCTGTAGCTACAGTTCTGGGCAATAACAAAAATGCTGCCACCACCAAGTGTTCTTTTGGGGGGGAAGAGTGACAATTAAAACTAGAATGGATAGAAGTAAGACAGGCAATGAAGAGAAGAATGGCTGAAAAGGTTTGTAAGACAGATTTCACTACCTCATTATTTCTAATCCAAATCTGTTGTAATGCTTCTGCTGCAGATGATTCATAATAGACCTGATTTTGGTTTTCTTTTGCCCTTCATTTAACAGTTCCCTAAAAGCATATTCACTTTTTATTCAGGGAAACCTCAGTTAAATAGGAAGTTTAAACAAATAAACAAAAAATAGCACTGACACTTTAAAAATGGCTCATTAGAAATGAATGGGAAAACCATCTGTCATTGTTAGCCGCAGATTAAATGTTTCATGCGTCAGCAGTGTCTAATACATGCACACAGGAACAAAATTTAGAAAGGATTATGGGCATTGTGGATGACATTATATCCTGTTGAACCATGGAGAATGGGTAATAAACAGTTCCACATAAAAGTACAGAATGTAAATCACCATTCTCTTTACTATAAAATATGTATTTTCTCCTGTGATTTGAAAAGTCATTAGTAAAACCTACATGTTGCACTTGTTAGAACAGATCTCATCGGTTCCATAGGTATTGTTCCTTTTACCTACCTTCTTAAAGGAATTCTAAAGTGGTTAAGAATCAAAATTTTTGTAAATTAATAATGTCCGTTTTAATGCTAAGATGTTACCTGTGTTTATTTTGTACTGAAATAACTTTCCAACCAAAACAGAAGCAAGGTTTCATCTTCAATTATGAGGCATTTTCTTTTGAAGTAAAGAAAGATTTTCAGAGAATAGCAGTCACAATTTCCTTATTACTAACAACATGGAAAGAGTATTTTTCATACAGCATTTCTCTGTTTTGGGAAGTAAGAGAGAGAAAATGAAACTTGACTATATATTTAGTTGTAGTGGGAGATAAGAGGGAGAAAATGAAGCCTGACTATATATTTAGGTGTAGTGTAGGTGAATACATTTTAGTTGTGTCAGGCAGTTCAGCAGTGAAATAGTATCTAACCCAGGCAGTATTGATTTCCATCAGTGGTGCTCAGATACCTTAGATGAGTAGATTATGTTACCATAGTTAGGTCACTGGGGTGATGAAGATAACATACGTGAAAAAGAATTCTGGAAGACAATTAACGGAATAGGGTAAAATCTAGCATATGTGAAACTGGCAGTATATGGCCTATAGCTAATGGAAGTAAAAAGAGTTTTGTTTTGTTTTGTCTTGTTTTCCATTTAAGATGTGATTAAAGAAATTAATGTAAGACTTTCCTTTTAAAATATTTTTTTAAAAAAAGAGAGTGCTAGAAACTACAAAATTGGTTTTGGAGAAGAGTATAATTGTATGTTTAGAAAATATGTGTTTGAAAAAGTATGTATTATTCAGCTAAAGCAGATGCATCTTTGAAATGATTGCTTATATATGATAGTACAATATGAAATATATGTACACATGTACAAATTATGTGAAATGATTCTAGTATAAGTAAACTGTACACAATACATAATTAGAAAATCAACATCATCTTCCCCACCACTAGTGTGTATGGGTAATCGAATTTTAGTTAATAGTCTTTTGGGGTTTGTCTGGGATTTAAACTGTTACATTTTGTTAGATCAATAAAAGTATTATAGGGAAGTTTATTTAGACTGCAATTACAGATAGTACACTATTAGAGGTCCTCTATAAAGCAGTCCTTGCTCTTCAGCAGTAGCAAGCAGACTAACGCAGGATCTGTAATTACCATATTTGCTTCCACCAAATGCCAGTTCGAATGCGTGAAAAAAAAAAAAATCAATCATAGTTATAATAGGAAGCCTTTATCTTTGAAGGTCACAAGTAGAGAAAAGGGAGCACAAATACAAAAGTCACACCTCTCTATGAGCATCCGTAAGTATTGTTCTGTATGTCTCTTAGGCTTGTTCCCTATCTGGAAGGGGGGGGTCATAAAATTTTCATAGGTTCGCTCTATTGAAATAACTCAGTGAGACAGCAATAGTAGAAAGTTGGATTATTTATATTACAGTAGATATCAAAGGCAGATAAAGACATCACTGACTGTTGGAGACAGACTGAAAATAATTTTTGTTGTTTGCTTTTATAGCTTTATATCAGAACAATAATCTTTTTAAGGACAAAGCTATTTTGAAATGCTGGTTGCCAGGACATAACAAGTTGAGTTTTGTTTTGTAACAGAATCTGTAGCAGGGAAATATCTACTTCATCTTGTGACTGCAATATTTGACCAGCATGTATATTCAATATATATATATGTATATTTTAACTTGAGAAATACTGTCTGAGTTGAACTTAAAAATGCTTACTTTTGCTCTTTTGCTATTGTTTATATCCTTGTAAGTTGTGGCACTCCTTTATAAATTATTTCACGCATTTACTTAAATAATTCTTCTTAGGCAAACTTAAGCAAGGCCTGTGTTAGGTGATCTTTGGTAAATTTAGTTGTGGCAAGATGAAATGCTGCTGCTTCAGTTATTTGTTGGAAGTTACAATCCTCATACATGATTAAGTGAATGGTAAAAGATTATAGTTTGGCATATTACCATAAATCATTAATGAAGGTCAGTTTGTGCAAAACCTTTTTTTTTTATTATTATTCTAATAACAAATGTGAGAACAGAGGCATCCTTGCTTCTTAATCTTTTTCTAAAATATTTTCTAGACTACCAGTATTGATGATGACAAACTCTGTAGCCTTTCCAAATGTTTTATTTCATATAGGCTTCTTTGAAATCTGAGTTTATAATGAAATTAGCATTGTGAGTGTTGTTCACATCCTAAATGATTCACATAGATTTTGATATATAATTGACTACTGCTGAGTGTTCAAAATGTTTGAATAGTGCTCTTAAAATGTATAGAGGTTGGTACTATATAAGTGACGTCCTGATGATCTGATGTATTCTGCTATATTAATACCACATCTATCCTTGATTATCAGTTGTTTACAGGCAGCTAATTGGTTCTAGGCATAGGGTATTCAAAGTGTTGTATATTTGGAATGCAAAAAAAAAAGGGGGAAGAAGATTATTTAACATTTAACATTAATCCATTTGTTCAAAGACATGATTTTTTGTGCCATTGCTTCCATTCCTGGATTTTATAGTGCTTTGATGTCAGACTGAGCCAAGGACATACAGTTTCTTCTGTGATATACCTCACTGAAGCTTTAGTAGGTGCAAAGTAAAGATCAAGTGACAATCCTGAAAGTAGCTTTAAAAATAGGCATAGAACATCAGGGGAAAAAAAGCTGATAAAGACACCTTGCTTAAATGACAAAAGTATTTCCAGAGTTCAGAAACAGTCAAAAAAATGAGGGAGAGAAATGTTTCTTTGTCTCATACCTTCACATCATTCAAATGCAGAGGTCATTTGTATAGACTTCTGAATTGGTGTGCATTACGTTCAATTATTTTTCACGTCAAATTTTCTAAATGTCTCAGTAATTTATCTTCAGTGTTGTTGCTCGCTCGTCATAAAATTTCAGAGTTGCAGCATGCCATCTACAACTTCATGTTGCTGGGCTAATTATTGCTAATAAAGATGAGCAATTGTAATTACCTTTACTTGGTCTACTTTTGTTGCCTGTAGTAGAAAGAGCAGACCAGGAAAGATCTCCTTCACTCCCCTAGAGCAAAAGTACCTTCCATTGTTAGCACTCTAGCTGAAGAGTTCATTTTTCTTTTCTGTAATCAGTGCCATCTCTGTATACTAGATGAAGAGTTTTGAGGTCAATTGACAGAACTACTAAATTGCTAAACTTTCCAAATTTAACAAATATCTCTCCTGCAGGAGCTGTTACCAGCTTGCAGGTGATAGCTTTTCTTTTTTCAGTGCAGCATTCTTCTTCCTTTCAGATTTCTCAGGTCAAACAGGGCTTGTCTCAAAATCAATGAACTAAAGCACTGTAATACTTACCTGTTACTCTCAGAAAATATCAGAGCAATACTAAACTGAAAAAAAAAGGAGCTAATTTCCATATCAACTAGGCCCTTTACACTAAAATCTAGTAGAGAGGAAGAGATTTCCAAGGGGAAATAGTGCTGAAGGTACCAGTTTCCATAGGTGCAGCCATAAACCCATTACCACCAGATTTGTCATCAAAGACTGTCATTAAATTGAGATGGAGAAGCACAAGCAAACAGGTGACTGGGGAGATGGAAGCTGTTTGTTCAGGAATCCTTCAAAGATGGAGAGTCTTCCAGATAGCTGGTTTATTCAACATCTGAATTCTACCAGATTAACTTTACGTAACATCAGCTTCTTGGTCGCAGCATGACAACTGATTCCCTCTGATTCTTGAAAGAATGAAATAATAAATTTTTTTTCGCTACCGAAATGAATCGGTACCATCCAAGATACTGGAGGTAGATTACTTACTGTTCACTGTAACATTGATTTACTGATGCCGCGTTTTCACAAATGAAGGTTATTCTCTCTGGCAGACTCAATCTTTGGAGAAGCGTTGCCTGTTAGAAGGGATGCAAACTATGTATTTTCCCCCAGATTGATGAATGGACTGTTGAGTTACCTTGTTGCTGTTGTACTGATTGTTGTTCCAGTGTGGAATGAAGGACACATAGGGAAAGAATGCAGCTCTTTATGTTAGTGACAAGAGATGGTAAGATAGGAAGGTATGTCCTTTTCCCTTTGCGTTTTGTCAGGAACAGATGGAGGTCTAAAGCAGGTTTACTAAATAGATGATGTCACTCAAAAAAGCAGCTTCACATGCCAGAATGCATAGACACCCTGTATGGGGGTCTGCAGTAATTCAAGAAATTAATTCTGCTACTCAGAAAACCATATTACACACTGAACACAAATTTAGTCATATCTTTCTTTCTCTTTGCCCTGGGTTGTGTGCTAACTTGCTAAGCTGTGTTCCAACATTTTCACATGACTATGACACCCTTCTGATATAGCTTGGGGAATTTAGAAGAAGGAAGTTCCTATTTTTTAAGGGATGATTTGGAATTTTGTAATCTTTTTATAATTTCTTTAAAAATCTTGAAAATGGTAAGTAGTTTCTCCTAGCACCCTAGATAATAGCCAAAACTGTAAAGCAGAAGTTAAAAAAAAAATACAAAATACGAAAAACTTTTTTTTGGCAATTTTTAATTATATCCTGATGCATCTAAAATAGGAGTTTCAGGAGGTAAGACTGATGGGAAGGCACTTTACCAACTGTTTTTTACTTGGTCATGGTCTATGAACAAGACTGTTGATACCAAACTGTATTGTATTTTCTGGTTCCAAGCCATATGACTGAGTGACAGTAATAATGCTCAGTTTTCCTTGTTTTGTTGCATTCCTTAATTAAAAGTATTCAAAGTATTCAGTGTTTGTGCTTTTTTAAGCACAAACATTCCTTGTAATGATACTGCTCTCTAGTGACAGTTTTACTGGTGATTTTTAATTATTTTAATATTTCCCAGCCAAAACAGAAAACAATTCAATTTTGTCTGGCTTTGTAGATAGGAAGATTTGCTGCAAAATCCTTCTTGAGATAAATATGCAAATAGTTTGATTTATCTGAAAAGGGACTGGGTGTACCACATCTGTGTGGTCCAGTACTCTGAAAGTTCCATCCAGTCTGACATAAGATGTATCTTGTATTTTAATTTAGGAAAATGGAAAAAGAAAAAAAAGCTGCATTAAGAAATCATGAGTTGAAAGTTGAAATACCTTTTGTAGGACACAAAATTCTTTTTTTCTAAAACAGAAATGTGTGCATTGCAGCTGAACTAGAGCTTAAAGTAAAAGCTGAAATATAGCTTACTATCTTACTGAGCTGAATGTTACCTTGTGATTGTGTGAATTCATTGGTTCAAATAGAGGATTAAGGAAGAAATATCTGGAAAGCAAGCAAATACAACTTTGTCTACTTTTACCTCTAAAACATTTTTCTTTTTGTGTCATGTCCCTGAATACACAGAATATTAGGAATAAATTTTAGTTATTGCTACTAAAAGGAAGAATGTGAGCAGAGGATTGTGGGAGCAAAAGTATACAGAATAGAGAAAATATATCCTAAAAAACGAGAACAAGGACAAGGATAAAAAGGCTGAAGCAATTAAACTGGAAGGGAATGAAAACTACCTAAGCCCTCTGAAGTTTTTCTGTATGCATCAAACACACAAAAGGCACACTTACACGTTATTATAGTAGCAGAAACTTATTCTTTTTATCTCTCTTTCCAGCAATGTACCTCCCAAACCCTTTTTCTCTAGTTTGAGGTCAATACCCACTTCTATTTCCAGCTTTAAGAACAAGCTGAAGGAGTTCAGCATACTTGTATTTGCAGATTTTATTTATTTATTTCTATTGTATTTCATGTTTTCTATGTAAAAGAGTTAATCCTGATTTCTAATTCAGAAATCTAAAAGCAGAAAAAGATGTATCAGTCTGTCTTCAGAATAAGAAAATACAAATAGCTTTTTTAACATGTGCATCAGGAGTATATTCTAAAAGTACAGGTGTAGCTTTTGAAAATGGTGAAAACTAAGGAGAAATCAAGCCATTGCTGTGGAGCCTTCTGTTTATGGTATACTTTGAGTAGGACATGGTGCAAATTATCAATTATATGTCTGATATGCCTCAGTTTTATGCCTGCTCTTGAAAAGGCAATTTTAGTTTTAATTGTTGCAGTGCTCAGGAATACATAAATCTAGATGGAATAAGTATTTATTATTATAGTTATAATTATTAAACTTACACAAGCTCTACCAGATCCACATACCGAAAAAACTCTTAAAACCATTTCTTCTTCAGTTCTATGAGAAATTCATGTGAAACTGTTCACTGTTCAACTACCTTTTTGGTAATGGCATACAGCTGCCTCTGAACTGTCAGGTATCCATAGCATATCAGATAGCATAATTTAAAAAAAAAAAACAAAAACCAAAACAACAAAACAAAAAAACCAAACCACGGAACTGAATTTTCAAAAGTACCTGAATTATTTAGGCTGTTAGATAGTATTTTCAAATTTGAGGAAAGTGGTTTGGTCCGGCTAGTTCTTTGTTTATCTGAAAGAGATCCTTAAGTTCATAAGCCTGCTTGCACTGTTTCCTTTATAGCCAATGAAGATAAGTAGATGGAGAGATGCCTTCCGAAAGTCATCTGAAGTCTTAACTTCTAGGTGACATACTTCACTGACAAAACAGCATCTCCAAAGTGGCTTAACTTTGTGTTACACAATTCCAGTAGTTAGAAATGCATGGGTGAAAGCAAGCCTGCTGCTAGCTGGTGTGCTCTGCAGTGTTTCTGAAGGCCACAGACCGCAGCTGTCTAGGTGAAACGGAGCTTACTCCAGGGTGAGTTTTAGTTCAGATTGTGAGTAGATTTTTTGAGTAAATCTAGACATATCCAGTTACCATGCTTTCATTGGCTTGCAATGCTGAATGATCCTATACAGGCAAACTGGAATCTTTTGGGATGAAACTAAATTAGAGGGTACACTCAGAGTGCATCCCATGTAATACAAATACTACCAGATATTCAGTCCATGACACAAGATTAGAACTAGTCTGAAGTAAACCAGGCAAAATTTATCTGGTGTTTATGTTGGTTCAGCACCATTTTTTTGCTTCACACATTGTCTCTATTTGTGCCATACTATGGGGGCATAGCCTTTGGCTCCTTTCTTTCCTCTGTGTCGTGCCAGCATGGAATGACGTGTCCAGGATGGGCAGTGCAAAGATGACTTCTGCAGCACAGACACAAACAGCGAGACTCGGGCACCCATTTTAATTTATTACTTTTTAAAATGGGACTAAGTTGATGTTTTGCAACTGGAGGTGTTGTTTCGTTATGATCTCACTAAGAAAGGCACTCAAACTGTATGTACAGTATCACAAGAATACTGTATATTGAAACTAATGCTATAAAGAAGAAAGTATATAATCTTATACCCCTTCAGGGAACCCCTAGTTGTGCAGCATCAAAGGGGCCTCCCATCAGGGCTAGCATGCCACGCAGAGCCTATATATGGAAAGATTACCCCATTCTGGTTATTCAAGCTTTTACAGGATTTTCTTACAAGAAAACAAATCGATTCATTGTTTCTACTGTTAAATAGAAAGGATGTTCACATGAGAACTTGTTGCTGCAGTCTTTGATAAAGGCAAGGACACACAGCTGGTGCAGTCACATGTACTGAGGCTCCTCTGTTAAAATTAGCTAGCAAAGTTTATCCAGTGGTCAAGGGAAGCATGCAACACAACACAGACCACAAAGCCAAGCTCTACAAGCAACCTGGCACAGCACAGTACACACCTACACAGGTTGACTGTTACATCCATCACTAACACCTTGATGCGCAATGGTGTTCCACTCTGGATCACTATAGATGCCTTTGCAGCACTATGCTACATGCCTTTTGCAGAAGTTCTTGATACTCTTTTTCATTAGTAGAACATGAAATGCTGAAGTGTGAGACTTGGATTAATATTCTACTGCTTAAACAACTTCCACTACTCAACAATATTTACATTCCTACTGAACTAATGGACAAACACTAGCAATACATGGTTTCTTTTAGATATTAGCAATGGCTATTGGGATCAAACTCTAGCTTATATTCATTCACAGAATCCCAGAATGGTAGGGGTTGGAAGGGACGTTCAGAGATCATCTAGTCCAACCCCCCTGCTAAAGCAGGTTCACCTAGAGCAGGTTGGACAGGAAGGCATCCAGATGGGTTTTGAATATCTCCAGAGAAGGAGACTCCAAAACCTCTCTGGGCAGCCTGTTCCAGTGCTCTGTCACCCCAAAGTAAAGAAGTTTTTCCACATGTTCAGATGAGATTTCCTGTCTTTCAGTTTGTGCCAGTTGCCCCTTGTCCTGTTGCCGGGCACCACTGAAAAGAGTCTGGTCTCATCCTCCTGACATCCGCCCTTTAGGTATTTATAAGCATTGATAAGATCCCCTCTCAGTTTTGTCTTCTCCAGGCTAAACAGACCCAGCTGTCTCAGCCTGTACTCACAAGAGAGGTGCTTCATTCCCTTGATCATCTTTGTAGTCTTCCGCTGGACTATCTCCAGTAGTTCCTTGTCTTTCTTGAACTGGGGAGCCCATTCAGTGCTTTCGCTTTGCTATTATTGGACAGATAATACACAAAGCATCAGTTGGCCAAGTTGTGTAAATAGTTTGAAAAGTAATATATTCAAAATAAATAATAGATTGTTTTAGAGATAGTAGTTTTACAGATAGTTAGGAAGTGTGTTGACTTGCATAGTATTCAACAACGTTCAGATAGCATATGAACAGAGGAGAAGAGTGAAAGTTGTTTCAGCCAGTTTAACCAAATATCTTAGAACGTACTCAGTGTAAATTTTACTGTATCATTCTTTTACAGATTAATTTGATTTCTGAGGTGTAATGGCAGCAAGGCCCATTGCATTTACAGTTCATGCACTATATTATTAGTCATCGTACTGCTACATATATTTTGCATTACATGATGCAGACTTCTCAGACACTTGGAATGATTAACACACAATAAAAAGTTCATCTGTGCATGTCTGTTATTACCTGGTACCATTCCCCAAGTATTTTATCTAGGCTTTCTTAGTTGCCACTTCAAATTCAACTTGGAGACTGTAGGTGGTGCATATAGGTCCCATAAGCCATCATCTGCATCTCTGTTAAATTAAGAAATTGTAGGTGTATGTATGACAAAGGTAACATTTTTGTTTTCCTTAATTTCAGCTTCTCATCATTATTCTGAGGTGATAGAGACAGGTGGAATTACTTTTCTAATTTAATCATGAAATTGATATTCACTGATCAATTTACTTTGTGAAAGACAAATTGCTCTTTACTCACTTATTGATTAATCCTTTGGGGAGAGGTGAGGAGGTGATATTTATTCCTGTGTGGCCACTTTCTTGCTGTACCTCTTTACACAGTTTGGAAAGATATTTATCATCTGGTCATGGCAGACATGAGCATATTGAGGAATAAAAAATACTGGATAATGGATGAGGTTCTTGACTATTTCTTCCTTTGTTTAATCTTTTTATGCCATGAACTACTGGATTGAAATCAAACAAAGCTATTGTTTATTTCACTGCTATTGAAATTTCCCTGTGTCAGATTGACAACCCAAGGAACTGAACTTCCTTTATTGACTAACACCAGCAGTGGTAGTTTAATACCGTTTCCTTGAACTGAATTGAGAGGATGAGAGGATAGTTCTATCTCTATGCTCAAATTGATAACTCAGATTACAAAAAGTCATGATGGCTATTGTAGTAATTGTAATAATGAAAGGTGTCCTAGTATTTATATCAACAACCTGAATGAGGAGATCAAGAGCACCCTCCATAAGTTTGCAGACGACACCAAGTTAGGTGGGAGTGTTGATCTGTTTGAGGGTAGGAGGGCTCTTCAGAGGGACCTGGATAGGCTGGATCAATGAGCTGACGCCAATAGTATGAGCTTCAACGAGGCCAAGTGCCAAGTCCTGCACTTGGGCCACAACAACCCCATGCAGTGCTACAGGCCTGGGGAGGAGTGGCTGAAAAGCTGCCCAGCAGAAAAGGACCTGGGGGTGTTGGTTGACAGCTGGCTGAACATGAGCCAGCAGCGTGCCCAGGTGGCCAAGAAGGCCAACGTCATTCTGGCCTGCATCAGAAGTAGAGTAGCCAGCAGGACCGGAGAAGTGATTGTCCCACTGTACTCAACACCGGTGAGGCTGCACCTTGAGTACTGTGTTCAGTTTTGGGCGCCA
>RSEF01000001.1:26635797-26649098 GCA_003993805.1 Himantopus leucocephalus
TCTTTAAGGTCCCTTCCAACCCAAACCATTCTAAGATTCTATGTCCTCTGAAAGTGCCTCCTGTATCCTCTCTCTTTAATTAGGTCTTTTTCTCAAAGAACTTATCTGTCATCCTGCCGAGCACACTGAATGGTGGTAACCATCTGGGACTTCAGAAGCATTGGAGTACTACACTAGTATCGCATACAGCCTGTTATCACTTAAGGTGAACTTAAATAAAGAACTAAAATTGGATGTTGCACGTTAAGACATTGAAGAGGATTAAGCAAATCTGACTTGCTTAATGTTTCATTACCTATAGCAAAGCAACAGATACATGACATCCAAACAATAATTACTGCCTAATGGTGAGTCTTCAGAGACTTGCATCTTTGCATAATCCCATAGAATCACAGGGTGGTTGAGGTTGGAAGGGACCCTTGGAAGGCACCTGGTCCAATCTCCCTGCTCAAGCAGGTCCACCTAGAGCTAGTAGACCAGGACCATGTCCAGATAACTTTTGAGTATCTCTAAGGATGGAGAATCCACAACCAACTCTGTGCCAGTGCTCAGTGATCCTCTAAAAACGTGTTTCCTGATGTTCAGCGGGAACCTCCTGTGTTCAGTTTGTGTCCATTGCCTCTTGTCATGTCACTGGGCACCACTGAAAAGAGCCTGGCTCTTTGCATCCTCCCTTCAGCTATTTGCCCACATTAATAAGGTAATTTCAGTCTGTGGCAGTCTGCATTGACAGAAGGAGAAAGATGCAAGTGAGACATGAGGCCAGAAAAGACCCCTGATTTCAGCCCATGAAACTTTATCCCTGCCATAAGACAAATTAACTTCAATCTGAGAAGTCACAATGCTCTATTACTTTCAGCAAGCAGGTTTATCAACAAATCAAACCACATTTGTTTTACAGAATCTGATAGCAAAACCACACTCATGAGCGTGTATTATATTCTCATTCCTTAGTTCTTAAAAAGTAACCATTGCATTGACTTCTTCATTATTATGTTCAGGAATGCCAGAACCAGTGAGCTTTACTGGTCTTTAATTATGCAGGTGATCCTGCTTGCCCTTTTTGAATAGTACCATGACCTAGAAATGAAGGTCAGTGAACCACAGGTCTCCCTATCCATCCGTTTTAGTACTTTTGACTGTTATACAGCCAGACTGACTTAAAGAGATTTATCCTGGCTGGGTGCTGTTTAACATTCAGCTTAAGACATGTAAACAATTTTCACTAGATGTGCCAAGCAATAACATCAGACACCAATACGAAAGCAAGCTCCACTCTGCTGGTTCTGGATCTCTTCATTCAGGCAGATTTAAGAGTGATTAACATTTTTAATTATATTTTGAGAATGATTAGTATTTTTAAATTAAAAACAAACCAGAAAAATACAAAAATGGCAAAGAATATCATTATACCAAAGATGACCCTCACCCTGCATTGCCTTTTCTATTCTAGATCAGCTTCTCCTTGAGAAGAGATCAAAGAGCATGATGTAAACTTGCTGAAAAAGAGGTGATGGTGGTCAAAACAAAATTTTAACAGGTAAATTGCCTTTGAGAAAGTACTGAAAAACCTACCCAGTAATTTAGAAGAAGGATATCACGTTCTGCCTTAGGGCAGTTTGCCATTCACCACATGGATATGTATATTACAATGCCAATGCTTTTGCCAAACGTTACCTTAACCACATCCTTTAAATTATGACCTACTTAGATAGTGTCTAAGAGTAAACAATCCTGAGAGTCGCCGTTTCAGTGTTTTCATACCCGTACCTGCCCTGGCACCTGACGCCCGGTTTCCCGAGCTCACAGCAGCCTGTTCCCATGCCAGGCCCTAAAAGGGGGTTGGATGGGGGAGCACCAGGCGCACACACCCGTGTCACCCAGACACACACACGCACGTGTCACACCTGTCACAGTGCACGCTAACCCCCTCCCCCTCGCCCCAACACACTCATCCACGCCGCTTTTAATCATTAAGCTTATCCGAGTGTAATCATTAAACTCCTCTGTGCTCTGCGGCCATCTCCTCCATCATCGCCGGCGTGCTGACCACCCCAAATACGTGCTGGGGCNCCCCCCCCCCCCCCCAACACGCAGCACACCCCCAGCCCCTCGGCAGGCAGCTCTCCCCGTTACAGCTGGGGTGGGCCCTCCCGCCACCCGCGGGGCCCGCCCGGCCCCGGCCCCTCCGCCGCACCGAGGGGGACACAGCCAGACCTACCAGGAGGCGCTCCCGGGGCGGCCCCTCTCCAGGGTGCGGGCCCAGGGCTTGTACCACTGGATCTGCTCGGCGGCTGCTCCCCAGACTTTGTCGGGCTCCGCCACGGAGGACCTGAAAACTTCCTCGTACTCGCCCAGCGCCCGGGAGGAGGCGGCGCGGGCCCCGGGCGGCGGGCGGCGGGTAGGGGCGGCCCGGCCCTGGAGCGGGCCCCCCGCACAGGGCCGCCCGGGCGGCCGCCAGGCACCGCCGCCGCTCCGGCCCGCCGCCGCCCCGACAAGTTTTGGCAGCGCCGGCAGCCTGCCCAGGAAACCCATTTTCCGCGTCCTTCAAGGGACGGGAGCCGCACGGGCTTCGTTAAGGCTCCAAAACTTTGCCCTCGGACGGCACAAGACGGAGCGGCGGCGGCGGCGGCTCCCGGGGGCACAGCGGGGCTGCCCCCACGGCGGGCCGAACCGCCCCCGCCCCGCGCTGACCCCGGGCGCCGGCTTTGCTCGCCAGCGGCCAGGAGCCGGGGGATGGGGGGGCGCGGAAGCAGCTGGGAGCAAGGCTGGGAGCCAGGCGGAGAGCGTCGCCTCAGCCGTGGCCGGAGCCGGAGCCGGAGCCGCGGCGGGCGGGGGCGGGCCAGCGGCGGGCCCCGCGGAGGCGCGGGAGGGCCGGGGCGGGCGCCATGTCGGGTCGACCGGGCCTGTCAGCGCTTGGCGGAGAGGGACTGAGACAGGAGAAGCGGAGAATCTGAGGTTATTTTTGAGTTAGTGATTTGCCTGACGTGTAGCCATAATAGTCCTCAAGTATTTATTCAGAGAGACGGTCTTGCTTTGAGAAAAGTTCCCTGTGGTGAAATGAGGCATGATGTTTGTGCCAGTATATTCCGTTTTCCGCAAGACCTCCATCCTCTGTAGTGGATCTTTAGTTTTGCACATCTTGTCATATATTTAGAAACCCTTCCTGAGTTTCGGTGGTGATGTTTCAGAGTGTTATAATGCACAAGTCCGCTAAGAACATACACCAGCTTCAACGATCTCTTTTTTGTCCCTTATGAAACTATTTTAGTGCTGTAATAGGTCTATCCATTACAAGTCTCTCAGGAAATTCTTCCTGCAGTCACATTATAAAAAAGTGTCATATGGCTAAGGGGAACTCTATAATGTGTTTTATATTCACGGTTAACTCAGGCAGCTGTTACCTGACTGTTGTTGAATTAGTGCAATAGAAACATAACAATATATCACATTACGGCTAAAGGAATAACAGGATGAGAAGAACTAGACTGTTTACCCACTATAGCAGGTTTAATACATTAAATCAATTTCTTATCCTGGCTCAGAAAAAAAAGAGAAGTGGAGGATTTGGCCTGTGGAGTTCCAGTTCATCAGAACTTTTAGGTGTCCTTCAAAATCACTAATAGTCTTTTAGCATAAAGACTGGTTGCTGCTTCTGTTTCTGAGGCAAATATAATTAGCTGACAGTTTCCCATGGCTTGCAGAGGCTGTTAGCATTGCCCAGTGCTGCATGCACTACCGCTCCTGCACTGCACTGCAATTCACCTCTCTTTCCTCCCCATCAGCACCACAATAGCTTAAAGCTCTGAGTAGCATAATGCAATTTCCAAAATGTCCGAGTTAAGGATCAGAGACCTATTTCTAAACAGAAGTTAATGCCCCCAAAATCTAAAATACCTGAAGGAATAAGTGGACGTTTTATCAAAACTTCCCTACTGCAAGGTAAAGGCTACAGCATGCCAACAAAGCAAGAAAATAAAATAAAAAATTCTAAAAAAAAAAAAGAAAATAAAAAATACGTGTTCTCAAATGTAATCATTTTATGATCATTTTAGGATTACATTTGAGAACATTGCATTCTCACACATTCACCACTGTAACAGGACAATTGCTGTCAACAGAGTACAGTAGCCAACATTTTAAAAACAAATAAAGAGAGAAGGTTGCAGAGACTGTAAACGTTGTGACGGACGACATGGCAGCCCAGAACCCAGATGCCTGGTGGCTAACAAATGTGCCTGAAGAGCACAACTTCCCAGTCGGGTCACACATAGCTGATCTTAGCATTTTAAAAATATTCCCAGAATTCTATCTTTTATTTCCTACCTTTATGATGGCTAGGATAATTCTGACTTAAAAGAACCATTCTGACTGAAAATTGTTATGGAAACATGATTAATTTTTTTGGTGCCTGCTCAGAAAGCAGCACACACAGCCTTAGACTTGAGGGTGTTCACAAGCCCACTATGTCACTGAATCCAGTGCAATGACTGTCGACCTGAGGCATGCAACTGGTGGACTTAACGAGAGGTATCAATTGCCTCAGCCCAATTTGTGAAGCCCACTCCCCCAAATCAAACTGTTAGAGGTACATTATGTCCACTCCCAAGGAGTAATCCTTCATATTAATTGCTTTACAAGCTACCTTCTTTGGATCACCAACATTTTGATGCCCATCTAGTTAGGAAGGGACCTATAGCAACTGGATGTGGCCAGCCTCTGGGTGGTGATAGCAATCTGTTTCTGAGCTGGAACAACATCCTTCTTTTCTCTACTGGGGAGAAAACTGTCAAGGCCAGGCTAGCTAAAATACTTAAGTAACTGTATTCTGTAACATGTTAGTTGTAGGCTCTAACACTGAAAGAAGTATCCTGAGATTTAAACACCTAATGTGTTGTGTCTGGTGATGCCAAGTATTTCTTGTGGTGTTGAGGAGCAATGCTAACCATTTTTATGCTCTGTCCATTGGAATTGGACATTGCAAGAGTAAGCACTCTGGTATTCATTTTGAATCATTTCCTACTAGAAATGATACACCAGGGGTATAGGGGATACAAATGAACTTAATCGGAACATGAAGTGCATTAAATTCCTGTTTTAGCTAACATCCTAATACCTGTTTCCTGAAGAAATGTTTCTAATGAGTATCTGTGGAACATACTTCATTAATTAAACTCATCACAGCCCATACTGATAGCTAAAAAGGTAAAGAAGGGATTGCTAGTTCTCCCAATTGCATGCTGGTAATTTAAGGTTCACTTGCAAATGCTATTATAGCAGATTTCTGAACTGATGAATTTTCCCTCTAAGGATTTTTTTCTTTTTTGCAAAACTTGCTCTTGGAATTCACACTAAACAAAGAATTTTGAAGTAATGTCAAGTCATTACCCTTGTAGCTGTAGACTTCACTGAAAAACATATGTATGTTTCTAGGCATAGATCTAGCAAAGAACAAATGGTGAAACATATCCTGGATACTTCTGCAATTGCAAAATAATTTATTTGAAGCCTTTCTTTTTTTTTTNAAAACATATGTATGTTTCTAGGCATAGATCTAGCAAAGAACAAACGGTGAAACATGTCCTGGATACTTCTGCAATTCCAAAATAATTTATTTGAAGCCTTTCTTTTTTTTTTAAAAAAAAGCATTTTTCCACAACTGTATCCTTTAGTGTAAGGTTTGCATATTTGAAGATATACACATGTTGAAAAAAGATTAGTAGAAAAGTATTGTAAATATCATCTCCTGTGTACAAAATGCTCTGACTGTCCTAGAGTATGAGGCTTCCAAACTTTGGTAATTCAAATTTCAGTTAGAGTCCTTTTGTAAACACAAAACTGTAGTTGAGGAGTTAGTACATATGTTAAATCACTTTGCTATGGTTCTATACCACCTTTTGTCCAACTCTTAGATTGTATCTATCCCAAAGTACTGCCAGTCTTGCATGAATAAGTTTCACAGTCCTGTATACCATTGATATCTAAAACATAGAGGCAGTCACAGTTTTCTACAATATGCAGTAATGTGCAGAGTTAAGTTCAAGTCAAAATAAACTTTTCCGTTTTCCTGAAAGGTGAGTGAAGTAGTAGTAGTAACCGGCACCTTCTAAGGTACATAAATAGATGTAATTATTCTTCCAGTTTAATAACCGGTCTTAGAATATTAAACATATCCCAACTTTACTTGAAATCCAGTAAAAATCTTGTGCAGATTTCAAAATAATTAAATTATTAATGAAAAAAATACATATTTTGATTGAACTTTTCAAGTAGATATTTGGACTATTTTTAGCGAATATAAAAGATGGCATGGTTTGTTCTGCAATAGTAAGATCTGGTCCTAGGGAAAACCAAACCAAAACAAGCAAACAAAACCAAAACAAACAAAAAACCCCACAGAAATACCTCTACTCACCACTCTTCTTTGTTTGACTGCTGCCTTCCAGCCTAAAGATGCCTTCATGTCAGAGGTCTTAGGTATACTTAGTTTTTGCAGCACTCGGAATAGTGATGCAGTGCTGAAATCAATGTGTTCACGGTGGATCACCTGTCTGCCCGCTGAAGTGCTGGGAATTCATGACCATCTGTTTATTTCTGTCTTCTGGAAATGAGTGTGTAGTGTGCTGGGAGACAAACGATGAGAACTTATAAAAATGCTAAAATATCTGTCTCTGCAGGCAGAAGCCACTTTCTACAGAATTCTGGAAAGTGCTTAAATTAAAGTCTGACTCAATCCAGGTGAGAATGAGTTAGAGATCCTCTGGGATGAAAATGTGATTTTAGTATCAATTATTACTGATGTTATCATTTGATTCCTCCCCAAGGAGGTCTTACAGTTTAGGACAACCTGTATTTCATCCATATTTTTCCAGATCTAAGTTCTGTTTCAGAAAGCTTCTCAGGCATATGCTCAGCTTTATTCATGTCAGTAGTCTTACTCACATGAGACCCTGCTAAATCTGAGTCAAATGTTCAGACAGCTTTGATAAAACTCTGCTGGGCAATGAACTTTTATGCTTTTAAGTTGTAAGGAGGCTTTGAAAATGTGAGAAACAAAACCAGATAGATAATGGGGATTTCTAAATTTAAAAAAAAGACACTAAAAAAACCAACACACCAACTAACAAATCAAGTACGTGAAAGCAAAATAGTTTCATGCAAAAGCAATATGTATGTTATGTTCTTCAGTATTTAGGGACACTTGAGGAAAAGAGTCCATAGTAATTTCCATGGAGGACAAATAAAATTGTAGCTACTGCTTTGCATTTCTGCTGTTGTGGATTTAACTTGCAAACTTGATGATGTAATTTTATAAAGGCTGTCATTGAACTTTGATTTTTAGGTAATACATGTCACTGAGCTGCCCAGCTTCCTGAAATTGCAGATTATCGATTATTTGTCTCTACAAGCGTAAAATCTGCTGTTTTATCCAAAGGTGTTCCTGTTTCTTTGATATGCCTCTACCACCATTTGCCAGACCACTGCATCAGAACCATCACAGGCACAAGCACTGTTATTACAAAATGCTCAACATTCAATATATATTCTTTGAAGGGGACAAAAGGACTTCAGGCACTGGCATCCTTATTGATATCCCTTTTGAACTTGATAACAAAAATAGCCGTGGATTTCACAACTGGTTTTTTACCCAGAAAATTGTCTTTTTCACAGAACTAAGAAAGAGCCCATTAGCTGTCAATCTCAGTTTTAATGTCACTATCGGCATAAAAATAAAGTAATTTTAAAATTACCTGTTATAGCAGTATTTCTTATCAGCAACACTTTCTCAAATTGAGAATACAGCCCAAGTTAGCCACTACTGGAGAAACTCTATACTTAAAAATTGCAATGACTCTAAGTCCTATTTTCAACCTTCTTTGCCTAAGATAAAACAGGAAACCTCATTTTTCCCAGAATATCCAGACTTGCCTGGGTTAAGGTAGAGACATTCTGTCTTCTGTCTTGGAGGGGCTGGGGAGGGTGAGGGTGATATGGCTTGTATGTAGCTAAAGATGGAAAGAAAAAGAAAAAGACATGTGCTTGAGATTTTTAAAACAATACCTGAAATCTAGTACTGAGCTGCTTTCGCACTCAAAGCTGTGCATTTCGCATGAGAGTTCTGGGTACATGAGGAGTGCAGAACTTGCATTATTGGCTGGGCGAAAAACTCCTAGGATGCTTCTAGGAGCACGGAGTTAGTTGGCACAGCTTTAGTATTTATCTCGTTGCCTGTCACATCCCTCTGCAAGAAGCAATCAGTCATATTGCAAAGGCAGCAGACTTGCCTAGGAGCCTGGTCCACGGCAAATTATGGCTCAGCGTATTCACATATACCAAAGGGCCTGGTTTTGTGTAAGTGAAGTTGTCTTAGTCTGCTCCATTTCCGGTTATCTCCCAAAATTCTGTTCTTGCAATCCCATTCTCAACAGTTGCTGGATTTTGTCCTTGTGACGTATTTCATGATCCTTATTCCACTACATAACTATATTCAGTGTATGACAAGAAAAGCTAATGTTCAGACACTGTGGCAATGTGCTGATTTAGTTCATCTGCAGAATTATCATGCAAGCAAACCAGAAATTAACACCTAAATTGACTAAGTGCAAAGTCAATAGCATATTTCATTACGACTGTCATTTATTAATGTGTGCTATATTTTTAAGAATGCAAGTTCATCCAGAGCCATACAAAAAATAATTCTGTGAATTTCTTGAATGATCCCAGTTTTGAGCAGCTCAGACTGGTGAAGAATGGATGAAATTTCACAGCAGCTTAGGGAAGAAATAGTAGCTGTCACTCAGTTTGCCCCAAATAACATCAGTAATAATCTCTGGAAATAGCTTTTTCTATAGCTCATCTTGCAAATTAGCATTTCACAGAATTCTGGAAGAATCTAAATAAGAAAAATAGGCATGCATTCAGGCCCAGAATCATTTTATGGAGCAGAAAAACTCTTACTGGTAAGCAGCAGCAAAACCATATATCCAAATACATTCAGTTGTACATTCAAGTCCACATTTTCTCATGGCCGCACTCTCTTGTGGTGCTGAACTAGGCTACCATTCCAGAATTAAATTTCATGGCTGTGGGTATTTTAGATTGCAAGGTAAAATTTTAGACTCATTAAATCTAGAGACCAAAAGTCATTGATTATATCAGAGCAGAGGCTACATGCCCACCCTCAAGGTACTATATAGCTATTTATACAAGTGTAAAATGAGTATAGCCAAGTCATAGACACTTATCCTACTTTTCACATATCAAGGAGAAATTCAAGGTAAAAGGCAGTGAAGAATCTTCTGCCATCAGATAACCTATTTAAGTAAGCTCCCTGGAACTGGAAAAAGGCAGGAAAACCAATTTCTCTGTCAAATCAGTATCATAGAATTGAAATTCAATGAGACAGACATGCCAAATTGAAACCTGGTCATTTGCCATATCACTGATGTCCTATTTTTCCTTCTCAAAGCACCCTGAAGTTTACTCAAAGTACCTATACAGTTCTGCCTTTTCAGGATCAAAGGAAGGAACATCAACATGCACACTGCATGTTCAAATATTTACTCACTCTTCTTATAGGAAAGCAGTGAATGACTTCTAGTTACATGTTTTAGATAGTGCACAATATTGGATCTTCAGGACTGATTTTTCAAGTAATAGCTTTAGGGGGCTTATACCCAATATTTCTGCTCACTGGAATAGCTGGGTTGCTTATAAATCTAAAGGACACTCAGCTGGTTCTTGCTCAGTTATCCATTGTATGTATTTGGAATTATATACCAAATAATATTTTACTGTGTAATTTAATAGCAGAGGCTAAATTTCCCATTCATTTTTAAGGTCTCTTCTTAAGCCATGTAGTTGTTATCACAGACTTTGAGAAGACTGGATTCATGAGTATTTGTGTGAAATGTTTAGATGTGCATTACAGAGGGAGCTTAAGCATCCAATGTGAAGTTGGGAATTTGTTAGAATTTTAGAGCCAAGTCTTATGGGCTACACTTGAAGAGATTGCTTTATTGGCTGTCAGACCCCAAAAGGCCCATTTAAATTGTCATGCCCATGTATAATGGTCTCTAGAAACCAGAGTCCAAAATTTGACTTCTTGCTCTCTGGGAATATTAGGCCAGCAAAACCAATGTCCAGGCTTTACATCTCTTGGTGAATAAAAAAAAAAAATCCTCGAGTAAAAGCTGAGTCCTTACTTTTTAAATAGATTTGTTTTTCATCTCACATAGAAATTTTACATGGACTCGTTAACAGCTGAAAATCATTTTAATATGCAGTTAACACTTTAATATTTTAAAAAGTCTCTTTTCTTGTAAAGAGCTACCCTGAAGGATGGCTCTCCCTCTAGAGAACACTATGATATCTCATACAAAGCAAACAAACAAAAGAGCATCCTTCCTTGTAACAACTGGAAAAGCCAGATGGCATCTTCTGTAAAATTCAGTTCTCAAAAAGTTGACCTATTTTCTTGACAGATAACATATTTAATAAAAAATGAACTCACAGCATTCTATTTTCCCAATAACAATATTTGCTCCCTTTTTACACCATTTATGGTTTGCTACTAAATGTCTTTCCTTTTAGTTTAAGTATAGGCAAATAAGGAAAACAAAAGCTAAAAATCTGTCTCCTCTGATTCTGGCACTAACATAGACATGACAGTAGATAAAACATCATGAATAAAATAGAAAAGCTCACTATTTCGGCTTGGTGACTGCACCATAACCAAATATCACAAGGTTCTGTATTAATGCCTATACAAACAATTTAGACCCTGTGAGCTACGCCATCTCTGACCAACCTGAACTATTTTTTAAATTGTAAGAAAGAACTTTTTGTGAAGAATATGAAACTATTGTGGATATTTTCTGAGTCTAATTTGATCAGCCCTTACTTTCTATTTCTGGCAATCAGGAGTTTTGAACACTAGGAAAAATTATGAGTACCAAATCGTCTCCTTAAAAAGCTAACAGTGTGCACATATATAGGTTAGCTTTTTTAGGACAATTACAGGGTGATTTTTTGTACCATAATTACCTAGTTTGTTACAAGGTTTTACCAGTCTTAAAAATCTTCAGATCTAGGAAACCCCATAAATGGGACAACATTCCAATCACATACATTTCTTTAGCCTGACTAAATACAAAGGGTAGAAAAATATATGGGTGAATTTAAAGAACTAAATTCATTTTAACTAAAGCTAATCAGAGAAACAAATAGTTCTTCATAAACTTTGATTATTTGTGTCAGTAACAGTCATATTTTCCTGGCAGATCCAAACATAAGAACAAAATCAAAGTCTCAGAACCAACAGATTTATTTCCAGCCATCAGATCAAGAATGTGTTAGGGTAAGGATCAATCCCCTCTGATTTATGTTGCAATACCTGTAATGCCAATTCAAGCAACCGGCTTGCCTGTAGACTAAACAGCCGAAAAACAATCATTATCCTCAGCCTTACTTTTCAGTATAATTCCATTATAATTTCAATGATGATAGTTCAGAAAAAAAATAAATCCTTCCTTTTTATATGCTTGAATATTTTTGCATACATTTTCCAAGGCTTTTAGAATTTTTGCAAGGTTACCTCTAGATCTATGAACATTTTGCAAAAGCACATTCTAATGAGGAAAAAAAGGCGTTGCAATATATAGAATACGAACAAGTGACAAAATCACAAGCATTAGTTTTCTTAATAACTTGTTTGCGTCTTAGCCAAAGAATTAATTACTCCATTATAACATGTCTTCACAGATAGTGGCCATCAGATTTTGGTTTCTCTCTGCACTTCCATATCATTAGGATTAGGTAGTGTCATGCAACAATAAAAGAATAAAGGAATAAAAAGCAGACACTACTATAACTTCAATTTAACAACCTATCCAAACATGAAATTTCATTTTCTGTCACAGACTTAGCAATAAAGCAAAAAGATGCCAATTTCACTTTTTGCCTTCCTTACACATTTGAAGCTACAGACAGAAAGGTCCCTATGACAGAATTGTTTATGATCCAATTTCACCCATTCAGTTACACAGAATCTCTCTTAATCTTCCATTTTTTTAAGCTACCCTAACCTTTTGGGTCTTCTCTTCTGACAGAGTTCAGTTTTGGCATCATTTTCTTGTCCTCTGAGGGCTTAAAGACCATCTCATTTTCACTGAACTAGTATATATACTACTCTTCAGAGCATTTCATGGTCAGGTCCAAACTGTTTTCTTCAGTTTTGCTTTCTGTGAGTCAATTTCACTTCTGGAGCTCTGACTTTTGATGTATTGCAAATGGTGATCATTGCAGTGTGGAGAAAAACACAAAACATGCCTCTGAACACTTTCCATATATTCAAAATCAACTGCGTATTTAACATGTCAAAATAATGCCAGCTGAATTTTAAATGTCAAGATTCTCTTAAATAATAATTTTGTATTTTGAATGCCTTCATTTGAGGACCATAACCATCCTATAAACACTAGTGAATTTATTTTCTCAGTAACCCAGTGAGATAGTATGCCTTAGAACCACTTTTACGCTAGGGTAAAGTAAAACATTAAATACTACAGTGTTGTATGAATATAGCTCCACTAGTTATAATGATATTTTTCACAATTTACAATCATCACAAACTAAAAGGAGTCAGGCATTTCTCCTTAGCCAAAATCAAACAGGAAGGCTTATGTCTAAGAAAGCATTTAATTATGTGTCCAAATAAATATTTAGGCAGAATCTCTGCATCTAAATTCAAGAGAGCAATCAGAGAAAGCCCTGAGGCACCATAAATTATGCTACCACACTGCCCGGTGTGGTGACTGATGACACCAAACATATGGGATACCTAGACCCTTCCTAAAGGCAGTAGGTTACCTAAGCTGGGCATCTGAATTGCTGCTTAACATTATCTGCTGCTGTATGAGCAGGCTAATCAGATACAACCCAAGCTGTAGACGATAGTACCACATCCTCCTTTTTCACTGTTAACAACAAACAGTGAAGCCTCTTCGGTTATTTGAAAGAATTTTTGCACACATTGATTTTTCAAGACAAGATTTGAGGGTCAAAAAAAAATGGCAGCATCAAGTGACAGTCTTGACCTGGGTGCGTGAATTCCAGGAACAGGGCAGGAAAGGGAACTCAAACATAGATTTCTACTCATTATTTCCTTTTGGCTCTCTGTCTGAAGAAAGTAAAGATATAAGTACAAAGTGCTGGACCTTGTTCTCACCACAAGGAAGGCCTGGTGGGGAATGTGAAGCTCAAGGGCAGCCTTGGCTATAGTGACCATGAGATGGTGGAAT
>RSEF01000001.1:26649198-26659576 GCA_003993805.1 Himantopus leucocephalus
GCACATTGCCAGCTCATGTTGAACTTCTCATCAGCCAACACCCTCAAGTCCTTCTTGGCAGAGCTGCTCTCAAGCCCTTCATCCCCCAGCCTGTATTTGTGCTTGGGATTGCCTAGACCCATGCGCAGGACCTTGCACTTGGCCTTGTTGAACCTCATGAGGTTCACATGGGCTCACTTCTCAAGCTTGTCCAGGTCCCTCTGGCCCTGGACAAGCCTCATCCCTCAGGCTTGTTAACCCCAACACTCAGCTTGCTGTCATCAGCAGACTTGCTGAGGGTGCACTCAATCCCACTGCCTATGTCACTGATGATGTTAAACAGTACTGGTCCCAACATGTACCCCTGAGGGACACCACTTGTCATGGACCTCCATCTGGACATTGAGCCATTGACCACTACTCTCTAGATGTGACCATCCAACCAATTCCTCATCCACTGAACAGTCCACCCATCAAATCCATATCTCTCCAATTTAGAGAGAAGGGTATTGTGGGGAACTGTGTCAAAGGCCTTACAGAAGTCCACATAGATGACATCCGTAGCTCTTTCCTTGCCCACTGATATAGTCACTCCATCACGGAAGGCCACTAGGTTGGTCAGGACTTGACCTTGGTGAAGCCATGCTAGCTGTCTAGAATCATGTCCCTGTCCTCCATGTGCCTTAGCATAGCTTTTAGGAGGACCTCACCCAGGCACAGAGGTGAGGCTGACAGGTTGGTAGCGCCCATGGTCCTCCTTTCTACCCTTTTTAAAAATGGGTGCAACGTTTCCCTTTTTCCAGTTACCAGGGACTTCACCTGACTGCCATGGCTTTTCAAGTATCATGGAGAGCGATTTGGCAACTACATCAGCCAATTCCCTCAGTACTCTGGGATGCATCTTGTCACATCCCATAGACTTCTGTATTCAGGTTCCTCAAATGGTCACGAACCTGATCTTCTCTTACAGTGGGAGGGGCTTTGCTCCTCCAGTCCCTGTCTTGCAGTCCATCCACTCGAGAGGTCTGGGAAGAGAGGTTGCCAGTGAAAACTGAGGCAAAAAATTTGTTGCGTACCTCAGCTTTCTCCTTGTCCATTGTTACCAGTTTGCCAGTCTTGTTCATCAGGGGGAGTATGCTTTCTTTGACCTTCCTTTTCTGGCTGACGTTCCTGTAGAAGCCCTTATTATTCTTTGCGTCCCTTGCAAGTTCAGCTCCAACTGCACCTTGGCCTTCCTGACCCCACCCCTACACAACCAGGCAGCATCCCTATACTCTTCCCAGGACACCTTTCCCTGCTTCCACTGCCTGTGCATCTCTTTCTTTACCTTTAGTTTGACCAGCAGGTCTCGACTCAGCCATGCCAGACTCTTGCCGTCCTTTCCTGATCTCTTACACCCAGGGATCGAGAGCTCTTCTGCTCCATAGAAAGCATCCTTAAAGATCTGTGAGCTCTGTTCTGCTCCCTTGTACCTGAGGGCAGTTTCCCAGGTGGTCTTATTGTCTAACTCATTGAACAGCTTGAATTTTGTTTTCCTAAAATTCAGGGTCCTGACTTTACTCTTTGCCTGACCTGTATCCCTCAGGACTGCGAACTCCACCAATGCGTGATCACTGCAGCACAGTCTGCCTCCAGTATTGACATCACCGATTAGCTCACTTGTTTTGGTGACCAACAGGTCCAGTATCACATCCCCTCAGGTAGGGCTGTCTATTACCTGGCTTAAGAAGTTATCCTGAATGCATGCCAGGAGTCTCCTGGATTGCCTACAGCTTGCCGTGCTGCTTTTCCAGCAGATGGAAAAGGACATTAACTATATTTTGAGAAATTAACACAACATCTGTTTAAGCACTTTATCTTAGTAAACTAGGAAAACTGAGAAGGCTACTTAAGAACAATATGCTTATATGCCTATTTAATGGGGTAGTTGCTATGTCATCAACAATCAAATTTTCTCATGGTTTTTTCAATCATAATAATTGTATAGCAATTCCAGAGGACTCTTCAGATTTTAAGTCCAAACCCTGCAAAATAAAATACAAATCATGGAGTTTTTCAGACGTGTTTTTTGAAGACACTTCACTAGAGCAGTATTATGATTTGCAAGTGAACAACAATTCCTTGAAATACAAAATGAATGAGACACCCAAGTTACTCAAAACTGTTACTATCTTTAATTGAGGTCAGAAATGCTGTATTCTTCACTTACTTAGAGTCGACACATTTGGAAATTTTAATAAGACCTCCTTGAAAAAATGAGCTCATATTTTGTAATAGGTTATTTTGAATCAGACATCGTTCCTGTGCACAGGTATGGCTATGAATGGTTACCTCTACTTCTCATCATAAGATGATCAAACCTTTTGAGTGATTAGGCAGCAAACTCAACTGCTGGTACTTAAGATGCACGGTTGCCTTATAATAGTTGCAGTCCAGCCTTTTCTTGTCTTGAAGCAGTGTTTATTTTTTGAATACATATTGTAGATTAGAAGGCCCTATCTTGCATTTCATTTTTAACTACTTGTATAGTATGATTCAGGTCTCTTTCTTTAGAGCAGTGTATAATATCTGGCAAAACTTAATGCACATGGCAGTCTGACATGTATCTTCTAACCACAAAGCCAGTGCAGTAGCAGCAGGCACAGCAGAGCTATATAATGACTGCATAAGCACTGGATTTCTTTGAAATGCATGTCACTTTTTTTAAGGAGGAGTGAGGTGCAACAAAAGTGCAGTATGTTTGAGCATAGGCGTGTGATCAGATGTGTGGCTGGGGCATGAAGAGGAAAGAGCTTTGTGTGTTGAATAATGAGGGCCCGAGTGCTGGATCTCTCAGTAAATGTCTTCATGACACTCCTGACATTTTGTGCCCCCGTGCTAGTTGGTTTTCAGTTTGGGTTTTTTGCAGCTTTATTAGCTGGCCCAATAAAATGTATGTATTGCTTTTTCTAAACTTTGCCTCATATGCTATTAAAGTTATTGAAGAATTTGTAGGAGGAGTCTTTACAACAAAATAAAATTGTTGGTCTGGTACTATTGGGCCTTGCTTTATCTCATTTCTACTTCTTCATATTGTTTGTTTTTTCTGCAGCTCACTATTGCTGGCATTCCTTCTCCATCAAACCTTTGAACTTTCCTGGTTTTCCTTCAAACTAGTTATATTCCTATCTAATCTTACCGTCCAGGACTACATGGAGCCACAGAAGAGATGGGAAATGGGTGTATAAAAGCAATATGGGAGCAGAGATGCAGACGAAGTAATGTCAAGTAGGCAGAGAGGTAAAACACTAGAAAACAGCAGTTAAAGCCAGTAATGGACCTTTGATTTGCACAGAGCAATCCGTGATGCTTCCAAGTGGCAGCCCTCGCTTGGGAAATGCATCACCTTAGCCAATTTAGTAGTGGTTATTTTTAGACTTCCTTACTGCATACAAAGCAGTTGATGAGCAGAGGTGGCACCATTTACAAATGACTGTAAACCTGGTGTTGACAGCAGTCTTTCATCTAAACAATTGAATAGAACTGTGTTAATATCCTACATTAATTACAGTCTAATTTCAGGGTAGCCTCCAGGTGAATTTTCAGTTTAACTGCATTGTATTGTATCATCTTTTATTAAAATCAGTGCATCCCAAAAGAGAAATGACAAATGCTGGAATTTTAAAGTTCATCTGAAATCTTTATTTTGAATACACACTAATTAACAAAGTTGCCTGAATGGCAGATTTGGACAGGAAACATTTAATTATTGCACAAGAAAACAATTTAATCTGTGCTTTCGGTGCTGAGTTTAATGCAGCCTTAACTGTGGCATTGTGGTTTGTGCCTACTTAATGAGATTTATGCTAATGCATACAATTAGTAAACTAGCTTGATCAAACTGAGGGGCATAAGATAAATATACTTCTAAAACTCCAAAAGCAAGGAGATTGAAGACTCATTTTTCTCCAATTAAAATGTGTTCTAACACATAGTTTCTTTGGTGCTACCTTTTATTTCCTGAAATACAAGAAATAAAAATACTGATCTTGGGACCCAAGTCAAAATAGTTTGCATACAGATTTCTTGACTTAGGAAATCTTACATAAAACCTGAGGTTAATTTAATCACAGAGATGCTAAATCCACATTTGGAAACAGAAATTATTCTAAAAAACCCCAGAACTGTGGAATTCTGAGTTTTAGTGGTTTTGCATCCTAAATCCTGCAACCATTGCTTGAAATACTGTAGCTGTACTTCCCTCATGTGCCTCAGGACTTTAGCTTACTCTCTTCCTGTGCGTCTAGTTTCCTGTCATCTATTGTTTGCCTTCTTTTTCCTCTTTTTCCTATTTTCCCTCCCTTGCTATTTAACTGCAGACTGGAAAAGAGCCAGCAAAATGCTACAGCTAGTTTTGAAATATGCCATTGGGCACAGGCAGATAATTAGAAAGCAGGCTAAACAGGACAGATAATTGTTGACATCACTGTATCACTTTTCCTTAATGGAGGGGCTGAGATGGAGATGGGTTTTTCTCTCTGTTCATTACTTCTTGTGCGGTTTACAAGAACTTAATACTGTTGGTTTCTTACTCAAATTTGGTTGAAAATAGTGAAGAGTGTCAGAAGTTATTAGTGTGCTCCTGAACAAAAACCAGATGCATGGACAGCAAGATTATATAAGCTTGATGTCCTTAGAAAACTGATCTAAACCCCTGTTTCTAATTATGTGATGATAGATTTTATACATTGAGCATCTTTAATCAAAGAATTTAATGGAAAACATGTTATTAGGTTACATATATAAAATATATTGCAAATGTATATATTAACAGTCAAACTTCTTTATTTTAGCCAAAACTTATTGTAACAGCAAGTTTTGGAGTAGAACCAAAAAGGAGAGTGGAATACATATCCCTCTTAGAAGGCGCATTGGCAAGGGTACAGAGCAAACCTGATAAAGTTCTCATTTACAAGCGACCTCATTTGGTAGGTGTACAGTTTTTGTGCCTTTATGTTAACTTTCAGGTGTGTATGTAGTGCACATGCCTTTTCTCATTTAAAAGTAAAATTTTTAATGTATCTGTTGTAGTTTGTTTTTGAATTTTATGGGGGAAGTTTATATTCATAAGATTTAAATAGTAAGTAGAACTAATGCAACAGAGAGATTACTGTACAGAAAATTACATAGTACATATTTTTTCATTCACTTCCATTTATTCTGTCTGTTTTTCTTCCGACACTTTTCTGTTTTTCAATGGGCAGGGCCATGTTCCTCTTGCCCCAGGTCGCGATCTTGACTGGGAAGAAGAGCTTGCAAAAGCACAGTGTTATAGATGCATCTCCGTTCCCTCAGACCATCCCCTTTATATTCTGTATACATCTGGAACAACAGGCTTGCCCAAGGTAAAGGACTATCTGTGGTCTAAGTGTCTGTGACCAACGTATTTGCAGTTCCACTTCAGAAAATATTTACTTAGAAAGGTTGAAACTGTTTGCCAGAGCTCAGTGCTAAGCATTGCTAGAAATGGTTTAATCTCATTTATTCACATTTCACTACTTTAAAGTCAGTGTCTAGGCATAAATAATGTTTTTTTATTTAAATAATACTAATATAAAGATAAATTACATTTAGTTCAAAATATTTGTGCCGTATGAACCTTTGAGGACAGCAGAATGTCCTTTATCAATTAATATCTTCTGTTTTAACTGTTTGAGATAAATGTAGTATAGTCACAATGGCAAGATTGGCTAATATACCACTTGTGTGATACCTTTATTGCTGAATAGTCTTTGCTTATTCATTATTTACATATTAGCTAATCTTCCTATAGATAAGATGTAATGAATGACATTACAGATTAAATGGAATTAAGCATGTTCTGAAGACGTGTTATTGCACAGTTCTGAGAACATAATTCCCATGAAAATGGAAGTTGAGATTGAGTAAGTGAAAATTAACATGGGACATTCTTTGAAAATGTTTGCTTTCAAATGTTGATTAGTCTTAATGATCTGTTTTTAAAAGATCTCACTCTAAAAGCAAACCCTTGAGTGTTTCCTTGGCACTTACAATTCTCTTTTAAAGTGTAGAAGACAAGCTGAATATAATTTTCTGGCAGTGGTCTTACCACCACAAATTCAGTGACAGTATCACACATCCCTGGACATGGCAGCGCTTAGACTACTAGAAAATGATTTAATGATGTGGCCTATAAAGTTCAGAATCTATGGGGAGGTAAGGGAAAACAAACATCAGTTTTGCTGAGAAAAATGTCTTCTGCTTTTGCCTTGAACGTGGGCATTTTAAAGCAACATATGTATCTTGAATTATTTAATTATATTGTCAAAAGGTCCATGATAAGGTCCTGTGTTACAACAGTTATTTTCCTTGACTGTTAGTTTCAAAACGTGTTATCTCAGAGATAAAAGTTCTCAGAAGTTTACTTCACTGTGTTGGTTCTCCAGAGAAAAATATAGACACCTGAAATGAATCACCCTTATAAGAGGGAGATTGTCAGCTAGCACTAAGCTACAATGAGTAACTTAATGAATAAAATAACTTTTTTATTCATTTAAGGAGCTTGCTTTTAGATGGTCATGCAAGTAAAATCACTCAGTTGTGACCTTTGTAACAAAACTTCTGTTAATCTCAGAGCAGTGACTAAGTTAGAAGCTGAGACTAACAAAGGCAATCTGCTTTCTGAAATATGTGAAGTGTTAGTTAACCATTCTCTGCTGTGGCAATCTGAAAATGAGTTCACGTGTCTCTACAGTCCCTTATTTCTTGGACAAGGCCTGAAAGTGCCTTTTTCATTCTATTAACAACATAAGGAGAATGTACCACGCCTAGCACAGACAGATAGCTGTAATGTCTGCACTGTAGAAATTTGTTTGGTCAGATGAATCTCACCTGAATTTTAGTTCAGGACATAGTTTACATAATTCTTTCTTCTAGAAACAGTGTACTAGAAGATGATGAAATGTATGTTAAACGTACAAATATGACAAAAGGGAGTAATTCACCCCAGTTATTTCAGGGCACTCCGCAGGTGTCCTCTTTTCCAGTGATCATACAGAGAGACTAGGCAATGAATTTAAAACATGCCTAGCATTTAGATGGCCACAGTTTAAGTGAGGTAAATACTCAATCTCTTGTTTTTGTCAGCATATGTTGACTAAATATTTGCGTATCCGACTTTAATGAGAGAATTCTAGTCTTTGTTAGTTATCTTCTGAAAACTATTGTCATCTAGGCCTTGGGTTGGGTTTTTATGTGGGTTTTATTGTATGTTTGTTTATTTGTTTGTTTGTTTCCCAAAATTAATTCTTCAGTGGGAATGCTAGCACAAGCATGTACTTGTCCAAATGGATCCTTTTCTTAAGTGAGGAGTGTTGGAATTGGACAACTTTAAGTCTGTTACTGTTAAAAACCCAAAATTTAATTGAAGACAGGCATATCATTCCATCCTTCAAATGATCTTAAATATTCAAATTTTCTCATTTAGGGTGTTGTCAGACCAACAGGAGGCTATGCAGTTATGCTGAACTGGACAATGTCAGCTGTATACGGACTCAAACCTGGTGAGGTAATTATGTTTAAATGTCATGTAAATTTTTTTTAACTCCTCTTAAAAATTCCCCACTATATTTATTTTTTTATTTCATTTTAGGTGTGGTGGGCAGCTTCTGATTTAGGCTGGGTTGTTGGTCACTCCTACATTTGCTATGGGCCTCTTCTTCATGGGAATACTACAGTTTTGTATGAGGTATGAGTCATTCTAAAAAGCCAGCCTTTGAAAAGGCAGCGTCTCCTCCAGTTGATGATCCTGATGATCCTGTTTATGTCTGTCCATTCTTCATGCCATATATATTTAAATTGTGTGTATATCTTCAGTGTTTATACTCTCCCATCTATTACAGTAATTCTTAAGGAAAACTTACTGCACTATCCTTCAAACTTGTCTACTTCATCTGTGTGACTGGTGGTGGTCAGTGGGAAAAGGAGCTCCAAAACAACAGACCTGGAAATGGCAGATGTTGAGTGTACCTGTGTTGCTGAGGCTTCAGCCACAGGCTATTAGACTACCTTTATTATGGATCTAGGAGAGGATGTTGTGTTTTGCATGTCTGGAGGTGACAAATTCTTACTGGATCTGAGTTGGAGGCAATTGGAAACTCTATGGTTGGAGCCAGAACTCTTGAGACTTGTCTCTTCTTTCCTCCCCCTACCACTCAAGGCACCTAAAGCCAAGACTCAGATGACATTCAGGGCTTGGTCCTTCTCCTTTGGGAATGAAACTCAGTGGGGTGGAGAGGATACTAGTCCAATTAGAGTGCCGTGCTGCATCCTAACTGTGGTGCTCAAAAAAGCAATCGCACTACCTTACATTGTTATTTTTTCAGAACGTATTGTTGATTCTCTAATTGCCAGGCAAGAAGATACAGTGTTGCTTGAACCATCTTCTTTATTCTTCAGGGAGTGAATCCAGTATCCATCAGTGATAGTGAAAGACATTTTATGTAAAAGTACTGACATTATTAGCTCTTAAGTGTGCTGAGACTCGGTTTCCTGCGTTCACCTGATATTAGGAATTCTGGATATATCCCAGCTTCTCCAACACTGTGCAGAATGAAGCCCACCTCGTAATTGTTATTTTTCAATGGTTCTAGGGGCAGAAGTTGTTTTAGCTCTGCTATCATGGCATGCTGATTACCTCTGTTGATTTGTAGTGGTGTGAACCATTAAAGGAAATCTAATGGTAACTCATGGCAGGGCATACAAGAACTGCAAAAGAATAGTGAATGTACTGGATACTGAGGGCATGAAAAAGCATATGAAACAAGCTTTGATGACATTGTGAACGTAGCAGTTGTTAGAGCACCATCTCTACCCAGTATTTATGGAGCAGGGGAGTCAGCATGAGATGGTGGGAATATACTGGTTTACGGACCATCATAAGTGCAGAAATTCTGCATAAGGAAACGTATATTATGATTAAACTTTCTCCATCTTCCTGCTAATACATCATACAAGTGGTGAAGACTGTACTAGAACAGAAATGGATTGTTACTGTTTTCAGGAACAAGCATTATCAGAACAATCCTTTGGTGTTTGCACAACCAGTTAAGTTGGTATTCGCTGAGATGTGCTTCACTGTTATGAATTTATACACTGCTGTTGGCGTGTAGCTGCTGCTGTAATTGTGCCTGAATTTGGAGTAAATATGTTTCTGAATCCCGGGGATACTTAAGATGCATGGGCAGTTGTAGTAATGTGAGGTTGCCTCCAAAATTTTTTGGATGCCACTGCGTCAAACACTGCAGAACTGACTGTGTCTTCCTGCATCCTGTTTTGGAATTTAGACATATACTTTACTGCTTGAAGTTCATTCTATAAACTTATAAGTGAGATTCTCACAAGCAGAAGACGCCTCCTGAAGCAGGTCAAGAATCCTCAAGTCCAGAAAAGCAATGGTCATTAGGGGTGCATCTACATGGTATTTCAAATCACGGCAGTAGTGCAATTCTGATTGTCCTTGCTTATTGATTTGGTTCACAGAGTCGTTTTAAACATATGAATGACATTTTTACAGAGAAAGCCAAGACCAGAAGCTTTGCCACTTGGGATAAAAGGGTAGGATCCAATGAGTGGTACTGCACTGCTGTGAAGTTCTCCAGAGCAAATGAAAAGTACATGTGCCAACAGAAAGCTTTATAACTGTCAAGAGCTCCCACCTTATTCTGAAGTACTTCTCGTGCTATGCAAAGGGGCCAAATGCTATGCGCGACTTCATATTTGCTAATGACCACCAGATGTTTGCTTGTTCTGACTTTCAGCTGCTCCTTTATTTCTTCCAAGCTTTGGCTTCTATCCTCTTGACCAGCCCTGTTTCTTTTGCTGTGTCTCCTTTTTGAACAGCATCTTTTCTTATAACATTATTAAAATAATTCCTCCTTTCCTACTGTTGCCTTTTGCAATCATGACAACTGTTGCATTGGCCTCCCAGAATATTGAGCAAGGGGCAATCTGGAGCTTGACAGCGTGTGCTCTGATAGACCTAAAAGCTTCTCCAGTGGATGCACCACCCTGTTGCTAATGTCAAGCCTGCTGCCAAGTGGGAGAGGACTGACAAGCAGTGCTGCATTCATTCAAGTAGACGAAGACCACGCTCTTCATGACGTGGGTAAAACATGCATGGTGCATGTGCCACTGTCACAGAGATCTTGAGCAGATTGTCACGGGAGGACAGCGCACTCCACGAAGCCCACTGCTCATCCACAGACATCCAAGGACATCCACGCCCTTGGTCATGGGATCAACAGTCCCAGGACACAGTCTAGGGAAAAGCATGGCAATGGTGGTGCACACACCTCGTGCCTGCAACCCCCAGAGGACCCCCACGAGACAACACACAGGA
>RSEF01000001.1:26659676-26691690 GCA_003993805.1 Himantopus leucocephalus
GGAAGTTCTGTGGAGCAGCAGCAAGCTCCGTCAGAGAGCACTTTCTGCCTCCCAGCTCTGCCTGTGTGCCAGGCATAGTCCTGGCAACCACATAAGTCATGGACATGGTGCACCTTGATAACACAGCCCCCCTAGGCTTCTGCACAAAACCCCAGCCACACTGCCTCTTCCTTTCCTCAAATGCAGTGTAAAAAGGACCTGCCTTGTGGTGGTAGCGGTGCTGGTACTTCTGGCCACATATCAGATCCTGTCCCTGCCCTGCAGTCAGCTGCTTGTACAACAAATACCGTTCAGGATGATACCATTTCTTTGAAATGCAGTGGTTAAGGTAGTGAAGGTTGTAAAGGGAAGGGCACTGCGGGCTGGGGTAAGGCATAGTTGGATTAGTGAGGTTTGCCCAAACCAAAATGGACTGAATGCAGCAAGGGAGTGTGTGAAGCACACAAGTGTGGAGGAGAAGAAAACTGAGGACAGAGAGAAGCATTGGGAATCAGTTCCTTTTCAATCATCGCATAACATTTGCCAGATTGAAAGATGTTGATGTCCAGTGGTACTCCTCCCATGCCACTGCATGCACTTCTGAATGCTCTCTGGGTTGATGACTGTCTTCAGTGAAGGAGCAGACAAATTTCTGACACAAGTGCATTTCTGGATGCCCCACCTATGGCAAAGAGCGCAGAGAACTGAGCATACAGGAAGCCATGCTCAGTGTTTCAGTCTGAAGGAAGGTCTCAAAGATGTACTCACAGATGGTTCAGACTAAAAGTGATACCCTGAATTTGGAAGGTATTGGGGACATTTGCACAGCGTTAGTCCCACATAGCCCAGTGTCTCTCAGATGGTCAAATGTACATTGTGGTTCCATTATGCATTCAGTAAAAGCGGAATTAAATTAAGCCTGTGCAGCACCATTGTCAGAGTGTACCTTATGGTGTGAGGTGCAAAGGTATGCAGCATCTCTCATGATGCTTATTGACACTGAGAACATAATGAATGATCCTGTCCCTTCTTGGCAAGAAGGCACTGGTCTATTTTTTGGTTCTGTGACCAGAGATATGGAAGATAGGGAATATAGAAACTTTATGGTGAAGCCTGGCCTGTTGGTGATGTGTGCTGGTCATCTGCATGAAACAGATGAAACGAACAGCGTGACACTTCCTAGAGGAGAAGACTCTTGAGTCAAGGGAGCAAAGATCTATAGGATAGCTTTCCATCAGAAAACTTTGAACTGCATTTTTGGTCCAGTGAACAAGGCTAAGTCTAGTCTAAAATAAACCTCAAATAACATCTAATGGAAGATGTAAAGAGCATTGGCATTAAATGGTTTGATCTACTGATCTGCTCTAGTTCACCTCACTACTTGCTATGTAAACAAAGTGTGTGACACCATATGCGCTCACATTCATGTTTCGTGTTATTATTTCACATGGTACTAAGTTTATTTTTACCAGTGCATGTAGTAGGAAGAAGATTGGTAATCTCTCATAGAACAGCAGATTGTGCCTAGGTGACACCTCTGTATGTTGCTTCGTGCAAAATCCTGTTGTTTATCATTTTTGTAAGAGAAAAAATGTAAAATAAGAAAAAAAATGCAATGTTTAAAAGCAAAGCAAATCTTGAGATCTTAAAAATGTGGTTTGGAATTTGTTCATGTCTATATGTGGTTAACTTTTAACTTTGTGGTTAACTTTTAAAAGTGTTAACTTTTTCTTCTGTTCATGGAAAGACTGTGGGTAGTGTGTCAGGTTGAGCTTCTCTCAGGATGTTTGTCTTCCGCATCATTTTGTGATCTGTGGAATTTGAAGCAAATAATTTTGGTTTTTAGCTTCTAGGCATTGGATTGATTTTTCAATAATCTCTCAGAAAAGCAGGTTTGCAAAACAAGTATTTTTTATTAAATAGAAAAGTACACAAAGTGATGACAACAATCACAAGGGGTTTTTTTTCCCCTAAAAGGCTAAGACAGAGAAGCTCACATACCTTAATACTCCTAGGCAATGACTGCAGCAACTGGAGAAAATTTAAACAAGTGGTTATTCTTAATTTGAAACTCAATGTACCTTCTTTCCAGATAAAGTTTACTGACTTCCTTACTGTCAGTGTTCAGCATGAAAGCTTGCAATGAATGCATTATTGAAATACATGATGCAGAGAATATATACAGTGCAACTATGGCAATAAAAGTCAGCCATTTGTTTGAGTATTGCTTATGCTTAGCTCTTTTTTGAAGAGTCTCCAATGTGCTAATCTGGTGCAATCCGCTTGCTACTGTGAATTTACAAACCAGCTCACTGTGGAACTTCTGAAAGCTTTTGAGTCAATGACAAGTGTCAGCTTGCTGATTGCAGGAGTGACGCTTGGTTCTTAGTGCACATAGAAGTTCTGAAGGACATTAGGAAGCCAGGTTATTTCTAGGAGATTGCAAATTAAAAGTGATCAAGTAGTTTAAAGGAAGGTGTTTTTTTAAAAACAGTAAGGCAAAATCCTAGGAAAAGAAAAAAAGGCAGAATTCAAGAGGAACAGGTAAGTGAGAGAATATGTTAAACTCATGAAGTAGACTCTTTTGCAGAAAGGATTCCATAGTAACTAAATGTATCTTTATGTGGAAAAGGCAGTACAGTAAATTTACCACAGTTCATATGTTCAAATACATACATTTGTATAGATGGATAAAAAGATCCAGAAAAACTAACACTATATACTTGTGTACTTGAACTTGCAAACAACTCCAGATGCAGAGGTGGATTCATGGCATTTTGTAGTACATGTGTACATCCTGTACAGCTGTCCTATACCTTTTGCTCATCCCAGAGGTCATGCTTGTCAGATTCCTCCTGTGTGTTATTTGTTTATGTAGTGCAAGCATGGATACATTTGTGAGAACTCCTAGAGGTTTACTAGATAATTTGGGGAATGATTTTAATACCTTAAGTCATGTAGGCTCTCAGTTAACTGCTTATGAAAGAGATCACTGCAATGTTCTTTCTATTTTATACAAAAAGATCATTTTTCCTGTGAAGAAGAGAAACAGTCTGGAAGCTTTTCTCTATTATTGTGGTGGCAGAAGAGACCACTGTGAACAAGAAAAACAACCTTTGGCTTTGAAAAAATAACTGAAGTATGCATGGCTTTGCATACTGAAGTATTCAGTGTGCATTTTTCATCTGCCTTTTCCTGAGGTGAAAGGGTGAGGAAGGACAGTCCGTGTGTTGCTCTTAAATCCCGCAGAATTCCATTTGTCCCTCTCCTATCAGGAGGTAACAATCTTTGCTGTTACATCTTTACAGTATGTAAAGACCCTGTGAAATCTTTGGAAATTCAGCATCCCTAAGCAAAAAACCTGTTACTTATTTTGACCTTGTTCTGTTGTCTGGAAATGAAGGCTTAAAAGGATTTGTGGATGTCACTATAAGCTATATTTAATTAAGTACTAACATGCCGTCCTTCAATCTTGAATCTGCTTTCCCAGCAACTTAAATTATTTGTATAGGTAATCAGAGTTAATAAGTATGTTCAAGATTTATGAAGCAGAAATATACTCTAGGAAAAGAATATCTATTCCTTGCTGATCCTATAGCTGATGACATTTTTTGTGTTAGATAGTATGGATCAATATGTGAGGTTAATTTTCTGCTATACAGTTTTCACACAAGCTAGAAATCTTTGCCTTTGTATTTTGCTTGGGTTTACTCATACAGAATAGACCTATTCCAATCTAAACCTCGCCTGGCATAAGTTAAAACATTAGATTGGATATTAGGAAAAATTTTTTCACTGAAAGGGTTGTCCAACATTAGAATAGGCTGCCCAGGGAGGTGGTGGATTCGCCATCCCTGGAGGTGTTTAAAAAAAGGGTAGACGTGGTACTTGGGGATATGGTTTAGAAGTGGTTTTGTCAGGTTAGGTTAATGGTTGGACTTGATGATCTTAAAGGTCCCTTCCAACCTTAACAATTCTATGATTCTATGAGCTTCTGGGCAAAGTTGAGAGAGAGACAAGCACAGCACAGGCCTGTGCCTTCTTAGGTCAACTGTTATGTGGATTGCTAACTCTGCAGTATATAATAGTCCTCCAGTTAGGATCAATTCTGGTTTTGCAGTACACGGTATAGTAAATTGTTGACTGTTTTAGCTAAAGACTTTTTAGACCGAATTCTTATTTGTATGTGTAGGACTGAGCGAAATCTCAGCATATGCTGCTAAGAGCTGGTCCGTGCCATGTCAGTGTGTGTCATACATATGCATTACCATGTGCAGATGGCTGTTCATAAAGGTAAGCCTACATGCTATGTAAATACGCCTATATAGATATTAATCACTTTTTCCCCCTCACGTGTATGACTTTCTCACATTTCTAAGTGTCTTTGATCACCCACAGTTTTCAGTTGATTTATTTAACTTTTCTATCCACTAGTCAAAATGTATCGCTTTGATTTTTTTTTTTGTATTTTAGAATCCTACTTTATGAATAATAAGGTCTTCTTTTAAGCTCCTTTGCTTTTTAATCAAGAAATTTTGGAGGCAGTGAACACATAACGTACCTAATTGGAGTGTATTGACTCTAAATATGTGAATGCAGCTGAAATTTGGAGAAGAAAGAAATTGAGCTCTTTTCTAGGCTGATTTTATAACTTGCACAATTTACCTAATGTTGGGAAGTCTTCAAACCCCATCTCCACCTTTATTTCATTTTCACATGCTCAGTATAGTTCTGGTATGCAATTCTGGGGGGCTTCAGTTGCTTCAGGATCTCTACAGATAATTAAACAGAGAACTCCAGTTATAAATGGCTTTCACTAGAAAACCAGAAGTATAATAGTAAAAAAAATGGAAATAAATAGTTTTTATTCCTCTTCAAGTTTAATTCTGTTACAAAATAGTTCTTTTTTTCTAGTTTGTCTGGAAAACCCCCAGTGATTTCTCTCTAAATTAATAGAATTTTAAGGCTGGGAACCACTGTCGTTGACTTCTCTGGTATTCTGAATAACAAGGAGCAAAAACTTCACCCCGTAGCAGAATGCACACTAATAGAATCAAATATCATACTAGCTTGAGTATTAAATTACTGTAGTCTAATTAATGTTAAACACCTAATAGATGTTAATTAGATTCTTCATTCCAGAGGGATTAACTCATCACCACCACACTAGTTAAGTAGAAGAGGAAAGCAGCATGAGAAAAATGGTAGTTTCTTGGAGATAACAAAAAGGCCTTGATAGTTTTATAGTAGCTGGTTTTGACCACTGATACACTGGACCACATTAAAATTGCTGTATGAATTTGGAAGAAGATAATCACTAAAATAAGGGCAATGAAGAGGTTTTCATTCTAGCAGGTACAGAGTAAGAGAAGAAGGAAAGGGGAGGAAAGCAACGCGTTCCTTCAGCAGTCTCTGTTACATGGTTGCCTTACAGTGACGTTTTATCTCTGTGTAAATGTGTGGGGATCAAGATGGTTATTGTTGCTATAAAGGTACCTCTGAATGCGTTGGTTGTGGAAAATAAAAAGGGTAAAAATTCTATTTTTTAACAGTGAGTATTAAAGAAAAATCAGAGTTAATTTCTGGTTGACCTCCATGTCTGCTTTGTGATTTTTGCTCTTGGTGAGAACATTATTAAACAGTAATAGTACATTTCCCATTTTTCTTTCTCTGAGATGCCACCAATTAGGTCTTCAGACAGTGTTCATGACATCAGTGTCATCTCTTTGAGGATTAAAAATGGGAAGAAAAGGAAGGCTTCTGTACGTGCAGGGAGAAAAATAATGTTTACAAAAAGGAATAGTGCATAATTTTTCTCTGCTCAGAAGACTGTCTTAACAGTGAATATTCATAAATTTGTATTCAAAGTTTTTCCTAAGTGGTTGCCTAATGATGGGTTTTGGGTTAGGGATTATCAGTATGCTCTTTAGATTCGGGGAAAGAAGATCTCATCCCCTTTTCCGAAGGACAACCACTACTGAATATAAACTGAGCTGACTTCATACCCTCACTTCTTAAAGTGATTTGTTTATTTTTAAATTACTTAGTAGGTGACAACTTTTCATGTTAACAATTGCTATGGAAACGACGTGCTTTCAATTTGTACTTGCTATAGCACTATTGTCAGGAATGTGAAAACAGTAATGAAATCCTTTTAATATAGCAAGGTTTGGGTTTTTTGTTGTTGTGTTGGTTTGTTTTTTTTTTTAATAATCTGTCTTGGATTGTTTTTCTCCAAGGCATGACAAACTTCAGCTATAAATAAGCTACTTGAAGTCTCACAGCCCACTCTGAGTTGCTCTTGCTAATGGGATCGCAAGCTGGAAGGAACAGAGCAGCATGGAAGGAAAGTCTAGCTACTACCTGTGAAGTCAGGAAAGAGGGAGCATAGTAGTACCAGTGCTTGGGACTTTGAATTGGAGCTAGGGTAAGGAAGAGGATGCCCACACTTGCCAAGGAGCCATGCATTAAGGACTTCATTTGAGTGGTCTAGGACAGACGAGGAGCTATTGTCCCGCACAGAGCTGTAGCAAGACATTGCTGTGCATGTGGAGCCTTCCTCACAACACTCACTGGAATCCTTCCAGTCCCTGCTGTTGCAGCAAATCTGCAGGGTATGCAACAACAGCAGCAGGTTTAAAAGTACTGTCATTTGGCGCAACTGTTAGCAACTTAGGGACATCCAGCCTTTCTACAGTTTCTGTAAGCTGTTATCATCAGCTTACAAAGCAAGCACTGCCTCTGGAATTTGCCAGTTTTGTGATCTTTCTGCCATCATCCATACTCACCCTATTTGTGGAGCAAATTCAGAAGGAAGTATCGTCTCAAGTCCTTCGGGGAGGTTTGACAGCAGGGCCAGCAACGGAAAGACAAATACCTCCATGAACATATTCTTTTGAATCCTGACGCGTCAAGATTTTGTGTGTGCTCTGATGTCAGCAGGTTTTAGTGGCAGTGAGTTCCATGTATAATATTTGCTATGCAGAGAGAATTTCCTCCTTATAATTTTGAATTAATGTTTAATTGAAGAGGCCCTTGTTGTTAGGGATCAGACAGAAAGGGAATTGCTGAGCTGTTACTGATATGTTGGTTATTTTATTATAGCTCCCCTTATATGTCTTTTTCCTCAAGAATCCATCCTGGTGGCTTCTGAATTTCTCCATAGGAGAACTTTTCTATCCCCTTGATCATTCTTGCTGCCTGACTAGGGATCTTCTTTCATAATCATGTGCTATCCATCAACACATTCTGCCTGAGGATGTCTGCTCAGCTGGTAGACATCTGATAAATTACGTGCTAAATCTAGGTACTTCCAGAAGGATGTTCCTATCTGTCTGTCTGTCTCAGAGTCTCTTGGTAGGTTATTAAAAGTAAGTCTTTTCTACTTGAATCCTCCTAGCTGATATCAGAGGTGTCTGTTTCTACTTTTTTAAATTAGGTGAGGCAGATCACTCTCTTTCTGACTGCCTTGTTCTTGTTCACTATGCTCTCAGTTCCTGCCAACCACAGATATTATTGCCAGTAACTTTGAAAATAAATTTTCTTCTCCGGTATTGATGCAAATTTTGAATAGCAACAGGTCTTGAACTGATCCCAGCAGAAATCCAGTGGAAGCATCTCATTTGCTCATAGTCCCCGACTGACTCAGCAATCTGTCAGCATATTCTGAATTTAATTGCCCTGTGCTTTATGGTTTTATTGCTAACTTTTTACAAATCAAAATTGCATGTGGTAATAAGCCTCTCATGGCATCTTGCAATACTTCTTAAAATTTTTGTGTGATAAATGAGAACTCTCTTTGGCAATTTTATTTGTAGTTTTTTGGGCTCTGAAATTAATTTGTACTGTCTCGGATTTGTTTTGCTTATGTCAGTTTTTGTTTATGCATTTACTAAACTGTGAACAGCTGCCAAGGCACTGGGGAATTTTTTCTGCAGAATCAGTAGGAATATGTTACAGCTGGGCCAGATTTCTTTTTTCCTGAATGAATATTTTAAGTGTCGCCTTATTCTTTGGGTATTATTTCCTGTCTACTGTCAGGGGAGTTTTCTGTTCCTTTCTTTATGCTGTTTGTGCTGTTTTATTTGTTTTTCTCCTAGACCAGAGAATGGTACTTCTCCAAACCAAAGCTTCTGTAACTTACCTGTGACATATAAAAATCAACCTGTCAGAGCCCTGCACGTCTACCCATGCACTCCTGAAGGTTTAGCTACTTGTGTTCAAGATGCTCCAAGGCTCAGGCTCAGCCTCGCTGGAGGTGTGAGGCACAGTCACGGCTGCAACGTAGCTCAGGCAGGGACCAAGGGTGAGGGCCTGAGTGGAAATCACTTCCCGAGCAGAGAGAGGCTCCTTTCAGCTCTTCTCACAGCTCTGCTGTTTTCCCAGTGGTCTGATCCAAGTTACCCAGCTGCACCATGGCAAACCTGGCCTTGAGCATCAGCAGCCAAGCCCCTAGGAGGCAGCGGGTGTGCTCAGGGCCAGACATGGCTCTTCTATAGGCTCTGGACATTTCCATTTGGTTCAAAATAACAGCCTACTTTATTACTGGCAGACTAACCAATTTCAGATTGCTCCACAGTTAGGTTTGTTTCAAGATGATTACAAATGGTGCTAGTTCCATTACATAATTAATTAATGAAAAGTTTATGGAAGTATAAAATTTTTCAGCCTGAGACTATTTGTTTAAGTGTGTGTTAGTGATGCGGGCTTGAACTCCTAACCACATGGTTGCACATCTACAGGTATAGTGAACATTATAGGGAGATGACATGAACTTGGATAAATAGGTTCATGAACAAATATCAATGAACACTTGGATGAATACATGAAAGTTGCGATGAAGAAGTGTGCAAGGAGGATGCTTAAAGACAGTCTGGTGAAAGACTTTTCTTTGGGAACTGTGCATTATAGGACAGAAAAAAAGGACATAACGCACTTTTTTGGCAAGCAAATAGCATTCTTTTTGCATTTCTTTTTGGTAATTTAGGACAGGATATTAGCAAAAAGAGACTTTTTGGCATTGGTGATGCTCCTCCCTGCTACTTTGGCTGGGGACTGTTTCTTTTGTTTATTTTCTCTCCATTTGCTTCTCACTGCCTGCTCCATCCTTAAAAAAAAAAAAAGGCTTTTCAATTGTGCATTCTGTTTTGTCTTTTTTTTGTTTGTTTGTTTTATGGTGATTCTCTGCTGCAGCACTTCTCTCACCAGCAGTATCTCACCATAGGGCTGCAAAGACAGTGGTATGTATTTGGCCTTGGGTGTCCTACATTCTTTAAATCTGCCAAATGGTTCATTGGTGCTCTTGCCAGTGCTCGGGCACAGCTGGATGCAGGGCAAGTGTGGGGGTATTGCAGTGGGGAGGGCAGGTGGGACAGAGGGGAAGGGATGAATTCCTGTGAGCCTGCATCATAGCCAGTGTGCTGCTTTTTATGTTGGGATGGGGCAACTAACTTGATTAGTGCGTATTTTCATAAAGATATTTATTGTGTTACTAGTGCCTTATTATCAGAATGAAAATAGTGGATTTATTAAATTCTTCAAGGTATTCAAATGTCTGTGTCCCTTTTGCATCTTGGTAAAATGAAAAGTATTAATTAGAGTTCTGTATGCTGTTTGTTTTTTTTCCGCTGGACCTATTAATCTATCTATTCCAAATTTGCATTTATGCAAGGATGGTGAAGGTATGAATTTGTCTTGTGACTAGTGAACTGCTGTAAAGATGGTGACATTTCAGTAGTGAAACTTTCTCTGTGTTGTGGCTTCTTGTGTAAAGCATTGACAAAACTGTGTTTGCAGTATGAAAAGTGTACATCTCTCCTAATGTGCGCTCTGTCAAAGTTCATCTTCCAAGTGTGGCCTCTCTACTGAAAAGGTTATGGCAATACCTGTAGAGCTAAAGTTCATTCTACATTAATATCACCTTTTCATAGTTTCAGAATATGTATGGAGCAGTTCATGCACTGCGGTAATCACATACAGTAAGATTGTGATTATATGATCCTGTGCCAACTGCTCTTCTTATTTGCAGCACCACAGAAAAGTATTTTTGATTATTTTTTGTTGTTATTACTTACCATTGACAATTTGTCATATCTGATTACTTCTGTTTATAATTCTCCTGACTATGCCCCCTAGCTCAAGACAACATTTAGTTTAAAAAACAAACAACCACAAACCAGACCATAGTCTGGCAGCACACTAAAACAAAAAAGGGGTCTTTGGCTTCTCTCCAGTCTCCGTGTGGGGTAGCAGCACACAGGTGCCAAGAAGCCAGTTGTAAGCAGCTAAGTGGGAATTTTTCCAGAATTGGGATGAAATTACTAGGTAAGAAAAAGCTGGCATTGTGTCCCTTAGGGCAGTGCATGGATGATATAGCTGCAGTGCTGCTCTGTCCAGAGACTCCTAGTTCAGTGGGACTCTGGGTGTTTTACAGGCTGCTTCGCAATAAGGGTAGATGTAGACATGACTCCCTCTGCTGCCAGTGTAATAACAGCTCTTTGTGGCTGTCTTTTCATTCACATGTCCGTTTGTCCTGTTTCTCTAAGTAGCAGCTAGTATCTCCTGTGTTCATGCAAGAGATTGTGCCCAAAGCTTGTGAATTTATTTTAACAAGTGGATACGCTCACGGTATTATTATTTTTAACAAAGCCTTCTTTAAAGTCTTACTTGAAATTACTTCTCTGTGCTACTGCTACTGTTACATGTTCGAGCCTTGAACTGTCAAGGAATTATGAAGTATTTTTATCCTGTGACATTTTAAATTATTCTCTCTATAGGGGAAGCCTGTGGGAACGCCAGATGCTGGTGCCTATTTCCGTGTGCTAGCAGAGCATGAAGTAGCTGCCTTCTTTACTTCACCAACTGCAATTAGAGCAATCCGTCAGCAGGACCCTGAGGCAGCCTTGGGAAAGCAGTACTCTCTGAAAAGGTGAACTAAGGATACACTGGAAGCAGTTTCTTACAGAAACAGGCTCGATGAACTAAGAATAGCAGAGTGTCTGGGGCTTTGCCCACCTCTGTGTAGCAGAATTTAAATGTATTCTCGACAATTTAGGTGTAAATGTATTTGCTTGTAAATTTATATTGGTAGTTTGGAGGAGATGAAAGCTGTTAAAAAGATTACAACTCTAAGGTTAAGAGCTCTTACTGAGTTAAGATTGTTTGCTCACCCTTAATGTTGCTCCACTGTGCTTATACCCTGTAATACAGTCTTGGATTACATGATCCTGTACTGTTTTCCTACGTGACCTCTCATTTCATTGAGTGCACAGGATCTCTAGTGTTTGTTTAATCAGGATAGTCAGTGTTTTGTTTATCTCCCCATAACTTAGTTACGGTTTATGGTTATGTGCTCCAAAGACTGAGCTATTTGCTGTCTCATACTGTTTTTAAGGTGTTTATCACTATACTATCAGCATGCTTCAAAATCATGACTGAGCTCATCCTCACAAATCCCCTGTGAGATGAGAGAGTGGTATTATCTGTATTTTGCAGATGGGAAGCTGAGGCACAGAGAGATTAAGGTCAAAGTCTTCTGTATAGTTCTGAATATCCAGTCTAAGCCACTGAACTACCACTATTTCAGAGTTCTTGGCATTATATGGCTAGAATGTGTTATTAGCATTGCATTAATAAAATGCCTCTCACACTGACTTGCATCTCTGAGTGTTTAGTACTTCTACAGACTAAGTTTCTGTATCTTAAGGCAAACATTCTGAAAATGAAAAATATGTGGTTTTGGACAACATCTAATCTTAAAGTCGAATAATTTGCTCAGCATCAAACAAGGACTATGTCAGCCTGTATAGGCAGTATTCGGTCCTAAGAACATCTTTTATCACTCTTGTCCAAAGAGAAGCAGAAGATGCAAAGCCATGTAGCTTCATTAGACCTTCACATTTCCTTGCTGGGGAAAGTTTTGTTTATTAGTAAGCTAGATTTATTCCTGAGGTATTCATTACAAGTTTAGCATTACTTTCTTCCATCTGTTTTGAGTGCTATCATCAATCCCTAGCCCTCCTGGAAATAGGAAACAAGCTCGTTTTAGACCCTAATGCACTATTCTTCTATGATGTTTATTGACAAGAAAGTGATTCAGGTGCTAGAAAATTTAATTGCTGTTCCTTGGCATTTTTAGGCAATGACTAAAATGACTTAGTCTGTCTTTAGAGTATTAATTTAATGGAAAATCTGCTAACCTTCTCTGTAAATTGTCAAATTTTCTGGCCAAATGAGAATTCCAGGTAAGAGTCTTCTTGCTGGTATCAGTTGCCCCAGATGTAAAGAGGTATTTCATCATTCCTATTCAGTGCATAGTTAATGAGCTTCTCCATTTGTCTGCAGGTTTAGTTATCTCATAATTCACTCAGCTTTGGGCCCTGTCATTCCCTGGTACATGACTGCTCTTTACTGAACCCTCTAGCGCAGCATGTAATATCTGGTAGATGCAGTTGTTAAGAAACGGAGTCGAACAGGTGATTAAAATTTCCAGTGTAGGAAAACCCTTGTTTTCTGATGTTACTTGGACAGACTTCTCCATCCAAGGTCAAGTGAATACTGTCTGTTTCAGTTTGAAATCACTCTTACTTTTAGTTCGTTTACTTGATCTATGATGCTTTCTTCTCTGTTATATGGTGCAGAATCTTTGAAATGAGATGTCTTTCTGCTACCTGGGCTAAGGTGTATCCTTACTTACTCTAGAGACTCTAAAACACATGTCCAGGAATGCATCTGGAAAGAGGTTTCCACCATGATGCATTTAATTCCTGAAAAATTCTATTAAAAAGGTGATGAAGGTCAATGTCCGTGTTAAATCCTATTAAAAAAGACCATTACTGGTAAGGTAAAGAGTTGGTAGGCCATGCCAGCTTCCAGGATACAAGGGAGTACTTGATTTACAGGAGTAAATTGAATTATAAGCAGACTTGTGTTCTTTTGAAATGACGTAAGTTAAATAATTTTCTGTTAAGAACTGTTATTGGTGGCATCACTGGCCTCTGCACAAAATTATATGTGACATTTCCAAAGGTTCTAGTGTGTATGCTTGTTAACTATTGGAGTCAAATCTTGAAATTTGTTTGCCTTTGACACCAAATGTCACCTATGTCTTAACCACAACTCATGCTTAACAGTAAAAGAGATGTTTAATTTATAATACTGTGGGATAAAAGCCCTGTTCAAGCACATATTGCTAGAGGATCCCAGCTTTTGATAACACATATGCTGCTAAGCAGGCTGTCTGATCATATTGCTGCCTGTTGTGTTTGAAAAACAAGTAACATCCAAATTCTACAGCCCTTGTGTACCTGAGCGTATTCTGTTCAGCTTTTAGAATCTTTTCTCATCTTCATGATGTAACTCCATAACACCAAGCCATTAACTCTTCCCATATTTGGAATCACACTTCATCCTTTAATTGACTTAATTGTTATGACCTGGTTAGGTCTGATTTCCAAATGATTGACAACTGACAGTTTTGCATGAAATGGGGCAACAACTCAGTAGATTAGATTAGATTAAAAGTAATAATTTGCAGTTTGTGTCCCATAGCCTACCTGGTTTTCTTGACTTTTGGTCAATTGTGAACATTCTGCCATTCTATAACAAGAGAATCTACAGATTCTAGTTTGTTCGTCTGATACCAGATATTACTGCACTTGTTTTAGAAAGAAATATGAGACTATATAAAAACTGTGCAGAAATAATGAATATAAAGTAGATTAGAAACTCCCATTTTCTGTCTCATAACACAGGAACAAGAGAATTTGAAATTAAAGTAGCAAATTCAAAACTGTTAGAACAAAATACTTTCTCATATAATTGATGCCTCACACATGCTGCTAGAGGGTATGTGATTAAGACCCGGAATTTAGGACAGCTGAAGTACATTATGCAGTTCTGCCTCCTACACCCTACTCTGTACTGCTGTAGATCATGTATGGCCATTCCTGTTGGGAGTCCTGAGCTGTGTTCATGAAGAGCTTTTGTGGAGCTCCCCTTCACCCACGCTGCAAGAAGGAGCTGAGCTGTAGTTGTGTTCTGTGTCTCTGTGACACTGTCACCCAAACCTCCAGTGGTTGCATCCTCACGACCAAGGTAAAAATCTATTCGGGGAGGAAAACAAACACATCAATGGATAAAAATCAGAAGACCTGAAAATATTATTTATTTATTTTACGTGTTTAGTTGTCTGCAGTCTCCAGGTGCATTAATAATTACTAAGAGTTCTTTATGTTAAGAAGTGCAAATGAACCTTTCTCACTGTCTTTTCAGGAAAAAAAAGCTTATTTAACATGATGCAGATAGAGTTTTTCTTTGCCAGAGAAAAACTGGCGTATGCATTCCAGAATTAAAAACACTTCGGTGATCTTTTAATCTGGAAAAGTGCAGCTCAGATTATTACCCAGGTGAACATTTCTGCTTTTGGAAAATGGTTTGGAGATGTGGTGTCTTTTGTGCTTGGAGTGACACAGAAATGTACATGCTGTATTGAACAATTTAGATTGTGTCAGGGCCATTAGGGACCTTGATCTGTCCCCTATATCAGGTTATTCTTCAAGTCCACTCGGCTCGACTCTTCAGTAGGGCCTAAAAGCTTGATTGCAGGGAATTTCATGTTAGGAATGTAGGCTTTCAGAACAATGGCTTAGAACATATTTATTTAACAGAAAGGTTTTAAGATCTTTCTTCTCCATTAACTGCATTGCAGTGATAGATGAGTGCAGTAACAGGTACATTGACGTGCTTTGAAGTTTTAAGTGGACTGTTAAAAAATTGTTCAGAGTGGGACATTTTATAACCATTGCCATCTCTCTCTTGCTATACTGTTTGATAGGAGAAAATAATTCCATAGTTCTTATGCTTTGTTAGGCTTGTGGGACTTTGCTCTGATACACTTTTTGATGGTTTTGTGCTGTAAATTTGCCAAAGAGCTAGTCCCTCTCCTTCTTGCAACATAAGGTTGCTCTTGAGCCTGTGGATTATTAAATCTGATTATTAAAGCTGGCAATTCAGAAGAGAGGTATTCTGCTTTTGGCTCAGGGGATAACATGATTTAAAGGTCTCTCCCAACCCAAACTGTTCCATGATGTCTTAACTTTTTCGTTAAGTCTTTTAAGTTCTTGGTGTTTTAATAGCCTATTTTTAAAACAAGGACACTTAACAGAATTTTTCGGCAGTTTATAAAGTTAATGAATGCATAAATTGAATTTTTACGTCATAGCTGAATTGTTGTGTTTAACATGCCTAATTACAGAAAATTCCATATAATGCAAATTGGGCAGTGCTTAACAGAATTGCTCTGCGTGCGAACATGAGTCTTAAAAAACTTTTCTTAAAATACATATTTGTGGTTTTTAGTTATACAATATTTTGTTCTCTTCTATCATAAGCTTTTATCCATGTTATAACTTTCAGTTAGCTATTAACTGTAATTATCAGCAATGGCTTCTGCTTTACAATAAAAGGCATTCAGGTGCAAGATGTTGATTGGGGTCATACTCATTATAGTCATTATCTTCTAGTGTGGGAGATGTGCTCAGAAAGCAGTTTACCAAAATGATGTATAACGTTGAGTACAGAAAACTAGGTTTATTCGATGTGAAAGCTGCTTATACAGCCCCCCTTCCTTCTATTCCAAGAAAGAAGCCACTCCAAGCCACCTTGGGGTGTCAGAAAACAGGGTTGGCCAAAACGCTGTTCTGGAATTAAGGAAGTTGAATTCTTTCATCTTCAAGTTCAACATGGTAACATTTTTCAAGATCTTCTGACTTTCGGAAGTTTGTAACTAGGTGTGTAGTAAGTTGATTTTCCTATATCAAAGTTATTAATATGGCTACCTTTATGATTGTTACTTACTTAGAAGAGACGTAACTGAAAAGTAGAATTACTGAAAAGAAAATTCGTTCTGTTTTACCTCAAACCAGGACAACTTGGCTCACAGATGAGACCATTCTCAGGTTGTTATATTTAGCTGGTGCAGGGGTCCCTGCCTTGGTGATGAGAGTTCCCAATATCTTTTGCTTGTGGAAGTTTCTTTTCCTGTATTCTAACTATGGATCTGTAAATGGATCTAAGACAATAAACTCATCAAATTTTTTATTTCTAGGCCAAGCGTCACTGTGCAAAATAACCTGCTCAGTTTTAGGGCATGTGGCTTATTGCGCTTCATGATGTTTCATCCCATTTTTACTTATGTTGTCTATAGGTGTAGCTTTACTCTGTACATTCTCCTGCCTTGCATCTACACAGCAAGTAGGCCACTAGTCCTTACTCTGTGAGAGGCTGCCTTTTATGCTAATGGGATGTACCTATACTCTGGAGAGGAATGGAGTGTGAATATTGAAAGTACGCTTTTTGGTTTGGGCAGCCATGTTATGGGTTGTCTGTGGTGTCTAGATGAGAGCTCAATCTCTAGGTTCCCTCTTAGAGGTATTCCAAATTCTATGGTTAGAGAGGCTGATCTGTGCATTTCGCTTTCTCATTTCTGACACCCTTTAGTTACTTGCTCTGATTTTTCTCCTAATTTCCTGAATTCCTTTCTGGACTTCATCTGCATCGAAAGATGAGTCTTGTAGTTTTCTTTCTAAATTACATGCCTCTGAAATGAAATTTGTTTCATGCCCACCGTATCTAAGAATTCTCTCTTTTTGCACCCACAAGTCTACAAGTTTTTCAAAATCAATGCAGTTTGTGTCCGTTGCTGAAGGACAAGAGTCAAGTTCTTTGTTCAGCAGTTGTCTTAATTCATAATGGACTGTGTGAAGACTTGAAGTGAAACAAAATGTTGCTGACACTGATCTGGCTGTGGTGGAGCATGCTGCAATCCTAACAAGGGGACATTTTGGAAAAGTATTTTTAAACCCAGGGACTGACGTTGGGTCACATGAAGCTCCTAATCTTAATTATGCATTCTGTCATCTCAGAAGCCTTGAGGATTGATGCAGTACTTGGTAGAGTACCTCTGCAGTTTCTCTTGGCATGGCAGGCGGTTTGTGAAATGTTTAGTCACTTGTAGTATGAATATACCTGTACAGTTTCACTCGAAGAAAGAGGTTATATGCTAGTCAACAGAGTTCTTTTGATGTGCAGTCTGAATCTGTGTTTGCCTCTTATCTTTTCTGTCTTCCCTCAACTCTTTGAGGTTTTAAATTGCATCTCTGGGTAAAATGAAAATGCTGTTGGTGGTCGTCATACACCGAGTAGGGAAGATTTGGGAGAGCAAAGGCGTGAGACCACCCTGTGCAGATACTACAGAAGGGAAGCAAGTTCTTTGATCTGTAGTGATAGGGCATGTGCCTGGCAGCTCTGCATTCAGAATTCGCATTATACCTCGTGGCAGAATTGCACCTGGTGGTTACAAACAGAAATTGATATGGCTGAAGTGTCTCAGATTGCTACACCAGCCTTCTGGGGAAGGAGCTACAGTATTCCATTGTGGTTTATCTGTAAAACGAAACCAGAAATGTTATGTGTTAAATTTCCCTCTGGTTTAGATTTTATTTCCCAAATAGATGATTTCTGTTTCAAAAATCTTGCTTAAATAGGAACATGTTTAAGTGTGCACCACAATAAGTATATCCAAAACTTTCAGACATTCCTGATTCCCTTTTCCTGAGATGCAGGAACAACCCTTCCAAGTTATAATGCAATAACTTAGTAGCTGTGTCTATTGCTATGTTTTTAAACAGTAACTTAACAAACTCTCTATACTGTAGCTTAGTCATGTGTTAGTGTTGCTTCAGGGCTCTAGGGATTTTGTTTCATTTTGGTTTTCAGTTTGGTTTTTTTTATATAAAAAATAAACTTTACCCTTTTGAATCTCTTAAAGGTAAACAACAAAGGTAAAGTTTCCTCTTGTTCTTTGTGGACTGCAGAAGAAGCCTAGAGAACTAGCTCAGCATAGGCATATTTTTTGGATAATAAGAGCCAAGTAAGATAAATACCATGCATTGCTGTCAATAGAAACCATGCTGTCACAACATAGACTATAAAACTAGGCATTTACTAATGACAAAGTATTGAATATAAATCAGCAATTCATCTGAGTATAGTTGGCCATTCACTTTCATCTGTACATCATGAACCTGAATTAAAAGTTCAGTGTTCCTACCCAAAGAGGATTCCTTATTTCTTTGTTGGTGGTGTGGTGGCAAGATCGTAAATGGTTCTTCTCTTTAGTATCTTATTAGGTGACTGTGTCTGGCTCGTGTCATGAATGTCCCAGACTTTAGAATAGAAATAGAAATAGAGAAGAATAGAAATAGAATAGACTAGAAATAGAATAGACTAGAATAAGAGCTCTTTCAGTTGGAACGGACCTACAATGATCATGTAGTCCAACTGCCTGACCATTTCAGGGCTGACCAAAAGTTAAAGCATGTTATTAAGGGCATTGTCCAAATGCCTCTTAAACACTGACAGGCTTGGGGCATCGATCACCTCTCTAGGAAGCCTGCTCCAGTAAAGAAATGCTTCCTAATGTCCAGCCTAAACCTCCCCTGGTGCAGCTTTGAACCATTCCCATGTGTCCTGTCACTGGATCCCAGGGAGAAGAGGTGAGCACCTCCCTCTCCACTTCCCCTTTTTAGGAAGCTGTAGAGAGCAATGAGGTTGCCCCTCAGCCTCTTCATAGGACATTCCTTCCAGCCCTTTCAACTGCTCTGTTGCCCTCCTTTGGATGTATTCAAGGACTTTCACATCCTTCTTAAACTGTGTGGCCTAGAATGGCACACAGTACTCAAGGTCAGGCTGCACCATATAAAATTTAACAGGGTTTTAAATTGCTTGTTAGTAAATAAGTGCAAAAATCTGCTGACATGAATAAAGTTACTGTGCAAGTGTTAGAAAGACCAAAACCTTAGCAGCATGCAGTAATGTACCATCATGTCTAGCTTGGGAGTACTGATAGTCATATTTAAGAATGCTACCATTGATGTACAGGACCTTATCATTCTAAACAGGGCATGAAGTGAATTTGTAATGCTTAATGAAGGATGATAAAGTGTGACTAAACTTCCAATAAAAGATTCTGAAGTTAAAGTCTGTGTGTGGGTTTAATACCCAGTTATATAGCACTGCCTAATGTAATGGTACAAACATGCAGATCACATCTGTCAGGACTGCCAGGCGTTGCATCTCTTCTCTGCCAAAGTTGGCTGCGTAATGTCCAGTCAAATGAGCTGAAGTCTAGTACTGCAATCAGGGACCCAAGGCTGCTGAATGTTGTTCTGATTGGCATTATCTAGTACGATTACAGGTTTTTTATTTATATTTATGTATGTGTAGCCTGCCTCTTCACAGGCTTTATGTTCCATTGCTTCCCCCAAAACTCATTTACAAATGCCTATAAAAAGGTGACTCAACATTTCAAAAAATCCAAAAATCTGTTCAAATAGAACATTATTAACAACTTAAACCTAAGAGTTATGCTACAGGTATTTCCTTTTAGTTCTGTTTATTTCTCCACTAATTTTTCAGATACCTCTTTCTGACCCTTTTTTGGTATTTCATTCTTATGTTTTGCCTAACAGATACCTACCTACTTGCTGTGTACAGAGCATTTAATTATTTTTTACTTCCATTGACAGTTACTTACTTCTGGTCTCCCAAGGTCTTTGCATTCAGAAAATAAAGTTTCTTTTACATGATCTATGAAGTAGCATAAATTAATATTGCTAAGATTCTAATTTTTACTTAGTAGGAAGGAGCATACAAAGAGTTAAGAGTCCTCCCTCCCCTTTTCTCTTTATTTGGAACACCAGACAGAGATATTTATTAAATTTTTTGTCTTGTTTTCCTTTTCCCATCGAGATCAAGATACATAATTTTCTATTTTTATTTAAAGGTTCAGAACGTTATTTGTAGCTGGTGAGCACTGTGATGTGGACACACTAGAATGGTCAAAAAAGGTCTTCAAGGTACCTGTCTTGGACCACTGGTGGCAAACTGGTGAGTGTTTTAAAATACAGTTTGTAAAATACGGTGAGGAGATATTTTCAGACTTGTTTCCTGAGTCAGGTAGAACTGTTTTCTTTTTTCATGAACACTTAAATAGGCAGGACCAAGTGTGAAAATAAAAATTCAAGCAGGAAGAATGTTTTTTGGAAGTGGTCTGAAAAATGATTTCAGGATATATTTAAAACACAGCATTGTAAAAGCTATATAGAAAAAAAAGGTATTTTCTGATGCCAGTGTTTAAAAAAAAAAGTTTGCATTGGTCTTTTTTTCAGGTGTATTTTTATATTGTTTGCATGTGTGACTATTTTGTGACAGAAAATTTAGTATTTAGGGAAGCTTTCAGGTTTAAGTTAAGTTTCTTGCACATATATTTTGTGTAATTAAAAACAAATAATCTGCAGCACGGAGTAGACTCCTTGGTCTTTAATATTGTTCTGTGCGGATCTCATCCAACTTCTATTGATTATTTTGAAATGTCTCCCATTTATTTCACTGGAGGAGAATTAGATACTTAGAATGCAATGAAGGAATCAGAGTACCGGTCTATGTGTAACTGCAGAAATCCCAGCTGAATTCTGGATTAAGGCTTGATCAAATGTATCTCCTTATAACTATGGATTAATATATTTTTAAATCTCACTATTACAAGATCAGATTGGGATTTTGCTTCTTACATACATTATTGCTATTTAAGCTAAGGAAGTGTATTACAAAAGCTCCCTCCTCCCCTCCCTCCTTTGCTCCCTTCCAAGAATACCTCTTCTGTTTTCTGTGCATGACTGTTTTGTGATGCATATTTTCTCTGGTCTGTCTCTATGTGGAGAAAAATGTTTTGATTCCCCCATGATGGGTCATATAGCAGATATATAAGATTAGAATGAAAAGTAGGAAACTTTTTAGTTCATCTATAATATATGTTATGTACTAAAATTGGTTGAGGAAGTTTAAAATGCATCATTTTTATTAAAAAAAACACACAGTCTTAGATAAGTACTGAGAAAGGACTTGAAGATAGTAGTGTCATTTTTTATTTAATCTTGATTTAATCTGCTAATTAATTGATAAATACAAGGGACAAGACCTACATTTTGCTCACTTCTCTATGATTGTAATGTCTGTAGGCAAGAACAGGCCTCAGTGATGCAGAATGGGCAATTAACTGAAACAGGTTAAAGGATCAAATAATATCTTTGACTGCCTACTGAACTGGCAATAAGCAGTATTACTGTATGTAATTTTGCATTTGTTTTTATCTGGCTATGTCTGTGCACATATATATAAAATTGCCTATAGCTTTGACGTATACTTAGTGCAAAGGTTTAATGTTACTGTGTTCGTTCAGATGTATCTCGGGTATCAAGGAGAGATCTTAAACAAGCATGTGGATGTAATTGTACTTATAGTGTGTAAAGGTAAGACTGTGTTTGAGAGACTTTTCAAAAAGACCACGAGACCAGTTCAGAGTATAGTATGTTTTTTGTTTTTTATATTCATGGCATGCTCTTAACTTAAATTGTAGCAGGACTTAATGAGCTAGGGCTATTTCAAATACAGTGTTTGAAAACATTTAATAATTTGATTAGAATGAAGACCCATTTTTATTTCCAAGTAATTTCTGTAGAAATGTGTGCTGTTGAATCTAAGCAAAGCATTCAGCCTGAAGGAAAAAATTTACTAAGTCAGAGTTCCTATCAGAGAACTGAATTTCAAGGGATAAGGAGAAAGAAGGAAGGAAGAATCACAGAATCATTGGGGTTAATGAGGACCTCTTAAGGCCATCTAGTTCAACCCCCCTGCTCAAGCAGGGTCACCCAGAGGGAGCTGCCCAGGATGCTGTCCAGTTTTGATTATCTCTATGGATGGGGATTCCCCAACCTCTCTGGGCAGCCTGTGCCAGTGTTTGACTGCCATCACAGTAAAAGCATTTTTTCTTGTGCTCAGCTGGAATATTCTGTGTTTTACTTTGTGCCTATTGCCTCGTCAGTGGGCACCACTGAGAAATCTGGCTGCCTCTTCTTCATTCCCTCCCATACAGTATTTATACACATTGATAACATGTCCCCTGAGCCTTCTCCAGACTGAACAGTCCTAGGTCTCTCAGCATCTCCCCATATAAAAGATGTCCCTTTTCCTGGCTCTTCATTGGATTCTCCCCAGTAGCCCCATCTCTTGTACTGGGGAACACAGAACTGGCCCCTCCAGATGTGGCCCCACCAGTGCTGAGTAGAGAGGAAGGATCACCTCCCTCAACCTGCTGGCAGCATTCATCCTTTTGCAGCCCAGGATGCTGTTGGCCGCCTTTGCTGCTACTTCATGGTCATCTTGCTGTCCACAAAGATCCTAAGGTCATTCTGTGCAGGTTTATTCTCTTTCCAGCTGGCTGCTCCCCAGTGTGCAGTGGTGCCTGGGCTTATTCCTCCCCAGATGCTGCACTTTGCACTTCCCTTTGTTGAACTTCATGAGGTTCCTGTTAACCTATTTCTACAGCCTGTTGAGATGCCTCTGAATGGCAGCACACCCATCTGATATATCAGCCACTCCTCCTAGTTTTACGCCATCTGCAAACTTGCTGAGGGCACAATGTTTCTCATTGTCCAGGTAATTAATGAAGAAATTGAATAGTATTGACCTCACTGTCAGCCTTTGTGGTACACCACTAGTGATTTGCCTCCAGTGGGACTTTGTGCCAGTGGTCACAACCCTCAGGGCCTGGCTGTTCAGACAGTTCTCAGTCTACCTTGCTGTCCATTTGTCTAATGCATACTTTTTCAGCTTATCTATGCGAATGTTATAGGAGGGAGTGTCAAAAGCCTTACTAAGGTTGAGGTACACAACATCCACTGCTCTCCCCTCATCCACAAAGCTAGTCATCTTCTTGTCCTTTGTGTGTTTGGAAATGCTTTCCACCATTAGTTGCTTCATCACCTTGCTAGGGACTGAGGTGAGGGTGACCAGCCTGTTGTTCCTTGGATCTTCCTTCTTGCCTTTCTTGAAGAGAGGACTGACAGTTGCTGTCTTCAGTCTTCAAGAACCTCTCCCAGTCACCATGACCCTTGTAAGGTAATCAAGAATGGCATCGCAATGACATCAGCAAGCTCCCCCAGCACTTACGGGTGCAACTCATGGGGCCCCATGGACTTACGTAAGTCCAGTTTGTTTAAATGTTCCCTAACCTGGTTCTCCTCTACCAAGGGTGTCTTCCTTGCCTCAGACTCCCTCTGGTCTCAGGGGTCTGGGAATCCTGAAAGTCAATCTTACCAGTAAAGATTGAGGTGAAGGCGGCATTCAGTACTTCAGCCTTTTCTGTGACCTTTGCCACCAGATCCCCTGTCCTGTTCAGCAGCAAGCTCATGTTTTCCCTACTCTTCCTTTTGCTGTTTATGTACTTGTAGAATCCATGTCTGTTCCCAGATTCCACTTCAGGTGTGTTTTGGCTTTCATAATGCCATCCCTGCACAATTGGACAGCATCTTCTGGGTGATCTACTCCTACTTCCACCTCTTATACACATCCTTTCTATGTCTGAGTTCAGTCAGGAGCTCCATGCTCATCCATTCAGGCCTCTGGCCTTTGATTTCCTCTTTGTCAGGATGGACTTCTCTTGAGCTTTGAGGAAGTGATCCTTGACCTTCAACCAGCTCTCCTGGAACCCTCTTCTCTCTGTGTCCCATGGGATTCTTCTAAGCAGATCTCTGAAGAGATTAGAGTCTTCTGTCCTGAAATCCAGGGCTGTGGTCTTGCTTTTGCCTTGCTCCCTCTTTTCAGAATACTTAACTCCAGCATCATGGTCACTGAAGCCAAAGTGAAGCCAAGGTCACTGAAGCTCCTGACCTTTTCTTCCTTGTTTGTAAATGTGAGGTCCAGCAGAGCACCTTTCCTTATTGGCTCCTTGATCCCTTTTGTCAGGAAGTTTATTATAAATGCACTGCATAAATCTGGGTTGCTTGTGCCTTGCTGTGTTGTCCTTCCAGAAGATACCAGGGTGGTTTAAGTCCCCCATCATAACAAAGGTCTGTGAATGTGAGACTTCTTCCAGTTGTTTGGAGAAGGCCTCATCTACAGGCCTCATCCTGATCGGGAGGTCTCCAGCAGATACTCACTACAATAGCATGAATGTTAGTCTGCCTGCTGGTCTTCACTCATAAGTTCTTGACTGGCTCCTGACCCGACCTCTGACAAGGCAGAGCCCCTCTCACATAAAGTGCAGCACCCCCTCCTTGCCTCCCAGGCACAGGAAAAAAGTGCTAAATAGAATACAAGCTGACAAACTAGATTTGTATAACTTTTAGAACAGAGAACAGTCAGGTCTGGTAGCTGAGATGAAATAGAAATGCTTCTCACCACACTGTCCTGTGTTCCTGAACTTTCCTTGAGATTAATATGCCTAAATGCTCAGGGGGAAGAAGTGGGTCCTCCTCCCTCTGAAAGGCTTCGCTTGTCCCGGAGCACAGCAGCCAGGGCAGCAGACGAAAGCAGCCTTCCCTTCTCCTGTTCAGTCACCTCTTTTTTAGCGGAATAGAAAACGTATCCCGTTAACTGTGAAAAAACAAGCAGTTATGTCACATTCAACTGTGTCTGTGACTTGGTAAAATTTTGCTGAAAGTGGATTTCTGTGGTAGAAAAGCCTTTTCAATCCAATAGTACTGGATTTCAGTACACTAGGTTAAAGCTGCAAGGTGCTGAATGTGAAATATTTTACAGAGTAGAAAACTGGCTATTTCACTTCTTACTAGAAATATGCAAGGTTAGTGACTGATGACAGAATAAAAGACCCAAAAACTCAGAAATAACAATTTTTCGAACTATCTCTAGGATAAGAACTGACAACTAAAAGCACAGAATGAAAAATCCTAATCACTTCTAGCAGAAAGAGGTTGAGGCAAGTAGCTATTTTATGTAGAGCTAATAAGTTTTTAAAATGGATATTTTTTATAATAAAATTTAATCCAAAATAATAAAACTATTGAATTTTATGAATTACCTTTTTTGTAATTAAATTGCAGCTGAAGTTATAAATTGCTGTTTTGTTATGCCCAAAATTGAAAGCTTCTGACTTATTTCTAGATATGAAAACGCTTTTGACCTTTGATAAGCTGGCAAATTGTTACTTATTCCCCAATTTGATATTTGTCTGCATTCTTCCAAAACAAGAGCACTGCAAACTGTGAGAAATGTTGGCATCTTAATTTTACTTGAACACTGTAAATGTTACTTATGCGGTTAGGTCTTTGTCGTTGGCTCTTTCAGCTGAGATTAAAGCAGAGGAGGAGGGCAATACAATATCTACGTAATTAGTGCTGCTTGTATGATGGTGTAATTTCTATTCCCTTGTTTATGACTAATAAAAGGAGGGAAAAGATCAGCTTTGGAGGCATGAGAAGCGACTGAGTCATTATTTGAAGATGGAAATGAGTATGTGTGAAGGGAAACAAAATGCTGACAAACAGAAGTATTATAAAATAAAAAGGGATTGTAAACCACCTGCTTCTTTCGGTTTAATAAGGTATCTTCAAAGCTTTTGGCCCCTTCGCCGTATATTGAAACTAGAAATAAATGAGTATGGACAAAGAAATATAGATAGAGTTTTCTTTCATTTTGTCTTTGGAAGGTTTGTGGAGTATATAAAATCACTGCGAGTTGAAACAGTACTTTGAAAAAGAAGAAAGCTTTCATTAGGAGACTTCAAAGCAGCTACACCTGGAAAGCCTGATTGATTTGTGTCAATACGCCTTCATCAATAACACTTATTTTAAATGTTAAAATTTTTGTTACAAGTGTAGTAAGCACATCTTACAAGCTGTGAAATGTGCGTCACAGGATCAATGAGCAGCAAGTAGGATTCGAGGCAGTATGAACTGATAAGCACTTGCTGTTTTCTCTGAAGACATGGCAGTGGATAAAAGAATGGTACTTTCCGATCATGTGCTCATCTGTACATGAAGAGAGGATAGTCGTGTTTTGGATTTGTGCAGCTGTTTAGTTTTTGCTTATTTATACGAAATGATGCTTAGCATTTAAATAGCAATTTTCATCTTCAAAGTAATTGTGCAAACACAAGCAAATTAATTCTTTTAACACCCCTATGAAGTAAGTAAAGTTATTCCAGTCTTGCAGACATTAAATTGAGAAAGACAAGTATCTTGCCTCAAGCTGTCCAGGAAGCCATTGCAAATTCGCTTTTAGAAAACAGAGCTTTTCTTGCTCAGAGATAAATTTTCTTGTCATATTTACATATATTTGGGGATATTTTGTCTGAAATGGAACAGGAATGCACATTTTGGACCTTTTTCTGTCTCTGTCTGTAGTTATGTTTTAAGGAAATGATACAGTAGCTCTGTTTCAGTGTTCCAGGTAAGTACATTACAGGGCACGTTGCCAAATCTATATGAAATAGCCTAAACAGTGTTTGGCTTGTACCTGCTGTGTCACGTCCATGGGAGAAGCCTCAATACGCGAAGACATGTGAGTCTGGGTTACCTTGGTTTTGGAGCTAGCTTTGAATTCTAGAAGAAAAAAAGGGTAACAGCCATGAGGTTGTGGTGAGCTCTGGAAGCATGAAGTCTCTGAAAGCGTGTGTTAAACATCCTCAACTGCTTTACTGTTAGCTATTCAGTATTTTGTAGTAAAAAGAAATAAAATGAAACTCTACCACACTGTTTTTGACATTTTACTAAAATGTTAAGAAGTCAGATTTCCATTTATTCATAACAAGTATAGGATGTAAAGAGTTTTTTTTCTCTTGATATTTTTAAATAAAAACATTTTGAGACTCTGTCTTTGAGGATGTATGGGAAAATTGAGATGAAATAGAACTGAAACTGAAAATTCAGTGATAAAATTTGACATGCATAAAACCTCAGTCAAGAGACAGATTTCCATACAACTTTTTTTGGTTGTGTACTGTGCAAATCAGAGTTACAGAGCATGCAAGTGTAGGAGGTTCAAATCAGATATATCTGCTTTGTCCTGAGTGTCAGCTCACTAGCAGGCAGAACTATGAGAAGATTATGCATGTTTTTTGTTTTAATGGAAATAAGCTGCCTTATTGAGGAAGGAATGGGTGTCTGCAGAGGCATTAGCACAAAAATCAAATAATGCTTGCTGCATTATGGCTGCTGAAAAAGAAGGTTGTAGCATGCGCACATTATAATGAGATCTTGGATACTCTGAGAAATAGTGTGATAAAACTTACTGGTAGGAATTCTCCAAGTTCTATAGCACAATGAATTAATACTTTATCGCTTTTAAAATTGTTCATGTTCCTTCTCTATGTCTTACCTCTAAAACATGCAAATGCTCTGTTGGTAATATTTTTATTAGGACATACTATTATTATGTTATTCCACATAGAAGTGATATTTATACAGATCTTATATGAGGTCTATACAAACAAAACAACTGTATCGTTGAATTCAATGTGAAAACTATGAATCACAGTTAAGTGTACTCACTGTAATATATTTCAATGAACTACCTCCTACCACAATCATGTATGGGGAAGAGTTTATTAATGTGGTTTCCAAGCAGCATGACGTGGTCTCCAGTTTTCAGTTTCCATTGTGTTGTCTTGGCAACGTTGTGCAGAATCTCCTTCTCATGAGTATCTGGAAAGATGGATTTTGCAACTGAATTGTGTTAGCTAATCTTCCCAGGTTTCCACTACAGAACTGTTCTTCAGGTGAATTACCTTGTCAATCTACATCTCCATCTCCCCACATCTGAAAATTGGATTCCAGGTCTTCTTCTTCCATCATCTCCTGCTTTGCCCCATTTGAAACTGTGCAGATCAGTCCAGTGCATTCCTTAATATGATGCATTCTGGTCCGGTGCACTCCTTTAACATGGTGAAATTTTCAGACCAAGAGGCAGCAGGAAAGGTAAACTAAACAAAGGGTGGCTGTTTAATTTGCAGCAAGAGTCAATTCTTGGAAGGTTTTTTTTTTTTTTTTGAGTGACACAAATTCAGTTCTGGGGTTATGGAGCCCAAGAATCTGGAGCTGAGATGAAAGAGACGAAACAAATTTCTTCCACAGTCCAGGCTACTGTTTTAGGTTATCAGGTGGTGCTTCAGTGTAGATGCAGTTTGTGCTTTTTAAAGATGTGTGTATCCTGTTAAGACTAGAATCATATTTTTTTAGTGGAAACTGATATCCTGCAGAACAGTTCTACGGAAGTGGGAGTTACTCTGCAGAAACTTCTGCAGCTCTGCAGCCCTGAATTAGAATCCTCTGAGCATAATTTTCTGGATAACTGAACTTATAACAGGTATTCATGTAGAGGAAGAGGAGAAAAGTGGTCATTTATCATGTCTTTATCTGGGGGCTTGCATTCTGTCCTTTAAGGGTATGAGCATAAAGATTGTTTCAGCCATTGTTTGTTGCTTGGTAATCAGACTTGTGCAGATATGGACTGCATGTCATTGGTTCAAGTAGCTCATCATTTCTTCAATGTCATGTTAGGACACCTAGTTCAAATAGGTTTTTGGTTGTCCTTATCGGAGAAGAGGAGGAGATTTTTTTTAGGGGCCACGGGCATTTGCCGAGGCAGAAACTGACCTTTCAGTAGTGTGTGGCTGTCTCATTCTGCACAGAAGCTTTTACCATTAGCTTCAGAGAAAGGAGAAGGAACAGAACTTGTATGTATTTTTTTTCTTTGTCTGTCTGGTCAACCTGCGTCCAAATCAAGGAGCTCTTTCCTGACTCATCCTGATGATTGGCTCCCTCTTGAGCTTGGCGCATTGATAGTTTCTGCTTTTTTTATCTTATGGTAATTTAATATAACAAAGGAGTGATGTGGATTTAAATTAGGATTTGACAATCTTGTTTTCTAATGAGCCAAGTAATTAGGGCTAAATTGCTTTTGCGTGACCCAACCAGTCTCCTAAACTCATGTAGAGCAGTAGTGTGTCTTTGTTCCAGTATTCCAGTAACGTTACCACTCAGATGTGGAGGAAGAGTGGGGAAAGATGCCCCTTTTCAGCGTGGGGCATCGGAGCCCTCAATCTGTGTATACATCCCAGGAATGTGCTGTAATTGCAGAGACAAAATTTCCTCAGCCTCACTTTCCTTCCACCCCACCTTTTTTTTGTTGTTGAAGGTGTTTCATTTTGATGTAAACTACTTCTTGGGCCTTTATATGGGCAGTCACATGCAACATTAGAATTACAGAAGTTTCTTAAATGAGCCTTTTTTTGGAAACGTGGTAAAATTGCTTACTTGTAAAAATCTTAACCTTGGAGCACCCTGTTTCCAGGCAGGTAGAGATGAGAGTTAACTGTTGAGTACTGCCGGTGCTCAGAACCAGGCATTTTATTGGTGTAATCATTGTTAATCTAATGATAAAATATTGAATCTCTGCTCACGCTAGCACAGTTTAGCTTCTCCATCATATATGATTCGTGACATGTCATAGTAAAATGGGTGACATAGCTTCCCTGATTGTGTTGCCCTCTGTAGCATTTCAGTCTTACAGTTATCTGTACTTACCTTCCAGTCTTCAGTTTTCATGAATTTTCTCTGCGGAATCCGTGTGAAGAGGATTCTCCTTCAGAAATTTAGTTTGTATCTGCTTAGCTGATTTTAAAGAAATGTCTTGTTTATCACTATGTACTGCTTCTGTGTGTGTTGGACATGAAAGAATGTATGTCTGGGTTAGATACATATTCTCTAAGGTATTTTTACTTTGAATGAATCATTACAGCTGCATAGGTTTATTATGGTCTGCGGTGCTGTTCACGGTCTCCCCCATTTCGTAAAGCGTGCTTTCTCCTCCAAAAATGTTTCTCTTTTGAGGGTTATTTCAGATGTGCATTTCACATGGTTTTCTCTTCTCCCATGTATTTTGGGAAATGTACCACGTTGCAAAGGTGATACAGGGTCAGAGATGGCAGGACTTTTGTGGCCTGAAAAAAAGATGGATCCCTTTTGTTTTTATTTATGGAATCGATTACAGTCTGGGCATGGTTAAGTCAGTAAGCACACTAGGTCCTTCTAGCAAAAGAAAGCATGCACCTCTGTTCTTTAAATTGCTGGGAAGGTTCTCTTTTCCTCCTGGCTGTACTCTTTTCTTCCCACTGGTCAGCACCTCCTCTGTGTTGATACAAATTCAGTATGAGATGTGCCATTGCCACTCTGTCTCATTTGCGCTGACATTTTCTAACTTAGAACTGATAGAAAGTATGTATTAAGCTTTTCTGTTCTCATTTGACTTCAATTTCTCAGTGCTTATTAATCTTAATCTTTCCCAATTGTCTTTCCACATGCAGCCGGGGACGTGCATTAATATGAATGAAGCAGTATAAATGTTTTCCTCCTTTCTAAAATTTCATTGATGTGGTTTAGATGATTGAAAATAAAAGAACTGTAAAGCAGTCTTAAGTTATGGAGCTCAACCATGAACAATGTTTAGTGTGCACTGAATAGGCAAATGAAGAAGAAGAGGGAACACCTTTAGGAGCGAGTATGTTAAATAAGAGTAGTTCAGTCTCATCTGCCTGAAGGACACACGCTGTGATAGCACCTCCAGTTTGTATGTGTGTGAAGACGTTACAGGTTGCTGATCTCATTCTTGTCGCATGGCAACTGCTTTTTTTGTTGCTCAGAGAATAAAGTCCTCATTAGTGTAAAGTAGATGATTTTCCTGATGATTTAAGAACAGGAAAGCCAGCAGTAAGCTGCATGGATCTAGTGCGTGGAAGGAATGATCCTTTGCAGGATTTAAGACTGCCCAGTGAAGGTAGAAAGAGACGGAACAGTAGTTTCTAAGATGTTAGACACTGATACAGAAAAAAATACTCGAATTGCACAGTAGTAGTTTTATCTGTCTTTTCCATCTTGGCAGTATTACTATGCATACAATATATTAAGATTCCCCAAAATGATTAAACAGTAAACGGTTAGCACTGAGATGTGTAATTACTTTTTATAATCTCCATTTATCGCATAGTATTTCATCATGTATCAGTTATAATGTTACAGTAGGAGGAAAATAAAAATTGGAAATTCATTTTTAGTCTGAAAACATATTATAATTCAATTCATTGCCCAACTTAACGCATCTTTAAACATGCCATCTGACATCTTCAAAATATGACCAGAAAGCTTTCTATTCTCCTCTGATTATCTTGGCTGTCATTTTGCTATAGGCAACTTTTAAGATGTACGTTATAAATTCCCGTTTGTAGGCAAAGGAGCCTGGTATACTTACAAAATGAATGTGTAAACTTCTGGTGCTTTATGACAAGCTTGCCAGTTCGTGATAAGTGAACTTATTTCCTTCTTTGGTTTTAATATTTCTCGTGGCCCACCAACCTTTAACTCAGCTAATTAGAGTTTCTTTACAGTTACATTTGGTACATTTATTCTGGAGATTTTATTTGGATGTGCTTTGAAATCTTCAGAGAACTTGTGTGTATGTATGATACCACAAACACCACAGTTTGTAAATACATTCTGTGTTTGAATAGGCTTGTGAAAGGGAGCCTTGGGGGAATTATAATGGTTTTGGGGTTTGATTTTGTTTTTAAATGAGTGGATTGAATATAGCAGTAGAACTGTTACGCAAGGAGTATTTGGCCTTCCCAAGTGTAATATGTATTCATGGTAATAGATGCATTATGACTACAAGTGCTTTGAAGCATTTAGAAAATAGTAAAAGAATTGCTAGTTTCTCTTCTGATGTTAAATTCTAAGAATAAACATGGAAATTTAGGTACTTTCAGAAAATATATTACTTATCAACAAAATGGTTTTTATTTTGAGAAACAGGCTTCAGATTTTCAAATACCTTTAGCTTATTTTGTGATTTTTTTCCCCGTGCTTCTGTACATTGTCAAGAAATGAGGGAAACACTCTGCTTCTGTCTAGTTGTACACAGCTGTTGTTGTACACGTATTAATATGGCTCCACAGTCAGGTTAATACTAACATCATAATTCCTAGATTGTACAAAGAAGCTTGAAGCTGTCATTCTCAGTGCTGTATGCGCACATAATAGTATGGGAATGCTTGCCCATTTATTTAAATATGAATATACTTTAATTAGTGCAACACTGACTATCATGCAGTATTTCCTTTTAAAGA